>LR753360.1:1168296-1227670 GCA_902729485.2 Mus minutoides | reverse complement strand
TATGATTCAGTGTTAAAATGCATTTTATTAATATATTATACCAAAATCATGACATTTTAAGTATAGCTAATACTATATCAGATAAAAATGACAAGTGATTATGTCAGAAGATCTTATCTTAATACTGTGACATATGAAAGCTTCTCAATCCGAGTAAACATCACAATCCCAAAGGAAGTTTTGAAAAAGATAGTTATTGCTGAATTCTATCCCCTGAATATCATAATTTTCTGCAGTGAACCTGGATAAAATTATTGTTTGAAGCTAAATGATCCTAATACATAGTAAAGCTTGTGAATTACTAGTTGCTAGAGTATTCCAGGACTGACTTATCCATACTATCTTAGGACAAGTGCAGGTTAAAAAAATATAAATCTATCTATCAGCTCAAATACAAATGGGATTTCTTTTGCAGGGAAGGAACACCATGGGGAAAGGAGCAACTGTGCAGGAAGAGGTGAGACAGGTGAGGAATGAGTCTCACCGATGGCTACCTCCATGGTTCTGTCAGAAGTTTCTTTTCTCTGTTGGGAACTGTGGGAAATTTTGTTTTAATCATTGTATTTTTATTGATATTTTTCTTAAAATTAGGTTTTTAACTTTCCCCACAACTCAGTCCATGCTTGGACTGTCAACCAAAAACCACTGTGTTCACCAACAGCTGACTCAGATTTAGGTCCTAATTCTAAATTCCCAGAGAAGCAAATACACCTGTTCATGTTTCCCTTAAGCAACCTCATTTGTAATTAACTGAATCAAAGGAAAATGTGGATTCAGATAGAGCCACCTAAACACAGTTTGAAACGTAACCTTGGATCAAGAAATCTCAAATAGGATAAGTAGAATCTAAGGATTCCAGTTTTCTCGTCTTAGTATATATATATATATATATATATATATTACACCACAGGGTTTCTGTCCACTCCATCACGTTCTGCTACCTTGGGTTATGCCACATGCAGCCCACTCTTATGCATAATCACCCAGACTTTTGCATGGTCCACTCAGGCTCAGCATTCCCAGGAATCCATCATCATCAACTGAGTTCTTTAGCTCTTTTGTGGCTTTCCTATGCATGCTGTAATTTGTCACACTTGTAATAATTACATAAATATTAGCCCTAAAGAGTTGGAATGAAACTTGTCTGGGGTCTATTCTGGCTTCTGAGCTGCATTAATGCACAATAGGTTTTCAAACATTTCAGATACAACACAAATTTTTATCACCAAAATTTCTTCCAAAGAAGTCTGAGAACTTTCTATTTTCCAGGCGATGTTGTACTATACTGAAAGCTTTCTAAAATATACTAGTAAGATAACTATATACATGTTTATTTTCTTCATTTTTAAGTTTGTATCAGTATAACTTAATATAAGTGAAAATATGTAAAGAGCAGATAAGATCAAATCACTTAATACACAATTAAGAGGACATGAGTTCAGATCCAGACACTACCTAAAAGGCAGGAATGCCCATACACTTACAAAACCTTAGCTGTACTTGGGAGGAGAAAGGATGAACCCTGTGCTTGTTGATTACAAGCCCATCCCCAAGGTCAGGGACAGACCCGATCTCAGTTAAAGAGGGACAAGGTAGAAAATACCCCTGCCTCCACATGCACAGCTATAAACATACACCATATTTACATAATACCTCAGTCTCCATATGCACACATGTGCATATACCTCATACTTACATAATGCACACATACCCTACAGAGAGACATAGTATATATCAAATGTAAGTTGTAAATATGATGAGTTTCCAGTTTACAAAATTGATCCTATTGTCATTATTTTAAGATTATTTCAAGTTCAGGGAGTGGTGCCTATTCTTACTGACTTACCTCAAACTCTTCTGCTCACACATCTTAAATATGAAACTGACTTGAGGACTATGTCCACAGGAATTATGCTCAATGAACAGTCTATCAGCACTATTTCTGAAGAAATGTGCAAATGCTTCAAGCATTTCATATTTTGGCTCCAAAATTTTTCTAAAAGAATGGACTACTTCCTAAAATAAAAACAGTTCTATGGAAGCATATAACAGCAGGAAACAAGCATTTCATATAGAGGTCTTTCATTTTTCAATGTAGTCTTACCCAAATTCCACATTACATTGAGACTCAATTGAGGACTTGATTTCTTAAACACATACTAAAGAATCAGCTATTCTGATTTTTATGGATTTCAAAGGAATAGTATATGAGATTAATTGTATCATCATAAAGTTAGCTTTAGAGTACAGTGCTCAGGTACTCACAAGGACACACATTTTGGAGATCTTTTTTATTTTTGTAATTTTCAAGGGAATAGTATAAAACAAAGAGATGAATGTCTAACCTTCTAGTTGGTCTTGGCTAAATACATTGCCATAATTGTTTACAAATTTGACATCAAAATTTTACCATCGCCACATTTGTTAGATGTAGTACATGTACCAACTCAGAATCATTACATCAATCAATTTGATGCTCTAAGTATCAAATTCAAGTTTGGTATTTCTAGAAGACAAACTTTATAAAGTACCCTGACTTTATACTGTCTAAAAATGTCTTTTTTTTTCTTCTGTAGGACAAGTTATAGGGGATAAAATCTAACTGGTTGTTTACTTTTGTTTATTTGCTTGGGTTCTCTTTCTTTTTTCCATCCTGAATATCCCTGAATTACAAGGTTCAGTTTGGGAAATTTGCCATACAGCTAGGTACTTTTCATTTTGAAAGACTGAATGTTCTCTCTTTAGTAGAAATTTCAAGAAGAAAAAAATAAAAACCACCTCCATGAGGTTTTGGTCAATTAATTTCTGACAAACACAAGTGGCGTCTTCCCAGAATCTTCAACTCTACAGAGTAAAGCTCACCAACGGACTGGTAGTGACTCTGCATGCTACCAAAGGAGAAAGGCCAAGCCTGCTACAAACACTTCTGTGTACAATGGTGACTTACTTGCAAGCTATGTTGGTACAATGTTGGCACAGAGCCTGCAGGAGTAACCAAAAATTTCTGCCGTGATTTAAGGCCCACTCTTGGTTCAACTCCCTATCTAATTTGCTCTTCCTGTGTTTTTCCTAACTCTGTTAGTCAAAGCTTCATTTGTTAGATGATTCGTATCTGAGGCCCAAGGATCCTTTATGAAGAAGAGTAAACTGAAATGAATACTTTGTTGGCTCACCCTAAAGTCAACACTAACAATTTCTCTTTATCAAAGCCTGGTGGCACATACGTATGCAAACTTACTTAATTTATAATGTTTCATTTTATATAACTACTCTAGATAATCATGTGACATTCAAAAAAGAATGGAGGGAAGGAAAAACAAATGTGTCTAGTTTTGTCTTCTCATTACCTTCAATTCCAGTCTTCATTTCTAAAATTTTATTATTATAAAGTATGGAACATGAGCTGGAGAGAAGGCTCAGTGGTTAAGAAGACTGGCTGCTCTTCCAGAGATCCTGAGATCAATTCCCAGCAACCAGATGGTGGGTGGGTCACAACCATCTGTAATGGACCTGATACCCTCCTCTGTTGTGTCTGAAGACAGCTACCGTGTACTTATATATACAATAAATAAATCTTTTAAAAGTAATTATGGAACACATCGATACCTCTGATTACTAAATTATCTATCCCAAGTAGGCATGGATATTTGAGGATTTATTTTGAACACATCTTCCCAATAGTTTTAATGATTAGTTTGACACTGACATATCATCTCTCACTCCACAGAGACAGCTACCGCTAATAATAAAATGAGAACATTTGCATAAAGGTTTACAAATTTACAAAGTACTTTCAAGAACAACATTTTATTATCTTCATTTTTCAAATGATAAAATGTAGAATGGTGGAGCCTATGCAACTTTCAAGTGAGTGAAGGCTTTCTCATTTCCTAGGAGGAATCCCTACTAATTCCCTGAATCCTACACTATCCATACTCCAAATATTTACTGGTAGAAAAATAGTTGTGTGAGTGTCTGATGTCACAAAGGAAAGCTGAGTGGCAGGAAGCACTACCAGTCCATAAGGATGTTTTTATGCTTTATAAATGACTTCAGAGTCACTCACTAGAAAAAGAAGAATAAATATCACTAGAAAAAAGGAGAATAAATAGGAAATGCCTATGACAGGAACTGAACAATGTCCATGTGGGCATTATATCCTCTTTTCCATTTACCTTGGGGTAGAAAAACGGAAAATTTGCCAGCCAATTTGGGATTCTGAAAAGGTAATGTATGGGAAGTCAATTAATTTTGGCATTTACATTTAACAGTGCTCAGCACCAGGTTACTTGCTGATACTTAGCAGATTGCAGCTTTTTTTTTTTTAAGGCTTTGTAATAACCTCTGTGATTGAGCTGCAGTTCTGCAAGCTTTAATTGACACTTGCACCTAGGGATGTACAGTGTTTCCTCAGTGTTAATTCCCTTGGCATTTAATTAATTTATGGAAAAACGAAGCCTCAGGTTCATAGTTTTGAAGTTCATCTAGAAGATATGTTAATCTACTTTTACACTGAATTGGTATACAACCTTTGTAAAAAGTATGCCCCAGTTGCTGAGTCAGGCTGTGACTGTAATCATTGTTGAAAAAGAATAGTCAGCAAATGATAGGTGCTGTTGAACAATTTCACACAGAGGGTAAGCAAGCAGCATAACAAGATACCAGTGTTCAGTGCAGCACAGAGATGCATTAAGTGGTTCACACACTAAATGCAAAAGGAAATGACAGCCTCTTCTGCCAGTTAAAAGGCAGGATGTGTGTTTGTACACATATTTGAGTACTGATGTTTAAATACGATGCCTCTTAGCATAGTGATGACAACCCAGATCACTTCTCATCTCTGAAATTACCTGTGACACCCTTAGAATCATCCTATGCCTTGAGAGCCAGTATATCTGGTGGGGCGTATCATGGGCCAAAGATCAGAACAGTATTGATTTCACATCAGCTAGTAAATACATCATAAAGCATTCCACACTTAAGTTTACTAAACTGATTTTTCCTAATTGAACTTTGTGAGATAACTTTAGGTGTTTCAGATTTATTCTCAAAAATAACACATCTTTTAATTTAAAATTGAGAATTTTATATGCAAACTGTATTTACATCATTTTCACCCCTCTTTTTCCCCCTTCTCCAGTATCCCCAAATCACACTCAAACTCCTGATGAAATTTTCTTTAATTTTATTTGTGTGTTCATGTGCAGGTGTATGTGTGTGTGTGCATGCATGCATGCATGTTTGTGTGTGCATGTGTGTGTGTGTGTGCATGGGTATGTGTGAGTGCCTGTGTGTGTGTGTGTGTGTGTGTGTGTGTGTGTGTGTGAGTGCCTGTGTGTGTGTGTGCGCTCGCGCGCGCGCTCACATACCCATGTGCCTCATCCACATCCACGCTGGCATGCCATCTAATAGTGGTGTACTGAAGGTTTTGTTTAGGTAATCATTCATGAGTAAGGCTTCCCTATCATTTATAGAAGACATTATTTCACAGCCAATGCCCTGGTCCTCTGGCTCTTAACATCTTTTCATATAAGCAAGAACAAAACTACACACCAAAGCCCATGTACTTGTGCATAACTATACTCAAATATTAGTTCATGTGCATTAGTGATTAAATGTTACAAATTAATTTTACTAAATAATTATGACAAATTCACATCGGAACCATCTAATATCTGCCATTTGGTTCAACTTGATGTTCCTTTTCAGAAAATAAAACAAAACTAAACTAAACTAAACAAAATAAAAATCAAGCCTAACCAACTATAAAAAAAAATCTTAGACTACACCGGAAAGACAAATAAAAAAACAACAAAGCAAAACAATTTCTCCTTTTGGATTGAAAAAGAGAAGACGGTGTACTTCATAATAAATCACTTTTAGAATTCAAGAGTAAAACCCATTATGAAACAAATCATCGAATCTCTAAAAAAGACCTTGGATTTCTACAGGATGCGGCTACAAGTAAAGCTTTGCGAGGGTACCACTGTCTTGTCCAAGGTAAAGCACTTACTACTCAAATACTTAAAGTTAGATCAGGGTTTTCATGGCTGCTCTCGTGGGAATATTGTGTCATCTCTTTGCATCTCAGTTTTCATATCTGTAATGCGGGAAAACCATCTTCCCAGACTGTGGCTAAAATTACACCTACTGATCATTTCAAAGTAGTTAGCAAGAACCCAGTAAATGTAGGTCTAAGAAATTAGAAGTTGGAATCAAAATCTGTTAATGAGGTGTTTCTAAAGTTTAATGTCTGTATGAAGTACCTGGGGAACTTATTAAAATACAGACTGAAATTCTATTGTTCTGAGATAGGGGCCCAAGAGCCTGTATTTTTACAAGGTTTCAGGCGATGCTCACATGGCTGATCCCTTAACCATATTCTGAGTATTGCAAGGTTAATGCACATTAAAGCAGGAGCCAGCATGCACATATTGTGCGAAAGAACAGCTTGCCTTTGCAAATGCTATCCTCAATGATGTGGGGGTTTGTAATTTTAAAAAGGGAAACGGAAGCAGAATCTCTGTTTAGAGCTGTCATGGCCATCTATACCATCATATAATATATTACTAGGAGATTGGTATTAATGTCATTAGCATTGCTTTACCTTACTATGTGACTTAGTTTTTAAAAAGGGGAAAAAAGAAAAAGAAAAATGATTACGAAACTGTTTATTTCATGAGTATGGCTCATGGGTTGAATTGGGTAATTTTGCCATGATCTCGACATTGTCTTATATACTTCTGTGTGTTGTTTTGTTTTTACTTTTTTTCTTTTGTTCCTTGACTTTGTTTTTTGTCTGTTTTGTCTTATTTTGTTTTATGGTTCTGAGAACAGAACCTAAGGACTTGTGAGGCAAGCACACCTGAGTTATATCCCAGCCTTTGAAACCTTCTTTTCTTTTTTTTTTTTCCTTTCCTCTCTCTTTTTTTCCTTTCCTTTGGGTCTTAAGCACACCAAAAATATAACCAGATTAGATAATGAAATATTCAAAAATGTACAAGGCTACTAATTTGCCTAGCTATACAGGACCCCGGCATTAACTCTAAGATGAACTTACTCATTTTTAAGTTTAATTTGTGTGTGTGTGATATGTGGCTGTATGCATTGTGATATGTGTGTATGTGTTTATATGTATATAAGTCTGTGTGTCTGTGTGTACATGCATGTGTACATGCATAATATGTGAGTGCAGATATGTTTGTCCCATGGCTCATGTATGGAATCAGAGAATGACTTCCATAAGTCAGCTAGTTCTCTCTTTCATGCTGTGATCCACTGCTGAACTCACTTCTTCACTACAAGCCCTTTACCCTCTGAGCCACCCGGCTGGCCTTTCACATGGTTTTGTGTGAGTAGAGTAAGGAGCAGCAACACACTGAGATTCAAAACAGCTAAGGCAAGTGTATGACAATAGCACCAAATTATCTAGTTATGAATCCATATGAAATGACTGAAACATAGAACATCATTCAGTTCTGACCTTAGGAAACCGGAGGAACAGGCAACAGCTCTGGATGTTCCCTTGTTTTACAAAAGTCTTCCTTTGTTTCTTTCTATACCAATACTTTCCTAAATTTCCCATTAAGGCGATGGCCTCTAATTCATAGATTTATTTTCAGTAATTGCCATCTAGACCTGGTCACATACTGTTGTCTTGCCAATCCTCAGACACTGCCCTCTTTCTATTTGTCATTTGTTTTCTAATTATTTACAAACAAACAAAAGCATTCGTCTCTACTACCTCTAAAATTTACCTCATGGCCAGTGCCCTGTCTTGAGCTCCACACTATAATACTGATTGATGGTTGGCTGTCTTGTCCGTCTTACAGTTATGCCCCAGTCATTATTAATGTTTGGGTAAGAATGGAGACCTGGGCTATGCTTCCTCTTGGCCCAGGACACAGCTTCATACAGAAGTTATCAAAACCTTGAAACAATGTTTATTTCTCCACCTTCTCTATCTCAAACCCACAGTCAAATGCTATAAATTTCCTTCCTTAATATTTCTGTTCATGGTATTTTTAATAGTATCCAATAGGTTCACACTATGATCCAGGGCTATGCTTATTTCCTGGAAGGTAGTACTGTACCCCTTTTCCCATCATTCTGTCTGAAGTGTTCTTGGCTGACTGGTTTGGTATTACCTTCATCACTTTATATGGTTGCTTTCTCTGCTTAGCACCCAGATGCCACTCTGAAGTTTCCTGTCAGCAGAATCCTATCTCATCATTTCTCAGTGGTTGGGATTTCATATTTTTTATTTTGTTTCCTTTGCTAATTCATTTATCAAAGAATAATACCCAGCAGCATCCAAGAAAATTGCCTAGCTGGTATCTTTTTAATTGTTTTTTTTTTTTAAGATTTATTTTATTTTATTATATGTGAGTACACTGTAGCTGTCTTCAGATACCCTAGGAGAGGGAGCCAGATCTCGTTATGGATGGTTGTGAGCCACCATGTGGTTGCTGGGATTTGAACTTATCACCTTCGGAAGAGCAGTTGGGTGCTCTTACCCGCTGAGCCATCTCACCAGCCCCCTGTTTGTTTTGAATACATCCCAACCACAATTTGTCCTCCATCCTTCCCCTTCTCCCCAATCCTACCTCTCCTCTCTCCCACTCCAATCCTCCTCTGTTTTCCTTCAGAAATGAACAGGTCTCTGAGGAACATCTACTAAATACAGTATAACAAGAGCAATTAGAGTATGCACAAATCCTCATATCAAGGCTGGGTGAGGCAACCCAGCAGGTATAAAAGGGTTTAAGAGCAGACAAAAGAGTAGGGAACACCCCGCTCCCCACTGTTAGTGGTCAAGTAGGTAACTTTTAAGAAAATGAGATATAATATGTCTGAAACTCTATTCAAATTAACACTAACAGGAAAGAAACAAAGTAAGATTGAAAACAAAGACTAAACATCGGAATTGCAGAAGCTTCCATGGTTCTAAATTCTTTCATTATAGTATTTGAAAGTTCTGATTTGTTTATATTGCTGGCATTCTGCTAGAAGACTCCGCTGGGATTTTGTTTTAAGTTTTATGTCTTCTATCTGGGAGCATACAGGAATTTGATTTTTCTTTGTCTTAGTGTTAGGGAGTTTCACAATGATGGCCTTAATATAAAATCCATTTTCATGAAAGTACTAGATATCTAGTAGGTTTTCAGTTTTGAATTGCACGGTGTCATTTTTAGGAAGATCTTGAAGTATTTTCTATCATATTCCCCCTCCTCCTATTTTTCTCAGCTCATCTCTCTGGAAATTCTACCATCCAAACACTGCTCTACAGGCAGACTCTGATTCTTGCTTGTTTCTATATATTCCCCTTTCCCTTTCTTGTACTTCCTGGGAGGTTTTCCTAGCTGACCTTCTAACTTTTTAATTTGTATATTTTATCAATATGTTCTTACATTTTAAAAGGTCTTTTTCATTTCACAAAAAAATGAAGAACCTTATTCTTTTTTAGTGCTTTGCAAAGCATGTTTTTAATATTTCTGAGAATATTAAATTGCATACGTATTTGCACTTTTGGGGGGGGGGGTGAGACAGGGTTTCTCTGTATAGCTCTGGCAGTCCTGGAACTCACTTTGTAGACCAGGCTTGCCTCAAAGTCATAAATCCACCTGCCTTTGCCTCCCAAGTGCTGGGATTAAAGGCATGAGCCACCAACACCTTTGCACATTTTAAGCCTCAGGATTTTCCTGCTTTTTCTGGTTCCTTCAGAAATTTGAAACACTGAATTATATGCTAATGTTTAAGATCAAAGATTAAAGCGTGATGTGATCTAAGCTCTCTCCTTTTCTGGACCATCTGTAGTAGATGTAGTAGAACACACATGGTTTTCCTCTTGGGACAGTCATTTTTTTTCCAGAAAAATGTTCCTGCATGCCATGTGAGTAGCTACCATCTACCACTTCTCTGCTTCTAACCAATAATATTGATGTTGCTCAAAGTGAGGATTTGAATCCCCAAACAATCAATGACTCCCATCACCTAACAACATAATTCCAAAATATTTTGCAAAAATCATCTATTTAAGCCATGTTGTACTTGAATTTTCAAGGGGAAAACCTAGCTCAAATCTCCTTAATTGTTAACATAATACACTGAAATCTATGACTGGATAAATTTTGTAGGTCTCAGGGTTGACTTATCCTAGTTCTTGATAAAATGTATTTCATTCACTAGGCTTTGTTCTCCTTCACATGGCTGTCTAACCCATCAGATACAGGAAGATAGCTGTAAGATCCCGGCTTTACATCACTACAGGAGAGAGCAATATGGAGAATGCAAGACCTACCTCTCCGGATACACCACAGAATGAGATGAAAGTACCAGAAAGCCAGAGAGAATCCCCCTGGGCTTTAGCCAAGGATGCCAATATACATCTATTCTTGACAGTGGGAATGATGTTAGGGCTAACTAGATCACAGAACTATGGAAAAGATAAATGGCTACGTGTAGACATGTATGTCCATTTTGATAAATCTAAAGAACTATAGTGGAAAATAAATACTAAGTAAGCGAAATAGACAGAAAATTAAAAGTCTTCCAAAAAGATATCCACATTAAGTCTCAGGAACACCTGAGGGAAAATACTACCTGAAGAGGGAAAATTCTTTACAGGAGTGATTAA
The DNA here is from genome assembly GCA_902729485.2 of Mus minutoides. NCBI lineage: Eukaryota > Metazoa > Chordata > Mammalia > Rodentia > Muridae > Mus > Mus minutoides. The sequence continues at coordinate 1,217,034 of LR753360.1, read as the reverse complement.
CTTAGTGACGTAGAGATGAAGAGCTGAGTGGTGCAGGGTCAAGTTTTCATTTATTGTCATCTATAAAGCTTCCAGAGAATTCAAAATACACTTCCCAAAAAATGTTCAAACTTAAGGAAGATTGTTTTAATTTAGATACAATGATAACCATATAATTTATGTTCAGTTTGAAAGGACACTGTGAACCTGGGCATGCAATTATAAAGTTTCCAAGCTACAGTTACTTAGAGCCAAGAAAGCAAGCAAGATGATTCTCCATTGGGTGACAGAGCAGGGCATTTTCTTTTCTTTTCTGCTATTTGTAAATATGAATATCTGCAGCACTTACCAAAGCCAATTGCAAATATTCTCCTTATGAAATTGAGAGAAATATTACTAAGGTGTTAGTTTCCCAGGGAAGATATTTTAGCCCATAAATATGAGTCAACTTGTTTCATCTGCATTTAAGACCGCACAACTAATTTTTAAAACTAAAATGGAAATATGATACAGTCCGCAGAAGAATATGTCATCAAATGCTTAGATTTGAGACCCAGACTTTTCATTATGAGTTAATTGAGTATGTTGAATGAGACTTTTAACTTGTCTGACCTCTGTTTGGACATCTAGAAACTGAAGATAGCACTAATAGCCATTACATGGTTCTGAGTTGTGGTCAGAACAGATAACAGACTCTCAGTGTGAGTGCTTTTGAAGCTCTAAGGTAGATTATGAATTCAGGCTGCTATTAATTATCTTAGAGATACTGAGATGAGCAGTGTGTTCTGAAATTAAATTGAACACTGGGCTGTTCTGGATATTTCCTTCTTCATCAACCTGAACACTGAAAGCTAAAATTACTGCAGAAAAAAAATCTAAAACTACTGTTTATATACTGAGACAGTTTACAAAATGAGCACATAGATGGTACCTTCGGACACAAATGTTTACATAAATAATTACAACATTAAATGAAGACTGCAAAAAGTAATTCTGCATTTAACAATTGGCTCTATGCATAGGTGGAAATGCGTCATGGAATCTGTGGTTCTTTAAATTAAAATGGTCTACAAAGGCCAGTATTTTGAAAACTTAGTCATTATTGGTAGTGTGTTTGGGAAACATTAGGTGTGGCCTTGTAGAGGTTAGGCCTAGATTAGGTGTTGTCTTGTTGGGAGTCGGTATGACTTTGTTGGAGGTGTTTCTAAGAGTAGACTTTGCGGGTTCAAAAACCCACACTAGGCCCAATCTCTCTCTCTCTCTCTCTCTCTCTCTCTCTCTCTCTCCTCTCGCTCTTCCTCCCTCTCTCTGTCTGCCCAGCTACTTCTCCAGATCAATGTCTGCCTGTCTGCTGCCATGCTCCCTGTCATGATAATAGTGGATTGACCCTCCGGAACTATAAGCCAGCCCTTAATTCAATGTTTTCTTTTATAAGACTTGTCTTGGTCATGGTGTGTCTTCAGAGCAACAGAACATTGACTAAGACAGAATCTTAAATTCCACTTAGTATTTTCCTGAGAAATAATGTAAAACGAAGCCATCTTAGTCTAGATTTTTAAAATTTTTTAAGATCCTTCTGGCACACTCTAAACACATTGATAAATGCCTATGGCAGAACCAAAAATGGTAGAGGATAGCAAAGGCTTTGAGAAGGAACAAAGGCATAAGAACAAAAGCTGGGGCATTACGCCAAGGATGCCTTACCTCACAGTAATGAAGTGCATAACCGATGCTACTGCCTGTACAGCGTCAAACTAAAGGTCACTTGCTTCCCTGTCAACACAATTATGACAAAAAGTAATTTTAAGATATAACTAAGACACATACACTGATAGGGAAAAGGAGATATGTTTCATGAAGAGTACTTCAGACTTATCCACAAAGTGCTTGAAATTAGTCTGAGCAAATATCAAACATTCTAATTCCAGCACAAGAGCAAGAAAAAAAAAGAATGTGTGTACATGAGCACACACACACACACACACACACACACACAGCAAACAAACAAATGATAAAAACAGTCCTCTCTGAGGAAATCATGAACTATAACATTTTAGATCAGAACCACGACATGATGGAAATTTCCAGGAAGAGACAGGTGAAAACAGTCTGTGAAATGGACACTCAAATAGTTAATTCATAGTAGAATTCATAATTAAAATAGAAGGAAAGAAATCTGATGAAATCCTACTAGTCACTGCAAGCTGCAGCTGTGGCAGATTAGTGAGTGTTTTCTTGCACAACATGTAATTATGTGACAAATGCGAGCATGCCAGGAATGTATGTACCATGTGAGTAAGCCATGCAAACTGCTAGAAAAGAAACTAATGGTCCTCAAATGTACGGGGGCACAGGAGACATAAGTGGCCTGGTAGTTTTATCCTCTTTTCAGTAAAAAGGAGTCCTCATTGGAGGTGTGGAGGCACAGCCCAGCAAGAAAGAGGACTTCCTTCTTTGCAAGGGACCCAGTCAGTTCCTGCATCCACACAGGGGCTAACACTGTAATTTCCCCTCCTGAGGACTCAATGCATTCTTTCTTCTTCAGTCACAACATCTACATGGTACACATCTATATACAGAGGCAAAACCAGCCCTACAGATACGATAAAAATAAATACGCTTTTAAAAATTATTTTTAAAGAAGAGAGTCCTCATTGGGATACTCCCATTCAGTTTCTACATCCTTATAGTGTGAGCTCAGGCTGAAAACAGGATGGATTTACCTTCCAAAAAGAAAAGGAGAGACATGAAGTTTAATTAGTGTGTCTATGATGTTAACTAGCATGCTATTTTCTCAGTGAAGATTTCCAGCAGTCCTTTGATGCAGTCACATTTCTTAGTTCTACTTTATAGACATGCAAGCTAGGTAACATATTCAAGATCACAACTAGTAATTAGAGCTTCAGTTTTACTTATTTAATCCATAGATCTGTGTTTAACACAGTTTTGGGTTTCGTTGTTATTGTTAATTTTTGAGGTCTCATTCTTTTCTAATGTAAGCACTCACCCTTACATTTTCTTTTTTTGAAAGCTTTTTGGTGAAATCCATGCATATTGGTAAGTTTTCATTCACCATGAGATACTTTTTAAATTCCTCATGCTTTTCTATTTGCTCCTTGTGATTGCTAAATGGTTCTTCAGTTTCTACATCCTTATAAATTCTCCTATTTTACTTATTTTTATTCAATTCTACCTTTAATACGCTGTTGCCAGAAAAGATACACTGAATGATTTAAAACCTTTACAATCACCCAGGATTGTTCTATGACTCGTTTATGATTTATTCTGGAGGACCCCGTAAGTGTGCTTGAAAGGAACAAGCATTCTTCATCTGCTGAGGGGAGAGCTCTGTCAATGCCAGTTAAAACCATTCGGCCTCCACTGCTGCTCAAGTGGACGGTTCTGTTATTGACCTTCTCTCCAGATGTGCTATCCGTTACCATAAATGAAGCATTATCGTCTACTAAGAAGAGAGAACAGAGCCCCACATTAGCAGTGGGAATCCAATAGTAAAGATTAGAACAGAACAAAAAGAAAAGGAAAGTTTAAAAAAAAGGCAACAGAACCACTTTAAAAATAAAATTGATGTAAATTTTATACAATGGGGATGATCAAATCTTAAAAGCACAAAGAAAAATAAGTCTAATTAACAATACGAGGAGAAACACAGGATGTCGCAGGCATAAAATGAATATTAAGATACTATTATATGAACATTATTAACATATTGAGCAACAGAATAAATGGATGAACTCTTAGAAAAGAAAAGCTTAAACAACTGGTTGAAGAAGAAATAGCAAGTATAGACAGGCTAATTCCAAAGAGGGTAAGCAGTAAGAATGACAAAAAAATCTTGCCAACAAACCCTTCCTATTTTTATAATGTTGAATATAAAGATGAGTTTTATAAAAAGAAAATCAAAGACACAAAACAAAGACTCAAAACTAATTGTTCTTGATCACTTTCAAGACATATCTAATTTTTTCATAGGTCAACAAAAACATGAGAGATACTTTATGAAAAAAATGTTACTAAGGTAGCTTATTTGAAGTTAAAGTCTTTAATAGAATGCAAGCCGAATTAAAAAAAAAATAATTAAATGATCAAAGATCATGTTCACCTAAAATGAATGCCAAGGATGCAGCGAATATTCAATTCATGACGGCCAATCAACATGATACAACAGGTTACCAGAGAGAGAGAGAGAGAGAGAGAGAGAGAGAGAGAGGAGAGAGAAGAATCTCAACATGTATGGGAAAAGCATTTGACATATGACTAAAACAAAATAGACATTGTAGGGTGTCATACCAATGAAATAAAAGAAATGTGAAAAAGCCTACAGCTAAAACAATAATCAATATACTTAAAAATACCTTCAAGAATGTAGGTATGTTCAGTCTCCCCAGTGTTTTCACCATGTGATTCTAGATCTAGTCAGAGTAACAAGGAAGGAAGGAAGGAAGGAAGGAAGGAAGGAAGGAAGGAAGGAAGGAAGAAAGAAAGAAAGAAAGAAAGAAAGAAAGAAAGAAAGAAAGAAAGGGCATGGAGCTGGTCCCTTCTTGTCAGCTTCTTTTTGTATCCCTTCAATCTCTTGGCCCCCCTCCTGTTTTCACGTTCCAGTTGCTATGACATAAACAGGCTGTGGACAAAAGGCATCTCATATTTACATGTAGTAAGTAATTCACTATAAGTATGGATTGGCTTTGCTTATAGATTATGAATTAGAAAAAAAGTAGATCAATAGGAACATCTACTCCAGAGATATTTTTTTCTGAATCTTAGACCTTATATGAATAGGAATTCCATAGGGTCCCAAATGTATTAGAGGGACATATAGATCGAAATCTCTGAACATGTTCCATTTTCTTTCTACTAACCAATGAGGAAAAAATAGGTGCCTATGTCCCTGTCTGTAATATCTCCCTAGGAAGCTCTAGAAAAGAAGATGTAGATTTAGAAAGTATTCCAATATATTCTCTTTTTCTGCAGATGGGTAGTTGTATACAAAGTCCATGTGCCCTTGGACAATGGGATATCTCTGGTATATGGACCTTAAGAAAGGAACAACTGTTTTTTTGTTTTTGTTTTTGTTTTGTTTTGTTTTTCTACACTAGGGCCTGGCCTAAGTGTCCTCTACTGGGAAATAATACATACTTAGTAACAATCATGGCAGAAAGCTTCCACAGCCAAAGCTGATCCTGAAAGAGTTAGATTGTTGCCTACTGTTGTAAGTTCAGAATTTCCTAAGAACTTCACAAACCCTGCCAAGTACTGCCAATAAAGGAAGCATATTCAGGAGAGCTTCCAGTGGCAACAGAGAGGCCCACCAGGCAAAGCAGAAACCACTCATTGACAGGGCTAGGGAAACAAGAAAGTATTAAACACAGAGATCCTGAAGTCATATCTTCTAAGTCAGAAGTTCTAAGTACCAGGGGAGATTAGCCTTGGTAATAGCTTCCTGTCTTTGAGTAAGAGTATCTAGTATCTGATCCTGCTTTTCCACCCCAGATACCACACCCTTGCTCTCCCCTTGGTCTGCCATTGGCCTGGTCCCTGTGGCCAGGCAATCTCCAAAAAGCTAGATGATAGTGTTGGTAGCTAAGAGTGTCCTTGCAGAATGTCCACTTTTCCTCCCAGTTAGAGAGACCCCTGATCCACCAAGGGCAGTTTTATATCTCTCTTCTTGAAAATCTATATTCTCTGTACTGTTTTATATTACAGGCGCTACTTGTTGCAACTTTGAACCATTGTCATGAAGGTTGTACAGTGAGATCTAATAGGGAAGGCAGAGATAAATAGCCAGTTTCTGTTAATCAGAATCGTTGGCAAATATCAGTGGCCTGAGTGCAGGCTCAGCACATGTCTAAAACCTTGTTGGTCAGATCTAAAAGTGCCCATAACCTATTTTGTAACTTGTTTCAGTTGGTTGGCATTAGACTCTGGGTCAAGTCACAATTATCTCCTGAAAGGCCTACACCCTGGTCACCTGGGGACTAGATAGGAATTTGATAGGCACCAGAGGCAAACTTGGAAAGGAGAGCCAGGCCTGCCCATCAGCTGTGGCTAATAATGAACTAGGAGACCTGGTTTTATGAAGGTTCTGATGGAAGTTGGATTCTGTTAGATTATCTCAGGGTCATTCATATGATCCCCCTCTGGTTCTGCTCAGCTGGTAAGGTAGGGTAAACAAGCCTGACCCATGATTTCTCCATTTCTCTTTATCTATCTGATTGAAGATGGGACAAACTGGTTCTAATAAAATAAATAAATAAACAAATCACTCAGCAGCTTTTTGAAACACTAGGAAGAATTAGAATGACATCCTCAGACACTCAAAGAAACAAAGAGATCAACAACAATAACACATGACTTTCTTTTTCTTCACAGGAGCCACAAAGAAAATAGCTCTTCCTTGGGATATTATAATTATATTTCAATTGTATTCTTTTTAAATATGAATTTAAATGGATAATATTTAATGATATATAACCTCCTTAGATTACTATTATAGGAGTAGAAAATGTCATGAAATTATGAATTCCCAGTATCTGTCAATTACTATTCTTGTGATTGACACAAGGGACTGAACTCCATAAGGGGCTAGTCTTTAGACATGGTGAACAGAGGAAACTTTCTTGAACCTCAGTACCGTATTCTCGTCAATATAAAATTCCTAAATCCAAGCTCAATAGACTTTACTGATAATATCTCGGAAAGGATGAAAAACAGTGACTGCCATCCTGAGGTGTTCACTAAATATGAGTAACAGAGATAGACCCATTATGTTTTAAGCTTAAACTTGAATGATGACCAAATACCTAGAATCCATATGGGAAGGATGTCTTGTTTATTCTAGTCACTTTAACCACTCTCAAAAAGCCTGATATCCTGGGTTCATCATTCTAGAGACCAGCCATACAGGCCAGAAACAGTAAGATGATGCCAAAAGATACTTTTGAACCTTTCAACACATTCTAATGTACTTTACTTTGGAAATTATTTATACCAGACTGTTCCAGCTTCTGGTGCCCTGCCTAGGGCTGGTAATGTTAATAACTTTTGCCTTTACTTTCCCCTCACATCCCATTCCAGACAGCAGGCATGAGAAACTTTCTCAAAGAAGTACCAATAGGGGGGACCTTTGGCATTGGTGTTTATCTGGATAGGATTGCAACTTTTGACCAACAGCAAATAAGCAAAATCAAGAGAAAACCAAAAAGGTAAATAGTCAAAGGATTAATTTTTTTTTAAAAAAAACATCCCCAATAGTTAAGGAATTCAAACTAGAGGTAGCAGAAGCTTGAGGCATAGGCATCTGAATCAATACAACACAGAAGCAATGGAAAGCTATAAACCTGCAACTAGGAAGACTTATACACAAATGCACCAGGCCCAGTCATAGACTCTCAGCCACAAATGTGAATGAACCACCCATCGCTCTGCCAATAGGAATGTTCATAGAAATGGATTAAACATTGGGTCATAAGTAGAAAGAATACATTACTTACCCGGTTTATACTGTTGTTCCCTAAAATAGCCTGGAGTAGAGTTTTTTCAAATTCTTCCAACTTCTTAGAACATCTTTTAAAAATATGATCTGATAAATTAAAATCACTTGCCAGTCTGGCTAATGTGCCAACAGCCTCTGTCCAAAAGCTTGAGAAGGGGAGTTTCGGGTTCCTGTAAAATGTGATCAGGGCATCTAACAACTGTGAAACTGAATCAGAAATTGTGGAAGAGTCTTTTTCAAAGTGGGTTAAGTATACTTTCAGACTACTGGATTCTGTCCATTTCTTGAGTTCCAGCAGATGTTGAAAGAACTTCATGTGAGAAGACAGGGGATTTTCCAGGGTCCCAGATGACTTTTTCTCAAGAGGCAGTGGGAGGAGTGGGGGATCAGTACTCTCCACAAAATGCTGAGTTAATTCTGCAGGTTCAATTCTTTGCTCATTGGATAAAACACATCCAGAGTCTTCCATCAGTGTCAATGTATTTTCAGAACTTGTAGGTTCCTGATCTGACAACGTGGGGAGCACATCGGGCCCTGAAGGAGAAAGCAACAGAAGGATTATCTTCCTGCAGCTGAAGGAGTGAGGACTAGACAATGATTGGATTCTAAACGAAGATCCTTCATAAAACATCCAAGTGTATAGAAACATTTAGCAAACTATAAAAACTATAGAGGCCAAAACAGAAATTGCTTTAGTTTGGCTAAAGAGATAGTTTTTAGATTTTCAGATGGTAGCTCTCGTTCATCTACAAGTACACTCCTAGCAAGTTACTCCAGAATGTCTACTCCATGCAGAACAGAAATAGTTGTTTGTTTGGGATTTTTTTAAGACTTCTTTTATTTTTAATTATCTGTATGTAGATGTGTCTGTAGAACTCAGTGCAGTGTGCAGAGGCCACAAATGGACAAGAGATCCCTCTGGCTGAAGTTATAGGTGGCTGCGGGGCTCATAATGTGGCTTCCAGACACTGTGCAAGAGCACCAAGTGCTCCTAACCACTGATCATCTCCTGGTACCTAACCAGCACAGTTTGAAAGGAGTAATCTCTAGCCATGTGTGTGCCAGAGAAGAGCAGGACTCATACTAGGAATTATTCTGGCTGCTTCAACACTTCAATAATTACTTCCAATCATTAATAATGATTATTCCAATATATACGCATGCATTGACTAGTGTAAAAGTAATGTTTATGCCACCTGGTGGTCAAACAGAAAATGTTATTAATGGCCATTTCATAATTCCATTTTCATAACACTTTGTATTTATAAAAATTACATATTTCCCCTTTCTCCCTCTAAACTTTACATGATCTCCCTTCTCAAATTTATGTCCTCTTTTTTTCCCATTTTTATTAGATATTTTCTTCATTTACATTTCACATGTTCTTCCAAAAATCCCCTAAACCCTCCCCATCCCCCACCTTGCTCCCCTACCCACCCCACCCACTCCCCCCTATTGGCCCTGGCGTTCCCCTGTACTGGGACATATAAAGTTTGCATGACCAAGGGGCCTCTCTTCCCAGTGATGGCCAACTAGGCCATCTTCTTCTATATATGCAACTAGAGACATGAGCTCCGGGGGTACTAGTTAGTTCATGTTGTTCTTTCACCTATAGGGTTGAAGACCCCTTCAGCTCCTTGGGTAATTTCTCTAGCTCCTTCCTTGGGAACCCTGTATTCCATCTAATAGCTGACTGTGAGCATCCACGTCTGTGTTTGCCAGGCACTGGTATAGCCTCCCATGAGACAGCTATAGCAGGGCCCTTTCAGCACTATCTTGCTGGCATATGCAATAGTGTCTATGTTTGGTGGCTGATTATGGGATGGATCCTCAGCTGCAGGAGTCACTGGTTGGTCCATCCTTTAGATTCAGCTCCTCTCTTGATCTCTGTAACTCCTTCAATGTGTACTTTGTTCTTAATTTTATATGTATGTAATTATTTTATTTACTTATACATAATGTATTTATTTATATATAATCTAATTACATGTGTACTTTATTTATATATGATATATAATATATGATATATAATATCAATATAAAATATGATATATAATAAGATAGTCAATAGTTTGGGGACTCCTAACAGCTTAAAAGCAAGTGTTGGCTTCTTCCTCTAGGAAGATATATTTTAGCATATGAGAGAGCACATGTGAAATATCTTGACAAAGAAAAGGTTTCAGCATACTTTGGCCAAGTACAGCAACATACATCATCATTCAAACTCTAAATATACAAAAAAGAGAGAAATAACATATGCACAGAAATAATACCAAATGGAGTGATTTCTCTTGACTGAAGTGTCTTATCTGAATGTAAATAAAACATGTGTATCTGTGAGACAACTTTATCCTAGGCAATGTAACACCACAATTCCTTATGATTTCAAGTGTTCATGCTCTGGCATTACCTTATTGTCTCTTTCCTAAGACATCTCCCAGCTCCCCAACAGGAACTTTCTTCAGTGATGCACCTGTTGTACCTGTGGTTTTCCCAATCTTTTTCACCATCCTGAATAACTCCATCATACAGTCCTAATGGCTTATTTTAGCAACAGACTCTTAAATCTATATATCTAATCACACTTGTTCTCAACTCACTAATCTGGCTATTGTCTGTTTTTAAATGCTAGAGGCACTATAATACATTATTTCTTACAAAATAATCATTAGCATTTTATCGAATATTTAATTAAAAATAATTAGTTCTGGTTCGAACTTATGATATTTAGGTTTAGGATCTATTGTGTAAAATGAAGGATTGATTGGAAAAAATCATCAAAAACAGTACAGTGACCAAATTTTTACAATTGCCCGGCATGCAGCCTACCCAGAGTATGAACATCCACATGGAAACAAACAAATACTCAGACTGTATATATCAACTCACTTAGTTATGCATCTCATGAACAAATGCTTCATAGGAAAGAAGTACTTGCTTTGGCTCCATTTGAGATGACTTAACCCCTTCATAGAATGGAAGGCATAATGGAAGACTTTGTTTGTCCTAGGTAGAAGGATCATAAAAATACTACTCTTCTCTAACTAGACAAAAGGCAGAAGTATAAATCTCAAAGCTGGCCCTGCAGTGATTCACATAATCCCATGGGGCACAGCCAGTAAAGAATCGACAGCCTCTCATACATGTCATTAAGTTTCAGGAATTTAAGCACATGAACTGTGGGTAACGTTTTGTTTGTTTGTTTGTTTGTTTGTTTGTTTGTTTGTTTAATTCAAGTCACATTCTGACTATTATCTCAACAAGACTTGACCTCTGCCCCTAAAACTTCCCAAGCCCAGTAGAATCAGTATATCCCTTCACTATCCTGACATCCATGCCATCCTTCAGGCTCCAATGCGTGAAACTTGAGAAGCTACTTTGTGAAATTAAGACACTAACACATCCTAATCCTGCCTACCTTCCTAAGTCTGTTCAGTCTGCTCCCATTTTAGAACCTTTCCTTGCATTAGGTATCCTATGTGACTTGCTTTAAAGCCTCCTTCGCAATTTTTCTCAAGGCCATTTTCCTGTCTTTCAAAAATCTCTTTAGATGTCATCTCTTTAGAACTTCTCTAACTACTCCAAGCTAAGGGAGCTTCCAGATCAATCTTTTCCCCATCTTGCCATTTCAGTTCCCTGGCCTGTCACTATCACTTCATGAATATTTCCCATTGATATCTTTTGTCTTCACCCTTAAGAATATGTGTTCCATAAAAGACCTTGACCTCCTGGTCTATTGCTATATTTCTGAGTATGTGGTTTGTAGTAGGACGTAAGTAATACCAAATAAACCAAACACTTTTTACACCATCGCCTCTTTTATTTCCATGTTCATGTAAAAAGCAGAGATACACAGGGGACTTTCTTTTTTTCTGTTTTAAATTTTATTTAGCACAAAAATACTAATTGTTAATTGCTGTGCATAGTCAAACCAGTATAATGCAACATGGTAGATAGAATTAATAATAAAGCATTGTATGTTTCAAATTTTATTTTTACTTTTTTTCCAATTTTTATTAGATATTTTCTTCATTTACATTTCAAATGCTATCCTGAAAGTCCCCTATACCCTTCCCCATTTCCTGCCCTGCTTTCCTACCCACCCACTCCCACTTCTTGGCCCTGGCGTTCCCCTGTACTGGGGCATATAAAGTTTACAAGACCAAGGGGCCTCTCTTCCCAATGATGGCCAACTAGGCCATCTTCTGCTATATATGCAGCTAGAGACACAAGCTCTGGGGGTACTGATTAGTTCATATTGTTGTTCCACCTATAGGGTTGGAGACTGTATACAGTGGCTCACTGCCCGCCCAGTCTAACGCTTTTCTGTTCTTTTCCATTCTAGGAAATTCACCACCACAGCCTGCTTTATTGTTTTCTATATTATTTTAAACAGTCTATGATCTCCTTTGCTTATTGTTTCAATGTGATATTGTCTGTAATATGAATAGGAATTCTATTATTTCTATTTTGTCACTATAGGAACTGCAGAAATAAGTTATATACCAAATAAGAATTGAACTAATCAATTAATGTAACCATTTCAAGATATCTTGCCTTTCTAATCAGACATGGGTGCAAAAAAAGACTTTTGTCCTTTTCCAGTCTTCCAAATCAAGCACCATAGTGAGAGAACATCACCCATTCAAGTAGCTATTGCTTATTTTCTCTATTTCAGTAGATTCTCAACATCCATTTTTAATTTAACTGTACTGAGAAATAGAACCGAGTTTTTTTCGTAAACTTTCAATCCATCAACACCAGACTAAATTGTCAACTTACTATCTTAATTAAAATCACACACAACATTTATAATGTTAATTCAAACCCTAACTCTTTTATCTTTCAATTTAAGTCTTTAAATCACATCAATATTATAGGAAGACAACATGAAAAGTTGAACCACAGTTGTAGGCTTTGACTCTGCAGATCCTTATTGCTGTCTGCAAGCCACACACATTTAATTTATGTGTATTTGCTTCAATGAAACAGATGGGAATCCTAATTAGAAAATATACCAAGTCTGAGCTGCCTGCCTGAATATAAACCTATTCTGACTTGAGCATTTTTACCACCTATTGTGTATAAGATAGTGGCTCTGGAGTTGGTTTAGTTTCAAGATTTGTTTTTGTTTTTTTACATTACGTACATTGAAAATGGTCCATGAAATGTAGACCTTGTTAAAATATCATTAAAATTTTCAGTGTGCTACACTGATGTTTCCTAAAACATTTCAGACAATCACAGGTACTAAGGCAATTGTTTTCTAAAGAAAAGGGATATTCTACAATATTTAGGTACTCTTGGCTAACCCTATGTTCTGACATCATTGCTTTTAATAAAGTTATACTGGGCAGTTCCACTTCCCTATGCCCCTTCTTTAGAAGGACCTATTAGCTCCTACTCAGAGCTAATGATAGTTCAGACAGTCTCCAGGTAACTGCTAAATATACATCTGGAAAGGGGATAACATTTGAAATGTAAATAAATAAAATAACCAATAAAACAAACAAACAAACAAACAAAATCACCTATTATCTTTAATTAAATAATCTAGCATTCCTAAGAAATGGAAAATAATTATAAAATATTATTTAATTTTCACTTTTGTGGTGTAATCTTCACTATTGTGTTTCCTCCAAGTATTGACAGTCATGATAAAAATCCATAATACAGACCTTTAAGTGTCTTTCAGGATCTAGGCGTATTCATGTATCTGAGTCCAAAGTACTGTGAATCCTGGTGAATGATCTTAACTCAGGTGGAAGGAGTCTGCCTTGAACCCCTAGTGTCTCATGAGAGGTTATAACTGCCACGTGCATTTAGAATCATTCTCTTTTATATAATACACCATTCACTGCAGGAGAAATCTGACAATGTATCTTCCAGATACCAATAAGAAAAAAAAAATGGCTCATTAAATTGCCTCCCCTTCTCTATTAAAGTATGAAATAATTTCAGTAGGAATAGTTAAATCACATATACAGCCATCACTATTGAATGAAAAATAACTCTATTTCAAGTTGAGCATGGTGTACTTGTAATCCCAGCACTGGAGAAACTGAGCCAGGATGCTTCTGATTTCAAGGCTATCTTGTTTTACATAGCACATTCGAGGCCAGCCTGGGTGACACACAGAATCAACATGTTGGAACAAATTAGTTTCTGTTCTAACTCCCGTTTACACATCCCTGTCCTCTTCATATGACCAGCAGGTTATTCAATAAAATATATTAGTATTGTTTCAAAGTGCACTGATATGGACTATTTTCATTGACTTGTTGGCCTCCACATTTATTCTAGTTTGTTTTCTGTGGCTATATTAAACACCAAGACCAAAAGCAACTTGCAGGAGAGAAGGGTTTGTTTGGCTTACAAACAGTCCATTGCTGAGGGGACTCTAGGCAGGAACCTGAAGGTAGGGACAAGTGAAGAAGAAACCAAGGAGAGATGGTGCTGACTTGCTCGCTTCCTCTACCATGCTTAGCTGCTTTCCTTGTCACCTGGCTAGGCATGGCCCCACCCCAAGCAGCCTTGGATAGTCCTACATAAATTTTCAAGTGCAACAATATGACAGAAATCTGGCCACAAGTCAATATGTTGGAGACAGTTCCTTCTTCTTAGGTTTTCCTAGAATTGTAATGAGTTGACAAAAAACTAACCTGCACAATCTACTCCTTGTCAAATTTGACATATAAACAACACCTTGAGCTATAAATTTTCCTTTGTCTCCAAGATCTCATGTGATATCACAGCTTAAAATAGAGTAAGTACAACAGTCTTACTCTAAAAAAAAGTTCAACATATTAATATTACAAGGTCTCCTTAAAATCCAAAATCTCTAAACTGTGAGCTCCTGGAAACTTCAAAACAAGTTGCATACTTTCTTAAGAGTAAGAGAGAAGAACGAGGGAGCACAGTTACATATGAAACCAAAAGCAAAATCAACACTCTGAGTAGTAAAATATTGACATCTGAGATTTACTCATGAAATTCAGGGCTCCAAGGGGCTTGGGCAGCCCCCCTCTGCAGTGCTGACATCCCCAGGCTTGGGTAGCCTCCCCTCTGCAGTGCTGACACCCCCAGGCTTGGGTAAACTCCCCTCTGCAGTGCTGACACCCCCAGGCTTGGGTAGCCTCCCCTCTGCAGTGCTGACACCCCCAGGCTTGGGTAGCCTCCCCTCTGCAGTGCTGACACTCCCTGCTCATGCATCTTGTGGTTAAGCTCAAGCCAGCTCTACTCTACACTTGTCACTGTTCTTGGTGATTTTCACTGTGAGGGGGTCTTCTTTGGTGGTCACTATATTAGGGTCTTCATTGCAACTGAGGTTATAACTACACAAGTGGGCTCTTCTAGTCTTATAACGGCAAGCTTCTGCTTCTCTCTATGACTCTTTTAATCACAGGATCTCCGATATAATTGATGATGTACCTTCACGGGTGGTGTCTCTTGACCTCTCATAATTCTAAGCCTCAATTAATTTCTGTGACCCCTTTATGGTTTCAATAGCAGTACCATAGGTGAGAGTTCTACACATTCCTAACTTCTGCTGCCAGCTTGAGATACATACAGACTTTGATCCCTTTGGACACTGCATTTGTACATGTGAACTCATAACAGCTATGGTTGTTGACTGCAGGAGACTCGGTAATTCAACATTCCAGGATGGAGGGTAGAGTGGCTCATGAGGCCCCACTCTTAGTTTGTTGGACCATGTACTGTCAAAAGAGTAAAACAAAGCTGGAATACCAACTGCTAACCATTCATACAAATGAGTCTCAGTAACAGTCCAGTTCTAAACCTAGCCAGCCATTCCTAATATGCAAAGCTATTGATCCACTGCCCATTCTTATCTGTAATCTTTCTTACCTATAGAAATCACACCTGTATCTTCTCCCTTTCAAACAGAAGATCAGGTATGTTATTCTCTCTAGTTTGTTAAGATTATACTTAACAAATAAGAATTGCTAACATTTTTGTGGTGAGAATATTTAACACCCATTCTTTTAATAATCTCTATAAACACACTATTACTAATTCTGACCATTTTGCTATAGAAGATGTCTCCAAATGTTACTCATCCTGTATACGTGAAATTCATAATTATTCAATCAGTACCTCTCTATTCTCTCCCTCCCTCCAGTACTTGTAAGAGACAGTGCGTGACTGCACTTGTATGTGGAATATAAACCATTGAGCTCAGAGTAGCACATAACAGAAGTACAGAGCTGGCGTGTGTCTGTGTGTATTTCATTGACATAGAAGAACTTAAATGAGATGGGATTGTAAGACCCCAACTCAATATGTTTCCCAGACCCCTAGAAGCAAAGCCAGCATGAAGTTCTTTGTTCTTTCACCTTCAGCCTGAGAAGCTGATAACCACTGGGTGACCCACTCAGGCACCTGACTCATTATGTAAGGGACCAGGAATGTTTGCCAAAGATAGTGTGTAACCCTTTCTTTGAAGATGAGCTGAAACTCATCATCCCCATTCTTATGATGTTTACTCAGCTTCCCCATTCTTTGTGATCTTATCCTCCCCTGTTTTTGTGGTTTCTTCCTTTAAATACCCCCTCTCCCAGCCACTTGGGGCCCCACAGTCCTCTATCCCTGTGGGGTGCATGACTGTGGGCTGGAGAGCTCTTGAAATAAAAATCCTCTGGCTGTTTGCATCAAGATCATTTCTCATGAGTGATTTGGGGTGTCGCCTCTCCTGAGTCAGAAAGTGGTATAGTCCTCACATTGTGAGTCTTTCAGGATCAATACTATAAGCCGGCAGTCAGAGAGTTATGCTTAATAATGAAAGCAAAAGTTCCCCTTAACACAGTGGCTTCAATTGTGGCTGTATTTGAAAATAACCCAAATATTTTGAAAAATGAAAAACATGGATTCCATAGTCCAATCCCTCACATCTAGATCTGCTAACACTACCCTGGTGCCTCCTGGGCATCAGGTGATTTTAGCATTATACTTAGGGATTATGAGAGCTACACCTAAACTATCTCATATATACCAACACTAAAGCAACAAAGATCTTCAAAATATATCTTTAAGAAAACTCCATAAATTTTAAAAAACAAAAAACTACAAATCTCTCTGTGGTAATTCCTTTTTGGAGTGTGGGGAGATAATTGTGAGAGCTTCTGATTACCAACTTAGACTGGCAGGTGCAGAAGGTCTGGCCTTATTTGGCATTTGCAGTTAAATATAAAAGCACATCTCAGACTGCCATTGTTGTATTCAGAATCACAGCTGAAGGAACAAGGTCAGGGATCCCTTCTTTCATTTACTCTCTGTCTCTCTGTCTCTGTCTCTGTCTCTGTCTCTCTCTCTCTCTCTATCTGTGTGTGTGTGTGTGTGTGTGTGTGTGTGTGTGTGTGTGTGTGCTTCCTCTCTCTCTCTCCTACCCCTCCCCCAGTTTCCTCCACTCCCAGATCATCCAGGCACCTCTTTTGAGATTTAGTCTGTGTCTATGTATTGTAATGCTAAATTCTGTTTCCCTTGGTCTAGTTGCCTCAAGACAAGTGAATTCTCCCATATGGCAGCTTTTGTTGTGCTAATCTTGCTCCTTAATTTTAGTCACTATTGATGACTAAAGAAGCCTATGGCTTGTAGCTGGGCATTAGTGAGGTAGGAGTTAGGCAAAGGGCTTCATTCAGGTCCTGGATTTAGGGTCTGAGGCAGAGACCACTAGAAAGGGAGAAGAGGAAGGAAGTAGATGCCATGGGGTAGGTGGATGAGGACCAGCGAGTTGGAGTGGCCCAGGCAGAGCATAGCAAGTGATATCTCAGGGTTAATATCTGCCCAGCTCTACTGCTTAAAGGCTTGTTATAAATATAGAGGATTTTGTCTTTTATTTGAGAACTAAATTATCTAATTGGGGTAGAAACTCCTAAATAATATTACTGCAATGCACCTTTCTGGTTCCAGCTGCCTCTGCCTCTCTAGTTCTTTCAAAGATCCACACAGGTACACAAAGCTGACCACCAGTGTGGACTGGCAACTGCTCAGACATTACGGATGTGATAGGATGCCTCATGGTTCACTGAATAAGAACTAGTGAGATAAGGTTAAACACTTCATACAACACACAGAAATAGCTACAGAGTCACTGAAAACACAGTAAATTATTAACACAATTGTGTATTCAAATATGCAAACTGCAATCTGATTTGTATGAAGTAGGTCAAAGAATGGGGACATTCGGTTAAAAAAACTACTTTATGGAAAGAAATGGGAAATTATGCTAATTTCCAGAGCAAACAGTATTTGTTATTAGAATAACAATGGTCAGAAGCAAGATGCCTGTAGTCTGTATATTCGGTTTTAATTACAAATTTTAAAACTTTAAATATTATAAAATATGTAGAAGGAGCAGAAGTATTTAAAATTTCATCAGTCAACTTTCACCAAAGTTCATCTGTTAACATAAAATCCAAACTCCTATGTATTACAATTTAATTTCTATTGAAATTCACCAAGCCTCATGAAATTAATTTCTATTATTTGATATTTATTAGCTTAATTGGAGATCATATTCTAATTAGATCCTGAAATATCTTTTAAGAGTAAATCTATGTTTAAGATTTCACTGAAACCACATGAAAGCACAAAAGTAACTTCATTGTTCATTAAATTTATCTATAAAGAGTATTTTTAGCAACAGGACTTTGAAAGTATAAAATGTGGCTTCACTGAACAGTCTTTTCCCATGCATTTTAAAGCAGAAAAACTGGCAGAAATACTCTGAATATATTACAGACATGTAAGCAGTATTTCTTTTATCTCTGAGAAAAACTGGATCTGGATATCAACAAAATGAGATATAATTTCTACAAAACAATTGATGCTGTAGAAAAATGGGCCTGTTCGCTGGCTAAGAACAGCTCCCACTGTCTTCCTGTCTTCTTTAGCACACTGATAACCTAAGACATATCTCTGCAGCATTCTCTGCTGACTGTTTGCCACTCACACTGAAATGTGTGTCTTGGAAACTCACCTAGAACATTCTGGGGTCAATTATTTTAGGTTTATATATGGCTTGGAACATAATGGAAATACATGTTTAATAGTCACACATATATGATATGAAACTTTACATGGTGGAATTAGTCTTTTTGTTAAGAATTTGCTGACATTCATCCACAGCTATGTATTTACTTTTATCTCAATTACTTTTTTTTTTTTTTTTTCCGAGACAGGGTTTCTCTGAGTAGTCCTGGCTGTCCTGGAACTCACTCTGTAGACCAGGCTGGCCTCGAACTTAGAAATCTGCCTGCCTCTGCCTCCCAACTGCTGGGATTACAGGCGTGCGCCACCACGCCCGGCTCTCAATTACTTTTATACTTTCCAAATGATTATTATAGTTCCATACAATTTAAAGCTCATATAGATTTGCAGTATGCAATGTACAGAATTTCTTCCTGATTATATTTTTCCCTACATAATATTTTTAAAATTACTTAAGTATGATGTAAAAAAAGATACCCTTTTCAGGGAAAAGAAAGTCTGCCTTAAACAACTGTCCACCATGCTCCATACATGACAGTGTGCCTCGGTGTATCTCACGCGATAGCCATGGGGGCTCGCTTGCTTGATCTTAGTTCCGCTGCTTTAATGTGACTCCACATGAATACTAAGCTCAGCTTGGCAGGCTCAGTCTTTTCACTTGCCATTACAACTTCCAAGGCTTGTTTCCCTCCTCATTTATTGCATGCAGGGATTTTTACAAGGCAATAATTAGGTTTCTATTGGTTCATTTCTGGTAAACTGTCTATTATGTCTCATGAACCATATTTCAATTTTATTTTTTAAAAACCAGTAGCATTGGAACTTCAGTATTCATTATGACCTCCTAAAAGAGTGTTAAGTTATAGTTGCTGGGTGTTCCAAGTTTCTTATTCAGTTTTCAGGTAGGATCTGAGAATTTTTCTTTTCCAACAAGTTTCTAACTGATGCTAATTTAAGGAAATGCCTTAATGTTTAGAAAACAAAACAAACAAAAAAACAAAAACAAACACAAACAAACAAACCATTGTTGAGGATTCCAGAGGAGCCCACAGCATTTGGAATTGTTTAATTCTATATAAGTTCCTTACCCTGATCTCCACATTGTTAAATGAGGAAACAATGAAACAGTTATGGATAAAACAAAGAAAGATTTATAGATGGCTCCCAAAAAGTAGCAGAGAAATACACACACAAAAATATAGATTTAGGGCAGTGGAAAAAAATTAAACACTAGAACCAAAAGGCAGATGTACAAATGAGGACTCCATGGAGGACAGAAAAAGAATGTTGACCTTAAAGGTTGATGCCAAACTGATGTGGAGACATGGCACCCATGAGGGCCTCTGAGATGCAGGTTCTTCCTTGGGGATCAGGTCACCCTCTCCTGCTTCTGATATATACTCTGAATCCAGGCAGTAGGCTAGCTAGAAATCTTTTTTTTTTTTTTTTTTTTTTTAATGATAAAAGATGCTATCAAGATTTATTCTGATAAGTCAAGATAAACTTGCTTTAATGCATAACAACCATTATTTTATAGATACAATTCACACAATTCTTTAGTTCCACCGAGAAACAAAGCTATAGGCTAGGACAGTGGGAGAGAGGAGATTGGAACAGCTTGGTTTCTATGACCTGAGTTACCTCAGTAGTGACAGCTCAGTCACTTTTCTCATCTGGGACAAAGCACTACCAAAAATGTTATGGGCTCGTGTTTCTCTAAAATTTGTCTGGAATAAAAACTGAAATGTGCTTTACTGGAAATCTCTACTGCTTAAACACTTAGTTCAAAGACAACCAAAGGATAAGGTAAAGGAACAGAATTATACTTTAATTATAACATGAAAATTAAAAAGTTCTAGACACTTTTTTTGGTTGTTGTTTTGTTTTTTTGAGACAGGGTTTCTCTGTATAGCCCTGGCTGTCCTGGAACTCACTTTGTAAACCAGGCTGGCCTCGAACTCAGAAATCCGCCTGCCTCTGCCTCCCGAGTGCTGGGATTAAAGGCATGCGCCACCACCGCCTGGCTAGACACTTTTAAGATAAGTAAATATGATAAAGGGATTACCACTAGCTAAGTCATTAAATCATTTAAATTATTTAACTATTTTACTTTCTAAGTTAGGGAAAAAAAAAGGATAAAATTAAAACCAAGTTTTAAAGTCATATGCTTGTTTTCTACAATTAGGAAATAAGCATTTTTTAAAAGAATTTATTTATTTATTTATTTTATGTATATGAGCACACTGTAGCTGTCATCAGATACACCAGAAGAGAGCATCAGATCCCATTACAGATGGTTGTGAGCCATCATGTGGTTGCTGGGAATTGAACTCAGGACCTGTGGAAGAGCAGTCAGTGTTCTTAACTGCTGAGCCATCTCTCCAGCCCTAGAAATCTTTTATCAGCCTTTTCCTTCACTGTCTTCCACTTCCCTGTCTTCTAATTCCTTTCACCTGAAGTGCCAGAATGGTGACATTGTATGTCACCTCCACATACTTCCCAACTACCTTTTTTACTTCCTGCTCCTTTCCAACAAGCTCATTATATTAAAAATAAGAAGTCTCAGCCTTTACCAGTCATGTCAGCAGAACTGACGCTGCCTGAAGACGGTCAGAAATGCACTCATTTAATTGCCGCATTTGAATTCGTTATTTAATTTTATTTTTGCTTTGATAATGAGAATGACACTATACTGTACATTTTCCAAAGTTATCGCCATGAATTCTGCTCATTAAATATCCAATGTTTTTGAATATAAATCTTGGAATTTAGAATCCAAAATTAAATTAAGAATCATCACTGATTTTAATTTCTAATACAGTGTTAATTTCAAGAACATATTAATATTGTAACATTTAAAAATCAGTTATACAATATTCCCAAAGCTAAACATAACCCTAAATATGAGAAGAATACTGAAATTTTCTGTAGGCTTAGGTACAAAACTAAAAAAAAAAAATAGTGCATATACTTAATATACATGAGTTCACTTTCTAGAACCAAATTAATTATAGTAATAAAATAATGAGTAGCATTGTATAATAATGAGTTGAACTCAAAATAACAATATACTATAATAAAAATAATAAAATAAATATTTAATATAATAAAGAATTAAAATATTATGATAAAATAATATAATAACAATGAGTTGAAATAATAAAACAATAGGCAAACATCTAAGAACCTGAATGTATTCTAAACCCTTTTAGCTTCTGTTTCAAAGACGCTAACTGGGGTCTGGTGAGATGGCTCAGCGGGTAAGAGCACCCGACTGCTCTTCCGAAGGTGATAAGTTCAAATCCCAGCAACCACATGGTGGCTCACAACCATCCGTAACGAGATCTGGCTCCCTCTTCTGGAGTGTCTGAGGACAGCTACAGTGTACTTTCATATAATAAAATAAAATAAATCTTTAAAAAAAAAAAACAAAACAAAACAAAAAACGCTAACTGTCCATTTATTCTGCTTGGACTAACCTCCTGCGAGGTAGGACTCCAGAGATCGATCGTGCCTAACTGGGTCCTCAGGTAGATGCTAGACTTGCTCTCTGTGTCCTACATTTATTGTCACAAGGGCTAAGAAGATCTTCAGAAACGCACAATGACCCACAATAGATTTTTTACAAATATCAGCATATCTTTATGTATTTATTCTGCAACTATTCACCTTTGATATGACAGGTGCTGTGCTAAGCATCTGATTATACTGATGAGTATTAACATAATTCCTGAAAGCATGATTCAGGTTCCACAGGACAGACAGACTGCTTACACACAAATAAGTTACCTGATATGTGCTGTGAAAATGCAGACTCTGAGACCTACAACAAGGAAACTCAATCCAGCCTAGAGAGGTAGTCATAGAACAAAGAATAGTAAACTCTTATCAGGAAAACCGAACACTATTTAGGCAGACAAGAAGGAGAGGGAGAATATGCCACCAGAAATAAAGAATGTGTGCACAAGCTTTGAGCAAGCCGATGGAAGACAGTAACACAAGTTAAAAAAGTTCCCCATCCATAGCACAGAACGTGATGGAACCCAGAGTGAGGAGGCTGGGATAGAGAAGCAAGTAAGTCCCAACCACTGAAGAAGCTGTGCTCCAGCTTCAGGATTTCAGACTTCTTCCCAGAGCAATTAGAAAACCTGAGATTGCATACAAACTGGTGTAGGAAAAGTGAATGCTGCAAGAATCAAGACACTAAAAACAGGATCAATTAAGCAAGATAAAGTTATACGGTTTAATTTGGATAATTAAGTAAAACTATTTCCATTAGGAATGGCCAAATACGGAGAGAGTCTAGCATACATAGAAATCAGAGTCCACCTAACTCAAGAGGTTATCTGAGCACCTAGTGAAATGTCCTAGAAGCCAGCCTCTGCAGAGAGGATGATTAAATAAGCAATCAGATTCAGAGCCCTGTACCAGGAAGATGAGAGGAAGGTTGACTTCTGTCTGAAATGTTATCTTAATGGGTGATCTCAGCCTCTGAAGATATAACCTGTATTCTCATGTCTGTGGTCCTTCTATGTTCCTCCAGGGTCATCATTACTACAGAAACAACCTTAAAGGATCAACATTTCTTCAGGATGTGTTAGGATAATTAAGGTACCTATATTTCTTAATTTGGGACTTACAATACTAAAACTATTTGATATTCTAATCAGTTAAACTTTAATTTTCATTGTTTATATTCATGGATTTCTAATTATCTAATTAATTTAATTTTGTGTAATGTGTATACCATTTCTAATATAACTGTAAATTTCCTTTCATTATTCAAATTCAATTATCCAACAGAATCTCTATTGAGTGTATATTTTTAATGCATGTATATTATCTGACTGTTTTAAATTAACCACAATTTTAGTCCAATTTCAATTATGATCATATTTGGTCATTTATCTAATGAGTGCTACATAATAACAGAGAAGTAAATGCTTATGTCTTCATCATCTGCATTCTCTTAGCATCTATAAACTAGTTCATATCTCAGTACATAATATGAAGGTCACAGTTGTGTCTGCAAGACCGATCCTCTGTATGTGGTCTGGCACAGGATAAGAACATAGGGACGGATTAAGGGTGAGTGAGCCACCAGGAGGAGAATGGCACTGAGCTTACTAAAGCAAGCTCTGGCTCCGGTCTAGCTGAGTATACACAAGACTGGAATGATCTACAGCTCCTGTTCTGTTGCCTTGCTGGCCTCAGCGCAGCTAGAACCATTGTGCTGAATCAACATTACACAGGATGAAAAGTAGGAACTGGGGATGTAGTGAAGCCCTTAGGGTATAATCCTCAGGACAAAGATCAGCAAAGAAGGCCAGGAAGACAAGTACAAAAAAAAAAGTCAGCCAGACAGTTCACAAAGCAATCCTGGACCCAGAGGCAAACAACAGCAACAACAACAATAACAATAACAAAAACAACAAAAACAAAATAAAACAAAAAACAAAAACAAACCAAAAAATTCAACCATGTCCAACCCTGCATGTTGAACAGCACTTGCACCCCAGTGCTCACTTACTAAATAGATACGAAAATCAACAAATTAATTGGGTCTTCTTTTGCTTTTGTTTTGTTCTAGCCAATTGTTTGCTATATTTATGTAGCTGTCATTTATGAAAGCATAAAAATTATAGTATAACCAGCATATACCCCATAATGCTTCCCTCATTTGAATGCCAAGCAACCGTGAAGGGACAAATACCTGGTCAAAATGCCCCTCCCCAACTGTCACAAAAATTCTAATCTTCACAGTATTCACTAAAGCCCCTTGAATTTTTTTTTTTAACCCCTATGGAAAAACTGCCACTGGCATCTCATCTTTGACACTTAACTCCTATAGGTTAAGGACAGCCATTAACCCCTTCGTAGTATGCTTTTAAATTTCTTTTATCTATTTATTCACCTAGATTAAATTCTGGCAAACATCAGGAGGCCATCTTCAACAAAGCTCTTTCGGATTGAAGAACATTATTTTTCTCCCCTACACAATGGAGTAGACTCCTGGATTAAGACACACAGTGCTCATTATTCATTCCACTCCTTGTGACCTCAAACCATCCCTCAGAAATGAAGACTAAAAGGCCCTTAGCAATACTATAACCATTCTCTACCTTTTAAAAGTTGAGTTAGCAGGATCTGCTTCAGCTACAAGAGCAATGTCACCAGGATACTGGCTCATGTCATCCCCACAGTTTTCTATCCTTAGCATGCCAGTTAATGGTTACCACAGTCCCAAATCATATCTTGGCTTGGCAGGGTGCATACAAGAAACAAGAGGTTGAAGAAATGATTTTTCTGGTCCCCGCTTCAAGGGCCTCTATCTCTTTATCCAATTAGCTACGTCCTCCCACTTGCTTCCTTCCTTTCATCGGCCCAAACTGGGCCCCCTAAAACTTAATCAGAGCTCTCAAAGCCTCCCCAAGCCTTTCAAGGATCAACACAATGGATATCAACACATTTGCCAAATAAAATGAAGAACTTTCAAATGGAAAAAGTTGCCTACTGAATGAAATTTGTGCCTGATACAAATCACTAAAAATGCTTGAGACAGATGCTACATGGTATTCAGGATTCTGCCTTCCATCCCCTTCCCTCTCTTGCTGTCTTTTTTTTCTTTCTTTCTTTCTTCAATTCATTTTTTTACTTCTACTGAACATTTCAGTAAAATAAACATATGGTATAATTCTAGAATCAATTTCTGCTCATCCCTTCTATAGCGCAGTTCCCTGAGGAATATACTCATTAAGAAAGTATTGAAAATCAATGAATACAAAAATATCTGGGACCTGGAGGCTGTATAAACCATTTCAGCTCTCCTTCATTTAATTCTAGATTGTCCTATTGTTTCAGTGGACAGTTGATATAAATTATGTTCCATAGCCTCTCAATTTTTCCAAAAGTATTCAATTCAGTATCCATTATGAGTCTCTGAACACTAAAGAAATAATTTCAAATATGGTGAAACACTAAAAACTCCAGAAAGAAATACTTAATAATATAAATATATCTTTACTGTATTTCTGAATCTTTGGAAGAGCTTCTGCAGAAGTCAGTACATCCTTGCAAATAACCTATCTTTAAACAACCAGTAAATTCTTATTTACTTTCCTTACATTTTAACTCCCCATTCCCTTCATTTATCACCCCCCCTTGATGGTTATTCAATTCCTGTACACACTTAGGTATACCTATTTCTAAGTTTGTGATGACAAGGGGAGAGACAGAATGCTTCCAAACACCTGCATTGGAACACTGGACCTGAAACTGAATGTGAGGAAAACTTATTATCATTATAGAAATTTTGAAAATCCCTCTCAGATGTACTATAAATGAAAGATATAAAACAAGTTATCACACAGTTCTTTAGTGCCTATAAATACTTACAAGCATCATGTGCACTATTTTGGTGCCTCAAATAGAATTTGGATGAGAAGCAATATTGTTGATATCATGGGATCTTATGATAGGCATAGTTCAAGATTGCAGGAATTTTTTTATATTTTTGCAATGTTATTAATCCTATAATTTCACAGAAAAAAGAATGATTGATTATGTTTACTATTTGTTATTGTGAATATCTAGCAACTCATTGTCAAAATGGACTCTATGGAGGCAGAATATGGCTATAAATATGCAGTATTATAATTTTATAATTCCAATTTTATAATTAAATTTTATATAACTCTAATTGTAAATTAAATTAAAATTATTTAAACTATTAAATTAAATAATATAGTTATTAAGCATAATTAAATCATATAATTATTGACTATAATTAAATAATTAAATTAATAAATATAAAGTATTAAAGTATTAAAAATTAAATTAACCCTCTGCCTTGTCCTTTCTGCTGGGACAGACTGATAGCTGGTCTGCGTCACGGAAGAAAGCATATCCTGAGGCATCCCAGAAGATGCGCTGCACTCAGAGCATTTGGCAAGAACCCTCTTGAAGTCCCACAGCAGATGCTTTCAGATTCAGAGACCTGCTAAATCCTGGCCCACCAGATACCACTCCCCTTCTGCCTGGTCCTTTCTGCTGGGGAAGACTGTTAGCTAGTCTGCTCCCCAGAAGAAACTACGGCCTGATGCATCCCTGGAGATCCACTGCACTCAGGGTAACTGACATCACAGACTGAGGCATCCCAGGAGATCCATTGCACACAGGGCAATAGAGCAACTGATCACCAGCTTGTCTGCTATCCTGAAGATAACATAGATTAAAGGCATCCCAGGAGTTCCTCTGTACACAGGGCAACTGGGCAACTGACCCAACAGTCTTAAGACCTCCAGGGAGCTTTGTGACATGCAGGGCAACTGACCCAACAGACTGAAAACCTCCCTGGAGTTCTGCTGCACACAGGGAAACAGAAACCACAGTCCACAGGGGGCCCTACAGAACAGCTTCACACAGGACAACAGCTTGAATGCTCCCCTGAATACCCAACAGCCTGAAGGCCTCCCAGGGGATCTATGGCAGCCAAGACAACATATCTGCAGCTTCTCTGCCCCTCAGAACACCCCCCCAGTTGGAAGGACCCACAGGAGGTCTGCTATACCACGGGCAGGCCACAGGCCTACCAGGAGACTTGAAATAACCCAGGGACAAAAAAGGCAAACTCCAGATAGAGTCACCCAGACCAACAAACACCAGGGATAACCAGATGGCAAGAGGCAAGGACAAGACCATAAGCAACAGAAGCCAATATAAGGGGGTACCATCAGAACCCAGTTCTCCACCAGAGCAAGCCCTGAATACACAAACATAACTGAAAATCAGGAAGCTGGCCTAAAATCCTATCTCATGACGAGTCCTTTAAGGAGGATATAAATAAATCACTGAAAGAATTACAGGAAAACACAGATAAATAGGTAGAAGCCCTTAAAGAGGAAACAGATAAATCCTTTAAAGACATACAGGAAAACACAATCAGGTGAAGGAATTGCATAAATTGGCCCAAGACCTAAAAGTAGAAGTAGAAACAATAAAGAAAACACAAATGGAGGCAAATCTGGAAAAGAAAAACCTAGGAAGGAGATCAGGAATTACAGATGTAATTATCACCAACAGAATACAAGAGATAGAAGAGAGAATCTCAGGTGAGAGAACCAGACAAGATATTAAGCATCTCACCACAAAGGCAAACAGAGAACCAAAAGCACATAAAGCCACCTCCAAAAAGAAGTATAACAGGAACCAATAGCCATCTGTCTTTAATATGTTTCAATATTAATGGACTCAACTCACCTATAAAAAGACATAAGCTAATTGACTGGATGTATAAACAAGATCCAGCATTTTGCTACAAATAAGAAGCAGACCTCAATAACAAAGATAGACACTATCTCAGAGTAAAAGGATAGAAGGTCTTCCAAGCAAATGGTCCCAAGAAACATAGCTGAGTTTCCATTCTAATATCCAATAAAAATAGATTGTCAATCAAAAGTTATCATGTGTGATGAGGAGAACACTTCATATTCATTAAAGGGAAAATTCATGAAGAGGAATTCTCAATTTTGAACATATAACTGTAACATACAATTATAATTGAATTACAATTATATAATTTAATTTTATAATTAAAATGATAGTTTTTGGTTTATACAATGAGATTTAGTAACATTTAGATAGGTAGTCATCGTGTTTTCCACATATTGTCGTAATGTTTTCCACATACTAAGTCTATATGTCATGCACATAATTCCTCCCAATTAGTGTCTCTGTACTACCTACTGCATACATGTGTTCAATGCACTGGTATACAGATATCAGAGTGTCTCCTTGCCTCTGTTCACCTTGGCAGTAGTAGGCACATACATCCTTTCCTGCCCTCACAGTTCACGTCTCCCTTGAAGTTTTACACAATTACAGTTCCAACTACTATTGAAATGCTAAGAAAGAAACCCTGAAAATATGTTTTCATTTCCTGCCTACCCATCTGCTCTGAGTTTTCTGACCATATATCTACCTCCCCTCTACATTTCTATCCACATTTGCTGGGATTAGCCTCTACCAGACAAGCTTACACTCCATTTAACCTGTTTTCTTACAATTTTCCTCTGTTTACACAGAAATTATTACAATCCATTTAACAAGGTAGAGTGGGAGCCTCAAAATTCTTAAATTTACCCATAGCCAGACTCTGAAGTCATTCCCAACAAACATCAGAAATATATATTTTGGAAAACATCCAAAACACATTTTTCTTTTAAGTTCTGATTCTTATGAACCTGGTTCAGTTCATGAATCCTCACACAAGATATCTTAGTCTGTTTTCTGTTATTACAGTTGAAACCACAGACTTATTATAGGTAATGAATACATGTTTATTCACTTGATATATTAAAAGGTCAAGCTAAGTGACTATACCTAGTAATAATTTTCTGGTTACTAGGGACTCTCTGTATAGTCCATAGATCTATGGCAGAGTAGAGAATGACAGGGCAACAGTTCAGAACACAGAGTCCAACTGGTCATTAATAACAGACCCACTCTGATAATAATCCACTAATATACTAGTGAAGTCACTTTCTATGGGACCCAACTGGCCATACCTCCCAACAGCTTGTACAAAGGATCACGGGCTTTGGTGAGAGCTTACAGAATACTAATTGTATTCCTATCTCCAGTGAGTGCTATGTTCTACATTCAGTCACCAAAAAATGTATTTAGCACCTTGTAATGTGTTAGGATTTAGTCTGGAACAATAAAAGATGCTTCCTCCTCCCCACCATCATAATCGTTGTCGTCATCATCATCATCATCATCATCATCTTCATCATCACCATCCATTCTCCTCCTCAATAAATTCAGACTCTAGATCAGGAGGTAAGGCAGCACCCAAGCAAGCCTTCCACAGAATGGCTCATGGAAGATGAAATGGGGAAAGCAAAATGGTCAGGGGGAAGCTCCCAAAGAAGATGGCATTTAGAAATAACGTGATCTAACTTAAATCGTGGTCTGATTTACATGTTGCTTTTCCTCAGTTACCAGAATTGTTTCCTAATCATTCTTCTGCTTCAAAAAAATATTCCTGGATGAAATGAAATCATGTGATGTCCATCCCAGTTTGCACTAGGGAACCAGTATAATCTCTAATAAAATCTCCTGTAATGTTCACAAGGGTCCTAGTGGGGACATTTATATAGCAAATGTAACAATAATGACAACTTTCCACAGTTAATACTTAGGACCTCTCTGAGCTTTCTGAGGTCAACTCTCCTTTCTTCTTTTCATGGCCAACTTGCTTATTGGAGCTCCAGTTACACAAAAGGCAATGCTAAAGGGATTCTGAATGGGGGCGCACTCTCTACTTCTCTCTCTTAGTCCATATCTCTGTCTTTTGCTAGATCCTCTGAAACAATTTCATTCACAAGTATACAGACCTGGAGAAGCAGACCTCCAAAATCTTCCAAAGAATTAGGCAGGATGAATGGCTGCTTTGGTGTTTTATCAATGCTTCTATTATCCTCTACTGGAATACATCGCAGCTGGGTTAATTTTAGGCCTGTTTCTCCTACTAGAATGGTGGGTGATCGATAGAGAAAATAGTGTCTCATCTTGCATGTTTTGGGACCTTAATTCCTCCCCAGAGCTGGTACTTTGTAATTACAGTTATTATAAAAGAGAAAATAAGATAGTAGAATTAAAGAATGAGCTATTAAAATGAATTCTTCGTTGACCACAGAAATTATTGTCACTGAGTGGCAGTATGTTTGCTGCACAATACTCACAGCCCTGGGTTCAGTCTTTACTACCATAATCACAATGATGATACAGAATCGGTTCACTCTAGAGTAACTTACTTCTGTTAACTTAATCTCCTAGTCTAATGTGGTTTCTTCATTAGGCAGGAACAGTATCTTGTAATGATTAACTAATTAACTAAAGGGAAAAAAGTCTATTGGGGCAAGAAGATAATGTCTATATATTCAGAAAAATCTCTCAAGTTTGTAATAAATTCCTAGCTAATTATGGCATAACGGGTTCATAGCTTGCCAAAAAGTGATTCACATACTCACCATTCTTAAACAATCCTGAGGAAATCCTACTCAGGAAAAGCTTTTGACGTAACTGTAGGACTTCTGCTTCTAAGGCTTCAACTTTGGATTTCCATTTGGACTCCTGCTGGGTCACCAAGGTGGCCAGATACTCTGTATATTCTCTGCTGCTTCTGTCTGCTGGTTTTGAGTGGATAATCGCCAATGCCAGTGCCAGCTTTGAAGTTTTCAAATACCACTGCTGGATATCCATCTTGACTTTTGTCCCTATCATACAATGAAAAAAAAAAAAAAATACAAAATTTCCTTTGAACTTTTTATTTAAACGAAATAGATCTTTCAGAGTAGGGTTAATTTAAAAAGTTCATAATATAAATTGATTCCAAGGAACAGAAACAAAATTCTCAGGAACTAAAGAATAATATGAGTCTTTATGGGCTTTCCCAGTCCACTTTAGCATGTCTATTGATGTCCTTGTTCAACTCATGTTTAAATAGTCATAGTAGTGAGACTTCATGGATGTAGCTTCTGGCGTTACTAGGAAACACAATCTCAGAGGCCTCAACCAGACACAAAGAACTAGGAAAATAAGGAATACTGAGAATAGGAGAAATAGTCTTCCCTGGGGAAGGACAAAAGAACTGGTTATCCATTCCAAATGGTCAGCCATGAAAACAAACATATGAGTAACACTGACAGGCTGAGCAGAGGTTGTTGTTTGCAATACATGTATATATACACACATACACATATATGTGCAGCAACAATTAATGAATAGGAAGCTCAAAAAGTTAAAAGATAGAAAGGAGAAGAATATGAAAAGATTTGGATGGAGAAGAGGGGGACATAATTTACAATCTCAAAAAATAATATAAATAAATAATATAATAAAAATCTTTCAAATATTTGCATTGTTGAAGTTGTTTGATCCTGTGCTTCCAACTGCTGCCATGTGGATAATTTTCCAAAACATTAATGTTTCGCGGTCTTTAAGCATAAATACATTTAAAGGGAGAACATGATGCAAAATCAACTTAGTTTATTTTAATCCTGTCTACTGAAGGTAAGTGCTGTGGCTTCCACCATATTTTCCTGGATTATCACAGAGGCTGTGAACATAAAACATGCAAGAAAAATGTTTAATGAGTAGTTAAAATACAGTAGCTGTTCATGCCTGCAATGTCCTCTTCCATATGACACATTCAGCCATCTGAAGATCAAAGCCATTTGAGTAAAAACTTGTACCTCCTCTGAACATGTTCAGATTGGTTTTTCTTGATACTTCTTAATGTCATTTAACAGCTATACATTGTAATCACATATTTAGGTATTTTAATGACAATGTGGGGTACATATGAGGATATGCATAGATTATATGTGAATAGTCAATCATTTTATATAAAATACTTGTGCATTTACATGTCTTTATGTCTGAGAGGCTCCTAGAACCCGTTTCCCCAAAGCTCAGAGCTGATCATGCAAAACTGCAAAGCCTGGTTACAACATTGATCCTGCTGACACAATTTCACATCATATGCCATACCTTATCAACTGTCCTTCCACTACTGTAGGGCTGCAATATCCAAGTTCTTTCCCATTTACACCTCTACTAATGAACTTTCACCATTTATGATGTCCTGACTCCCTTTTAGTTGGCTAAGGCCTGTCTATGTATCCTTCCTGGATAGCTCCTGAGATATACTCCCACCCATGATCACATGGACTTATCTGATATCCTGCCATTGAGAAAAAAAATGGCACACTGTAACAAGAACCATAGTACCACTTCTCTCTCTCTCTCTCTCTCTCTCTCTCTCTCTCTCTCACACACACACACACACACACACACACACACTCCTCCTCTTGTGTGTGTGTGTGTGTGTGTGTGTGTTGTTCCTGAGTGTCTCCATTTGTGGGGATGAACTTCTCTGCATGTACATGTAGAATTCAGAAATCAATATTTCCTGTGTTCTTCATCAATTCCCCAGTTATTTTTAAGACAGAGTCTCTCTCTCACTGACCTAAGAATCTTACCATCTTCCCCATTCGTTAAATAAGCTGGATGAAATGTCCAGGGCTTGTCTTGTCTCTTCTCCCCCCTGCACTAGGATTATAGACACACACTATCACAGCTGCTCTCTAGATGAGTCTTGGAGATATGAACCTGGGTCCTCATGCTTGCTAACTGAACAATCTCCCCAGCCCCTAATGATTCACTATAACTCTGATAAACACAAAACCTCATATGCTTTACACAGCACTACTTTTATAATGAAAACTGGGCTGATAATTGAATAGTTAAGAATAAAATAAAGTTATGATTATAAAACTATTACTTAGCCATCAAAAATTATGTATTATTAGGAGACATTTTATTTTGAGGGAAAATTACTAATGATATACTTAGTGAAGTAAATGAGAACAAGGATATCTAAAAGATATACCAAAGTCTTAAATTACATAAAAAAGAGAAACACAAAAACTAAATTAATACTTCTATATAATTTTAGAATGATTGATTTTTATACTTTCTCTGTGATCCTAGTTATCAAGAGACATATATCACATTTTATTAAACTATGAAAAAGTTCATTTACAAAATGTGAGCTCAATGACATATTGGGAACCTTTCACTGATGCTGAATAAAGCACTAGAATAGTGGGATGGAAATGCTGATTAGAACTATAGTCCAACTTATTTTAATTTTGGCACCAGCCATCCCACTTGCTGGCTCATCCTCCATCTGTTGTGTCAGGGATACGGCTAAGGATTCTGACACTTGTTACTCAGAGAAGCATCCTGCATGCAGAACAGAGATATATGGATGGTTCTTTCTGACAAAGTAATCCTACTTGCATATTTAACAACCTTAATACACACAAACACACACACACACACACACACACACACACACACACACACACACACAGCAGAGTGAACAACATAGAACCAATTTAAATTTGTATTAGTTAGAGAAAAAAAAGAAAACCTCAAATGCAAATGTGTATGGTGAGGATACAGCCTAGAAAGGAAAAACAGAAAAATAGTTTGGTAAGACAAGAGTAAAGAGTTCCGTGGCTCATATGTACAGCCAACTCCACAGAATCTTGCAGAGATACTTAATTGATTTAAGTCATTTGATTGACTGCATTATTTAGTTTTTGCATGAGATTTGTCTTTAATCCATACTATTGGTCATTGGAAAGAAAAGATTAAATTCCTAAGTCTTTTGGTTTGTTACTAACTCGGGGTCTGAACATTAATTATAACAGAATCACAAATGAGCAGACCAATTGCTAATACAGATACCAGTTGCAGAGTTTTAGGGTGCAAATCAAACAGAAAACACATACATACTATAAACTGCAACTAATCATATTGGGGTATTGGGAGGTGTGTGTGTGTGTGTGTGTGTGTGTGTGTGTGTGTGTGTGTGTGACAGAGAGAGAGAGAGAGAGAGAGAGAGAGAGAGAGAGAGAGAGAATTTTTTAAATTAGTCAGCCATACAAATCTATTTGCCCTAAAAATTAATGGAAAAAGTACAAGCTTCTATGACATACAAACTATATATCTAGCCTTTGATCCCATTTTTGATACATAGGTCCTGAATCCTTTAGATTAGAAATTCCTTAGTGGCACTAGATGATAGTCTTGTTCTATTGAGGTAAGTTCTATCATGTTTCCAAATGGATATTGGGTGCCAGAAAGGGCAAACCAAAACCAGACAGTTGTTGGAATTTTCGTTACTAACTCCCACTTCAATCTCAGGAAGATAGAAGACAGATAACAATGCATTGTGCTTACCTAAGGACACTTAGAGCAGCAAATAAGAAAAAAAAATAATTTAAAAGAATGGAGAACAGAGAGCTCACAGGTTAATAGACAGACATATCAAGATGAGGGGAGTATGCAATATGCTGCATACAAAATGAGTATCCCAGCTTTGTGCGCTTCACAACAGAGACCATTAGAAGCTCTTCAAAGAGGTTGTTCCTGGCATGCATCCTTTGTGGCAGTCTCTAAGAGGCACATTTCCTCTCTGAGTAGTAGATAAAATCCCTTATAATGGACAGAGCCCAGGGAATCTGAAGACCCTGCAGGCTGCACTTGAACTTGTGGTAGTCTTTGTAACTAGGCCATCACACTTGTGTGATATAACCCACGAGGGTCCCAAGGGTCAGGAATGAACTGAACTATTGGAAAACTCATTGGATAATGAGAGAATTTGATGTTACAAGTGGAAAGTACCTTAGTTTCCTAACTATACTCAGAAAGCCTTTTTAAATTCAATTTATACACAAATAATTATAGTAAATAATTAAAATGAACATTAATGTTTCCCAAGTAAGTCTTTAGTGTCTTCGATTTTTTTAGTAGTTTGAAACATAAAGTTCTATAATTACATTATATGCATGTTAGTTAAAATAGGATTTTTCTTTCTACATGGGAGAAGCTCTTATCATAAAAGTCCTCCACTGAGCTGTGGAATTCTAATCTAGTGGATTCTTATGGCCCCTGGATTCTCCATCTGGCAATGAATGGTACTCTGTCAACACGTTTTTTGTAATTCTCTCAGCCCTCTCTCTTCTACCTCCATAATGAACTGTCATATGAAAGTAATGACCCAAACCTTCTGAACTATCAAAACTATTTTGAAGTATAATCCAATATTCTGACCTTGCTTAATTTCCAAAAACACAGATCAAAATCCTATCACAACAAAATCCACAACTTGCCCCTCTCATACTGGTGAGAATTTAAAATAGATAATTATTTACAAGAATCAACTCTTACTAAGGCATAAGCATCTACAAAAGAGTTAAGACCTTGGCCTTGAAATATAAGTTGGTTTTACCTTTAAGAAGCATTCGCAGGTAAATAGGGAAATTTACTCTCACAAATGATTCATTGGACATTTTTGATTATCAAAAACAAAAAACAAAAACAAAAAAAAAAACCCTCTCACCAGATTGAACAGGTAACACTGAAGATTAAAACACTTAAAGAAATGTTCAATGCCCGGAGTCATCAAAGAAAGGCAAATTAGAATGATTCTGAGATTCCACCTACTACCCATCAGAATGGCTAAGATTAAAATTTCACAAGGATAGCACATGCAGTCGAGGTAGTGGAGCAAGAAGGGACACTCCTTCACTGCTGGTGGGAGTACGAACTGGAACAGTCACTCTGGA
This sequence comes from Mus minutoides, assembly GCA_902729485.2. Classification (NCBI taxonomy): domain Eukaryota; kingdom Metazoa; phylum Chordata; class Mammalia; order Rodentia; family Muridae; genus Mus; species Mus minutoides. Next base: position 1,181,331 of record LR753360.1, on the reverse strand, counting down.
AATCAATTTGCAGTTTCTCAGAAGATTGGGAACAGTTCCACCTCAAGACCCAGCTATACTGTAACTCCTGGGGTTTAAACTCAAAAGATGCTCTACCATCCCACAAGGACACCTGCTTAACTGTGTTGATAGCAGCTTTATTCGTAATAGCCAGAAACTAGAACAACATAGACCTCAACTGAAGAATGGATATAGAAAAGGTGTTATATATAAACAATGGAATACTACTCTGCCATTAAAATCAAGGACATCATAAATTTCGCAGGCAAATGGGTAGAACTAGAAAATATCATCCGGAGTGAAGCAGCCAAGACCCAAAAGGACATGCACAGTATGTACACATTTATAAGAGGATATTAGCCATAAAGTACAGGATAACCACACTACAATCAACAGACCCAAAGAAGCCAAATAATAAGGAGGGCCAAATCGTTCTCAGACAGGCAAACAAAATAGTTATCAGAGATGGAAGGAGGGACTTGGGTGAAAGAGGAAATGTGGAGTGGGTGAGACAGGAAGAGGAGATCATACGTAGGGAAAGTAGGGTAGAAAGAAGGAAGACTGGCTGAGGAACAGGTTTCGATCTCTAGGACTTGCGATTGGTCTGGGATGGGGAGAGGTCCCAGAAGGGAAATTCTAGCTGACATTCCTAGAAATGGGGAACATGGATCCTAAAGTAGCCCCTTCCAGTAGCCTGGCAGGACTCCCAGTGGAAAGATAAGGCCAGCAACTCAACCACAAAGCCTTTGACCTAAAACGTGAACTGCCTACTAGAAGTGCAGGGGCAAAGATGGAGCAGAGTCTGAGGGAATGGCCAACCAATGACTGCCCCAAACTGAGATCCATTTCATGGACTAGAACCAATCCCTGACACTATTCATGATATTCTCTTATGCTTGCAGCCAGGAACCTTTTGAGAGATGCCACCCAACAGCCAATGGAAAGAGATGCAGAGACTCACCCAAACACTAGATGGAGCACAGGAAGTCTTAAGCGGAGCTGGGATGAATGTGGTCTGACAAATTAAAAGTCAAAAAGGAAATACCTATGAACGGTGATAGGAAAATATGCACTTATCAAATATCAATATTGGGCCATCAGGGCCCTGGAGATATCAGAACAGTAAGTTATTATGAGACTTTTAATATAACTATTTCACTAGACTTTGGACAATGTCTAACATTTAATTTTTGGATTAGTTCCAGCTGACAAATTCCCTAATGATTGTTATAGTGTCAGCACATAGCTAGTGTGAAGTGCTCTGCAGATTAACATTACGTGAAGTTTTACATAAAAGAATCAGGAGCTACTCAAGATTTCTGCTCTGTCTACTTTAATTATTAAAAGGCAGCTTTAAAAGCTTTTCTAGCCGAGTCTGGGTGACAGGAGGAAGGCTGGTAAAGATAAAACAACACTGCCTTTTCAAATTTCTTTTTTCTTTCTATTTCTGTTCCAGTCCCATCGAAATAGCCAACTATCTTTTTTTTTCCCTTGTTAAAAAAAAAAGTGTTAACTACTCATAGATCGTAGAGTTTAAATCTATGGGCCTCTTGAGAGTATTTTACTGCATTTGTTTTTATGTCCTCACACTCTCCTTCCATTGTCAGAGGGTGTGTCTCCTTTGAATGTCTACAGAAACACGCATGGAAACAATGTATCATAGACATCTTATAAATTCCAAAAAGTGCACTCTCTTAGACAGCAAATCATGTCCTATGGCACCATCAGTTTCTTTGCAGATCCATAAAAGAAAATGTGTGCAGGGTTACTACTTATGTGTATTTTAAAAAATAGTTTAGAAGAATTATCAGTGCTTCTTTGATACACTCCTATTTCATAAGACAGAATAGGTATTATCCCAAAAATATACCCCCAAAAATGCCTTAATTCAAGACATATAAAACATCTGAGAACTCTATGATTCAAGCTCATAAACTGCACAAATTTATATTATTTAAAACCTGTATTCTAGAGATGAGAGAAACTACACATCATGAAATGAAGAGACTGTGCAGAACACAGAGTAAAAACACAGCCAGGAAAAATAACAGAGCACTCTCCCAGATCCGACAGAGGGAGAGAGGCAGCTGCCTTCTGAGCATCAGCTAAGCCATGTCTTCAGCTTTGAAGGATAAAGGACTAGAGGGGAAATGGAGGAGCAAGTCTCCAAGAACACACATGTGGCCCTATCCAAAAAATGTCTATTTTGTAAATACTGCTTTACAAAAACAAACAAACACCCATTTCCTAACTATGATTCGACACCTGCTTGAACTTTGTTTTTGTATAATCTGAGGCAATGACCCCAATAAACACTGAGGAGCCTACAGACACACTCTCCTTCTCACTCATTCTTACCTCTGATAATGTGTTGTGCTTCTCTGAAATCTCGGGCAGAGAACTACAAATCCCTGCTAGCAACTGGCAGTGTTTCAGGGCCCCTCTCAGGGCATCATTTTTCAAAGTCAACCTAATACCTTCTTTTTCTGCTTGGATTTATGTTTGAAAGCAAACTAGATTACAAATCCAGTTTCACAACCATAAATCATACATTATGAAAGAGAGACAATAAACATTAAACATTAATATATGATAATTGCTCTACACCACTTACAACAGCTAGGGAAGTAGAAACTTCCAAAACTTTCTGAGCCAGATGTCAACAGATAAATGAATAAAGACAATATAATATACATAGATACACAATGTGCCCACCACAGGCACAAAATGGATTTTTTTCAGCTCTAAAATAAAATGAAGCCATGACATTCATTGTAAAGGACCAAAAATAATCAGATTTTTAAAAATACTTATATTCTTTCCCACACTCAAGTCTAGACTTAAATTTATAAGTGTGTGCACATCACGCACATATGGGCATGTGTCTGAGAGTACAGGTCCACAAAGAAGAATAAAATAAACCATGAGCATGTTTTTGGGGTTTTTTTTTTTGTTCTGTTTTTGTTTTTTGTTTTTTGTTTTTTTTTTAATAAAAAGCCAGTGTCCTTAGTAGATGTGACTCAAATGTTTTGTTTATTTTAGTCAGTTATAGTATTTTTTTTAGGACATTTACTTTCTGGATATTAAGTTGTCAACTTCATTTGCACACTTCATTTCTTTCTTTTCTGTACTCAAAGCATGTTTTCCTTTTTAAAAATCAATTTATTAACAGGAAAAGTAGTAAGTTCATTATGAAATATATGTACAACACATGTATGACATATATATTTTCATTATACATTGTTCTGTCTTCCTTCCTCTGTCCTGTTTCAGACTCACTGCCTCCTACCTGTTCTTTTTCTTTTCTCCACTCTACCCAGCCCATCATTCTGCTATTATGGTATACATATTTTCTTACCATTAAAAAAAAAATCTGCCTCCTTCCCTTTCTCAAGGTTCCAAATGAACTGAGAGATTCTTTGACTCTTCCATTTTTTTAAAAAAAATGATCAATAATATTTTCATTTTTAGTGTTTAAAATACATTGTAGAATATAATAACTAAAATTTTATTCCCTTGTTCTGTAAGTCTATAAAACCAAAACAGAAAATAAATGAAAGTAGAGAAAATAACAAGTTTTACTTCATTAAAATGTCAATCTTTTGTCCAATAAGTCACCATAAAACCAAGAAAAAGGAACCCATCACCCATCGTGTGGATAATTACATTCTTAGTAAATACATTTAAATAAGATATTAATATTCAAAATATCAAAAAATACATATAAATCAATAGGAAAATAAAAACATATTTTAAAAAGTGGCCGGAATATGTGAAAAAGGTATTCATAAAAACAGTATATGAGCTCAAAAAAAAGATAGCCATACTGATGATAGAAAAATGTTCAAATGATCACTTAATTGTATATAACAAAAATTATCTATAATTAAATATAATATCTAAACAAATTGACATGCTTAAATTCATTTAAGTTATGAAAAATAAAGTAAAACTACACATTAATATAAATATTGATTTTAAAATTTTATTAATTGCAGCTTTATGAACTTAATATAAGATCTTTACTGTCTTAAGATACAATCATATGCAGAACACAAAGGAAAGTATAGGTGACAAAATCCAAACTTTAAAATACCCAGGCTAATCCTGAGCTCAGTGTATGGCCCAGGCACATGAATTCAGGACCTTCCTGCCTTAACCTCCTCAATACGTAGACTATACAGCAGACTACGGAAGTAGGAATTGACATAAGAACAAAGAAAAAGTATTCAGGGTATATCACAATGGGACAGTGTTTTCCTATCAAGAGTGGCACTCTGCGGCTGGTCCCCAGCACCAATGGTGTAAAATATCTCCTGTCCTTCCTTGTAAAGATTTAACCTCACAGTAGAAATTTGGTTACATTGGTTTATAATTGTTATATCATTTTTAATGACTTCCTATGTGTCTGAAAATATTATATTCTCATGTTTAAGAATGAACTCTGGAGTGTTTTAAAATAGTTGCCCAACTATGGATTCTGAGTAACAAATTCATATAGTTCACATATTCAAATCCAACCCAACTGCTGAGGGAAGCATTTACTATAAATCTTCCTTTTACAAGAAATGTAAAGACTCATCATTTTAAAATCATTGTTCTGTCTTCTTCAACAAAAATATTCCCTTCATTTCCATCTAAGACCTCTTAGAACTCATCCTTCCTCATATATGCTGATGATACATAGAAAGGCATTATTTCTCATGTGAACTACCATATCAAAAGTAAACACATGTTTGAACCATTTTTAAAGTGGTCTCAAAACCCTTTAAACAAAAAGAAGAAGTAAAATGCTTACCAGAACCTACACACTGAAACCCACAATATGCTAAAGCATAAAACAAAGCCTAGCTCTTCTTGGCAGCCTTCTCTAACAGGGTAGCGCATGTGCCTTCCCCTGCTTCAAGTGCTGCTAGAACACGCAAGACCACCAACACCAGTCTGAGATCCTTTTTTTCCCAATTTTTATTAGATATTTTCTTCATTTACATTTCAAATGTTATCCCGAAAGTCCCCTAAACCCTTCCCTATCCTCCGCCCTGCTCCCCTACCCACCCACTCCCACATATTGGCCCTGGCATTCCCCTGTACTGAGGCATATAAAGTTTGCATGCCAAGGGGCCTCTCTTCCCAATGATGGCTAACTAGGCCATCTTCTGCAGCTAGAGACATGAGCTCTGGAGGTACTAGTTAGTTCATATTGTTCTTCCACCTATAGGGTTGGAGACCCCTTCAGCTCCTTGGGTACTTTCTCTAGCTCCTTCCTTGGGAACCCTGTGTTCCATCTAATAGCTGACTGTGAGCATCCACTTCTGTGTTTGCCAGGCACTGGTATAGCCTCACACGAGACAGCTATATCAGGGCCCTTTCAGCACTATCTTGTTGGCATATGCAATCGTGTCTGTGTTTGGTGGCTGATTATGGGATGGATCCCCGGCTGGAGCAGTCCCTGGTTGGTCCATCCTTTTGTTTCAGCTCCACACTTGATTTCTGTAACTCCTTCAATGTGTGCTTTGTTCTAGGAAGGGGCGAAGTGTCCACACTTTGATCTTCATTCTTCTTGAGTTTCATGTGTTTAGTAAATTGTATCTTGGTAGTCTAGGTTTCTGGGCTAATATCCACTTATTAGTGAGTAAATGTTATGTGAGTTCTTTTGTGATTGGGTTACCTCACTCAGGATGATACGCTCCAGATCCATCCATTTGCCTAGGAATTTCATAAATTCATTGTTTTTAATAGCTGAGTAGTACTCCATTGTGTAAATGTACCAAATTTTCTGTATCCATTCCTCTGTTGAGGGACATCTGGGTTCTTTCCAGCTTCTGGCTATTATGAATAAGGGTGCTATGAACATAGTGGAACATGTGTCCCTATTGCCAGATGAAGTACCACCAGCATTATCCTTTCTGTCCAGTAGAATTAACCTCCTTGGGAGATGAAGACTACCTTAGCACTCATAAGGTTTAAGTAGGGCAATATACTGAACTAGACCAGCTAGTAGAGAGCCTGAGCCACAGTCCCAAAGCATCAAAGCATCAAAGCATCAAACTATGTCTTGTATGCTGAATCCAGCTCTTGCCTTTGCTTTCTAAGTGTCTCAGAGACAGAGCAATCTCTGTATCTCCCTTTAAGGGAGATATACATAGTATATCCTAATATATATATATATATATATATATATATATATATATATATATACACACACAATATCATATATATATATACAATATCCTATTGTGTGTATATATATACACACATATATATATATATATATATATATATATATATATATATATATATATACAATATGATTGTGTCTAAATCAGCAATAATTCCTTATTTAGTAGTTATGATGAAGCTGTCAAGATGGCTCAAAGGGTGAAGGCATTTGGTGTCAAGCAGTGAGTTAAATCACAGGGACCATATGGTAGGAGAGAACTCCCTCAATTTGCCATCTGATGCCACACCTGTGCTGTTATGTGTATGAACACACAGAGAAAAATATATAAGAGTAAAACTTTAAGTTACAGTGACACCTGGCACCACCACCACCAGCAGCAGCAGCAGCACCAACCAGCAGTACTCTTTCTACTGCTGTCAGAATTACACTATGATTCTACTTTTCAATCTGAGAAAAAAAGAAAGCTTCTGAGAAGTTTCTTAACTATGTTTTGCTTTTTTTTTCTCTGTCTTACTTTTTCTTTTCATTTAGCCATTACAGGCCAGTCATCCCTACCCACTTAACACCAATCAGTAAGCCCAAATTCAAATCATAGCCCTTTGTGTAATGTGAAGAACAATTATTCATACCTATTCCCAACTGTTCACTCCCAAGCAACAGTATCTCTTAGCTTAACAAAAGCCCCAATCATGGTAATTGTTACTAATTAAGATTTATCTTGAAATTATATTACTGATGAAATCATTTTAATTCTACCATGCTTCATAAAAATTTCAAGATATTTTCCTATATTAACATAAATACATATTATCCCAAAATATATATCCCTCCCCTTTAGATATAAAATCCAATGGAAAATACAGCACATCCATTGGTTATCTTCTGCCCTAACAGTTGTACTTGCAAAGCTTTTGTACTTAGTGATGATAGATTCATAGCATAGTGCTAAAACCTCCCTTGTTATTAAAAACATTTCCAAACACATTAAAAATAACTACAAGTAAGCAGCCACAAGTGTTTTCCAGCACCTTGACCAATTATCATTCTGGAGATTTAAATTCAGAAGCACCCGACACAGCATTAACGACCTAATGATCAGCAGCATCAATTGATCTTGTTAGACGTGCAAACACTCACAATAACTACAGCGTGTGTCCATAATTCATAGGTTTAGAGTCAACTCTCTGGGTAAGGAAAGCATATCTATCTCTTCTTTTCCCCCTGCATCCAAAGACACCTTTTGACTGTGAAGAAATTCTTTTCTGTTCACTCTGCCAACTAATAGATCACCTGTTGCAGTGAGACATTCGTTGAGTTCAGTTGGTTTCTCCCATTAAAGCCAGGCAGTCAGCTATCAGTTGTGCATGACTCTTAACAACACAACAGCAATCTCTTGGGAAACGTTCCTTCCTCACAGTGACCATATCCAGCATAAACCTCATGGAAATAAAGAGGTTTTCTGTAGTGAGTTTGACCCAATGCTGATTGTATTCTAATGTCAATTTTCATCCACAAAATTGGTTGCACAAGAGCCACCGAGGGACCCTGCACCCCAGTTAATTCTGATTGGTAAATAAAGATGTCATCAGCTGGGGAGATGAGACATAGACAGGGTTTAGGTCTCCCGGGCTAGAGACCATGAGGAAGGAGAGGGGAGATCTGCCATGCCAAGAGAGTATGGAGGAGACTGGAGACACTATGCCTAAGAAGAGTGCAGGACAGAGAGGCATGGTCACCATGTGAAGTAGCCAGGAGAGAGAAGCCCTATTGGGTCACCCTCGGACGGGGTCCAGAGCAGCCAAAATATAACATAGAGTTAGTAGATAATAACTCAGGATTGACCACATAGAGGTTAAGCAGTGGCCCAGCCATTGTGCGGTTTAAGGCATATTAAAATATAAAATTTGTGTGTATGTGTCTTTCATTCAGGAACTTAAACCATTGAGGCGGGTATTGAACCCACCACTGAGTTTTTATAATATTTATTGCAACAGTTTTCTCACAACTCAAGGAATGTTTCCTAAAACCTGCCCACTGGGGGACAAGCCAAAGTCTAGTGCCTCTAGTAGAGTTTCACAACCTGTGAGTCATGACCCCTTTGTGTGGATCTGATAACCTTTCCACAGGGGTCACCTAAGACCAGCAGAAAATAAACATTAAATATGTTACAACTCATAGCAATAGGAAGATTACAGTTATGAAGTAGCAATGGAAATAATTTTATGGTTGGGGCATCACCACCACATGAAGGATTGTATTAAAGGGTTACTACATTAGGAAGGTTGAGAACTTTCAGTTTTTGTATTCTCTGCACATCAGCATCTCTGTCTCTCACCTGTTCACTTGTCTTCAGCTACTAGGACCAAAAAAATATATAGTAATGTGGAAATATCCAACTATCTAATGCTGTGTTCACTTTCACAGAAACAAACAAACAAACAAACAAAAAAAAAAAAACAAAGAACCTGTAAGATACACAGTCAATCAAAAAATCAAGATGAAGCACCACAAAGAGACCACTTAAGGAAAAAAATAGTTGGCATACATTTACCCACTAAAGCATGACTTTGGCCCACTAAAACATAAAACTATTCATAAAGTTCATTTTTATCATAACTAATATTATAGAGTTTTTGCATTATAGTTCTCAACAGCAGAAACCATGGTACAGGCAACTATTTTGTCAGCCAACAAGTCTGGGTCCCCAGGAAATTAACTGACCAATAAGTATATAAAATTCAAAGACTGAAAGAAAAATTGATAGTTTTCAATTTTTTTTTTCTTCTGCTAAGAAAGTAAGCAAGGCCGGCAAGAGAAGGCTTAGCAGGATAAAGGAACCTGCCATGCAAGTCTCTATCAACCTGAGCTCAGGCCAATTATGTAAATGTGATTGGAGAGAACTGATTACACAAAGTTGTCCACTGATCTCCACAAACACACACACACACACACACACACACACACACACACACAAATTAATTAATAAACAATAATAATTTATATTGTTATTATTTTTAATTTCAAAACCTAGAATGTGAGCAGCATCTCTCCTTGAGCTCTTTGGTGGGCACAGCACCCTAAAACGTAAGTGTGAGGGCAACTCACTGATTTATTTAACAAGTATCTGTTGGCCACATTCTATATCCTCCAGTCCTTGAAGACTGTGTCAGTGATGGAAACATGTAGATGATTTAGTGTTTTAATTCATATAGGAGGAGTCACTAGGAAAATAAGCAGAACGTACATATTTCAGATTGTGATAAACAGCTACGAACAACTCAGATAAAATAAATAGCAAGATAAAATTGTCCCATTTCAAGGAGTAATCAGGTGACTTCCTAGCAAAGATGCCTAGAGACTCTCAGCTGATTCAGAAGGATATGGAAATGCAGGCCTAGGAGAGAGGTGCTGGAATGCAGTGGCTGAAATCCATACAGTGTTGAGTACATTGCTTTTCTTGCCCCCTTAAGAATGCTATACATATGGAGCAGCCAGGAGGAACTCAGGAGCGAGCACAGGCTCAGAAAGTCCGCAAAGCGAAAGGGGAAAAACAGACAGTAAGGATTTTTCCAGAAGCAGAACTAGAGCCAACAGGTGGAAATTACAGGGAGACAAATTTCCAATAACCAGACGAATAAGATATCTACTGATAAGAGCTATCCAATAATAGAATGTGCTGCCTTATGACGTTCTGAAATTCCAATTACTGGAGTTACTCAGGCAGGAGCTGAGCAGCCATCAGCCTAAGATGAGGACAGATCTCAGCACTGATGGGAAAGTACAGTTTGACCATCATCTTTTCCAATTCTCACTCTGTAATTACAGAAAAGTGCTCTGTAACAGTGAAAAGTTCCAGCTGTGAATGAAGGCCAAAAGTGTGGTTAATGTGCAGGCTCCCCCACTCAAATATTTTGTTTGCTTAGGCTCCACAAGCCTGCTTCTTTATCTGAAAAATAAGGCAAATGACATAAGCTACCATATAGTCATGATGAATATTAAATGAGATAATTCATATGGAAAATTTAATATAGCATTTGGCTCCTGGGAGGAATGTTAATGGTTCAGTTATAGTACAGATATGAGTATCTAAGATTGTTATATAAAATATATACATAATGGGCATAAATTCATTTCTGTCTGCTTTCAGTTTTTTGCTCAGCACCAGAAAGAGAGCAATGACCAAAGTTGAATTTTTATAGCATAATTATAACATGACAATACTAAAAGTAGCAGGTATAACAAAACTGTACAGTTTTTTCAAATGTCATCATGTTACACTTCTCTTCAACATGAGATAAATGTTTTTACATCACATTTTAAAGGTCTGAGTTACTTGTGTAAAACGTATGAAACAGAGTATACCCTTTTAAGCCTTTGAAACTTTGGTTACTATTATATGTCTGTGTGTGATGTAGCGAGTCAGTGCAGGCACACACGTGCCACGGCACATTTGTGAGGTCATAGGAAAGCTCTGTGGAGTTAGTTTGCTAATTCTACCTTTAACTACTTTCTGGTCACAGAACTCAGGTCATTGGGGTCAGGCAACAACCAACTGAACCATTTTACAGCATCCGGAATGTTCTTACTGGAGCAACTGTTAACATTTCACAACCTGACACATGCCTATATTCATTCCTAGCACTGTGAAAGTGGAGACAATAGGATTCCTGGGGCCTGCTGGCCAGTTAGCTAGTCTAGTCAAATTGGCAACCTCAGGGTTCACTAAATCATCCTATCCTCAAATGCATAAATACATACACACAAATATTACATACATACATACATACATACATACATACATATATACATACATACATAAAATAATAAAAGCTGAGCAGTGACTGAAGAAGATCCCTGGACTCCACATGCAAATGCACCTATGTGCACCCTCCCACCCCCACACATATACACATACATATATGTATACATGTATGTGAGATATATACATATATATGCTCACAAATGTAATACGTAATATCCATTTCTCTTTTAAAAACTAAGCAATACTTTAAAGCAAGCGATGCTTTATTGCACTATGATTTTTTTCTGACAGGGTACATCTTTTCAAATTTATCAGCAAGTTCACCCCATTTGAACTTATCACACAGATATGCTCAAAGGGTGATAAAGTGAATCCTTTTCTATTTAACATTGCTTAATTGATTGACGAACAACTTTCATAACTGTAATGTTAAAAGTTACTGTCGTGAAGCAACAAGAGATCCCAATAACTAGGATGTATCTTTCCTAACAAAGATGTGTTAGACAGAACTTAATAAAGTATCTGTTTTACCATAAATTTCAGAATTTGCAAAACTGTTTACCTCTTTTTAGATAGTACTCATTCTAAATCAACAAAAGACATTGCATGCATACAGCAATACTCAAAAATAATAAAATATTTTTAAAAAGAGAGACACTGATAAGTGGATATTAGCCCAGAAACTTAGAATACTCAAGATACAACTTGCAAAACACAAGAAAATCAAGAAGAACGAAACCAAAGTATGCATACTTCATTCCTTCTTAGAATAGAGAACAAAACACCCATGAAAGGAGTTACAGAGACAAAGATCGGAGCTAAGACGAAAGGATGGACCATCCAGAGATTACCCCACCCTGAGATCCATCCCATAATCATCCACCAAATCCAGACACTATTGCATATGCCAGCAGGATTTTGCTGAAAGGATCCTGATATAACTATCTCGAGTGAGGCTATGCTAGTGCCTGGCAAACACAGATGGGGATGCTCACATTCATCTATATGATGGAACACAGAGCCCCCAATGGAGGAGCTAAAGAAACTACCCAAGGAGTTGAAGGGGTCTACAACCCTTTAGATGGAACAACAATATAAACTAAACAGTACCCCCAGAGCTCATGTCTCTAGATGCATATGCAGCAGATGGCCTAGTTGGCCATCACTGGGAAGAGAGGCCCTTTGGTCTTACAAACTTTATATGCCCCAGTACAGGGGAATGCTAGGGCCAGGAAGTGGGAGTGAGCAGGTGGGGGATCAGGGCAGGGGGAGGGTATAGGGAACTTTCCGGATAGCATTTGAAATGTAAATAAAGAAAATATCTAAGAGAGGGAGGGAGGGAGGGAGAGAGAGAGAGAGAAAGAGAGAGAGAGAGAGAGAGAGAGAGAGAGAGAGAGAGAGAGAGAACAGTGTTGGAATGATGGCTCTGTAGTTAAGAGCGCTTTCTTCTCTTTCAGAAGCCCAGAGTCACTGTTTCCAGCACCCACATTAGGCAGCTCTCACCCTACCATAACTGCAGCTCCAGGAGATTCAACTTTCTCCTTGCCTCCAAGGGCATCTACATAAATACACATGTACACATATACCTTTTAAAATCTCTTTTTTAAAAAAAGACCAATTTCAGACATGCAAACATGTTTGGATATTGGAGGAAAACTGCAGTGTAAAGATAGGGATAAAATGCTATTCACTAGAAACACTAAAGATTGCCAGAAAAACACCAGAAATGAGGACAGATATGTGCTACAGAGTCCTTCGCATACCCTCCTAAGGAACCAAACTCAGGCACTTAACAATTAGTTACCATCATCAAGAGAAAATAAGTACCTTCTTTAAAAAAATACATAACTTAAATAACAAAGCCAACAGTTACTCTCAAATATTTTCTTCAGGGCTGGAGAGATGACTCAGTGGTTAAGAGCACTGACTGTTCTTCCAAAGGTCCCGAGTTCAAATCCCAGTAACCACATGGTGGCTCACAACAATATGTAATGGGATCTGATGCCTTCTTCTGATGTGTCTGAAGACAGCTACAGTGTACTCATATAAATAAAATTAAAAACAAATCGATTTTTAAAAATTCATTTTTTTT
>LR753360.1:780189-928695 GCA_902729485.2 Mus minutoides | reverse complement strand
TCATTTACATTTCAAGTGTTATCCAGAAAGTTCCCTATATCCTCCCCCCTCCCGGCCCTGCTACCCTACCCACCCGCTCCCACCCCCTGGCCCCGGCGTTCCCCTGTATTGGGGCATATAAAGTCTGCATAACCAAGGGGCCTCTCTTCCCACTGATGGCCAACTAGGCCATCCTCTTCTATATATGCAGCTAGAGACAGTTTTTTTTAAATGCCACTAACTATTACAATATATCAGAGGAACAACAAACGTCTAGTCAAATAAGATGTTTGTCCCATTGACCCACTTAGAAAAGGTAATTTTTTTAAGAAAAGGATTTTTTGTCTTGGGGCAAAGGATTTTGTAACCTGAGAATTCCTTGTTTCTCATGCACAAAAAATAAAGAACTTCTTCTATCAACATGATATTTAACATGTAAACTGTGTTTCTATACACAAAATAAAGCAAGGTTTACATTAAAAACATTTAAGTTTTTAGTAAAGATATTAACCATCAATGGTTCTTAATTGAGTTGAACACGGTACAGAACTAATGTAAATTAATAACTCTTGTTCAAGCTCACTTGGCAGAATCCTTTTCCTTCTGATAGCCATTCAGGTCTCTTACTGGCTTCCTATGGTATAGCCATAATGTAATAGTGGGTCTTGGAGAAGCTGGTAGCATACAATTGATTTGATAGGGCAGTTTCCTGAGCCGCAAATTAATTGTATTTTTAGTAAGGAATGGGGACAAATCCAACATCCAGAAGTATGAGAACAGGTGGAAAAGAAAATGCAGAGCTTCCTAAGAGGTGGACCACGAGAAGATTAAATCTGATTAGGAGAGGGATTGGGAAGGGGGCAGTGATTAACTCCTTCTCTAGGCTCCAGTGGGGTCAGAACTCCTACAGCTCCAATCAACTCTGAACTTAGATTAAAAACATAGTACTTCATGGCCCAAGCAAGAACTGTGTTCCTTAGTATTGTGCTGTAATAAATCCAACAGGGATACCTGGACCTTAAGAAAAGCTTAGTAATGTGTCATTCTTAAGCTGCTGACATTCATTCCGTTTTGTATGTTATTGGATGAAGAAGATGCAGATCTGGTACATAAAGATGAGAGTTTAAATTTAAGTCTGTCATTCTAAGGGCTTACCCTATAGATTTAAGAACTTGGAACAGTCCACTGAATGTCTACAATGAGTTACAGTATATATTTAGTATTTCTTTTTATGTGACTATTTTTTCTTTTGTCAAATCGTGTACATTCTGAAATCTTTTGCACTGTGTTAAAAATTATTCTTATACATTTGATGAAGGAAACTTTTATAATTTTATAACAACTCTGAAATATCAATAGCATGGTGTTATTCCATGCAGGCCTATGTTACAACCCTTTTGTTTGACATTGTATTTTCTACATTGATGCAATGATTGATTATAGAATTTATAACCTGACTGGGTTCTCATCCTGACCTAACTATAGATGTATGTACATGTGTTCTGCAAAATTATTGAAGAACAATGGTGTACAAAAAAGTGAATGCATCTGTTTTTAAACAATAAAGCATTGATAAGTAAAAAATAAAGATACATACGCACAAAAACATAAAACAAGTGACAACCCAATTTTTATGGCTAAAAATACTCAGCAATTTTAAATTTGTAAACTATATTCAATTAAATGCCAATTTTCTATGAACACTCATACTTCAAATGCAAACATAACAAAAATAACACCACAGCCATCAGCCTTTTGAAGTACCTGAGAGAAAGACAGGGTATTTGACAAGGTCAAGATAGAACATGGTTCTGCATACTTGGGAGGGTCGAGTTAGATTTGGGTGCTGGCAAATTCATGAAATGCAACTTTATATGCTGTCCTAGTTTCTCTTCTGTTGCTGTGACATAATACTCTGATGAAAGCAACTTATGAAAGAACAGGCTTCTTTTAGCACAGGGTTCAAGGTACAGTCCATCATGGCAAGGGGGTGCAGGCAGCAGGAGCTTGCAGTCGTAGCATATGCTGTCAGAAGAGAGCAATAGATGCATTCATGAATTATAGCATGCAGCTGACTTTCTCCATCTTAGACAGCTCAAAACTCCCTGTCCAGGAAATGGTGCCACCCAGTGTCATAGAGATGGATCATACATGTTTTTCTCTGTATTCTTTCACTGAGTAAAACACAACTAGGTTTCACCAAGTTATAGGAAGCCTTAATTTATTCTCTCTTATTGGTGAGAAGTTTCTCACTTTATGGCTGTTCTGTGTTGTTTATCAAGTCTGGCAGTAATGAATATACCTACTTAAGCATTCACACCTAATTTTCTCTATGAACATAAATTTCATTTTCCTTAGGTAGATCATTTGGAATGGAAAATTTCTGGATCATAGATATATATGAGATTCGTGATAAGCTAGTTAACTATTTTTTCAAGGTGGCTCTGTGCTTTTGTATCATAACTAACAAGAGTTCCAGTTACAGGATAGGGAGCTGGATCAGTGGGACCAGCATTCACCATGTAACCTGAGTTTTCATCACTAGAACCCAGGTGTATAGCCTAAACATAATCCCATTTGTGAGTTAGACATGTAGACAGGGTATGCTGATGGAAGCTATCCATGTCTTAAATCATCTAATCTGGTATAGTTGTGTGGAAAAAGAGAACCTCAACTGAGAAAACAGATCCATCAAATTGCCTGTAGGTAAGTCTGTAGAATATTTTCTTGATTAATGAATCACATGAAGAGCTCATCCCACAGTGGGCAGTGCTACCCGCTAAGTAAGCAGTCCCTTGAGGTATAAGAAAGTTAGCTGAATGAGAGCCATGGGGAGCAAGCCAACAAGTACCATTCCTCCATGGCCTTTGCTTCAATTCCTGGCTCCCAGGTTTTCTCCTTTAGTTCTCTTCTTGGCTTTCCTAGATGATTAACTGTAATATAGAAATGAAAGCCAAATAAACTCGTCTGTTCTCTAGTTGATTTTGAGTGTGCTGTTCAGCACATTTATAGAAAGCAAAAGAAGCCACAAAAGTAGTCAAAACAACACACTCTAGTTTTAGAAAAGGACCCTCCCTCAACTAACAAGATGGAGAAGGATTGAGAGAAACACTCTTGGTCAAAACATTGGTCCTCTATATCTGCACACAGAAAGGTTCATATACTTGCACTTATGTGGGTATTCACACCCAAGCCCATGAGCACCACGCACATACTTAAACAAGGAGAGAACACAACTGACAAAATAAACCAGAACAAAATAAAAACTCAACACTTCTCATTCCTCTTCATCTTTGCCCACAGTGAGCATCGCTAGTGTGTGGTTTAGGCTCTCTAACGGCTGTATATTGGCATCTCACTGGGATTTGTTTTGCATCTACCTGATTGTTGGTGGAGAAGTTATTTCCTTTGATTACAGTTATTTTCTTAATCATCTTTTTTGATTAGCTGTCAGTTTCAGTTGCTTGAGATTTGCTTTGTGCCTCGCATAGATCCTTTTTGTAAATGATACTTGAAGTTTTGCAGTTTTGCTTTGAAATTGCTGAAACAGAATGTTTTCTATGTGACTTGTATAAAACGTAAGTATAATGTACAAATATTTTTTATATCTTCACTAATTTTTGTGTGCTTGTTTTACTATTTTGCCAGCCAATTTAAAAAAAAAAAAAAAAGGGCTGTTTTCAAAACTCTGGGGCTGTCATCTGTTACAGAACCATTAACCTTTATTTTATCTGGTGTTGAAGCTAAAGTATTAAAATTCTATGTAATCCTATTGAAAATAAGCACCTTTATTGCACCTTGAATAATCCAAATAAATGCACAGTTGATTTACACAAGGGATGTCTTTATTTGGGATATTAGCTATATATGTTACTATAGTTATTCTTATATATTTCTGCACATGGGTATATTCTCCCATGTGTTTATTTCTTATTTCAACCTAGGATTCTATTTGGAGTCATTGTCCATTGGCCTTTCTTCTTTTCTTTTTTNTCAAGTGTTATCCAGAAAGTTCCCTATATCCTCCCCCCTCCCGGCCCTGCTACCCTACCCACCCGCTCCCACCCCCTGGCCCCGGTGTTCCCCTGTATTGGGGCAAATAAAGTCTGCATAACCAAGGGGCCTCTCTTCCCACTGATGGCCAACTAGGCCATCCTCTTCTATATATGCAGCTAGAGACACGAGCCCAGGGTTTCTCTGTGTAGCCCTGGCTGTCCTGGAACTCACTTTGTAGACCAGGCTGGCCTCGAACTCAGAAATCCGCCTGCCTCTGCCTCCCGAGTGCTGGGATTAAAGGCGTGCGCCACCACGCCCGGCTAAATCTTTTAATATAAGTAATATTATTATTGTCATTCTTTTAGGCTCTTCGTCTTGAAAGTTTGCATTTAATTTCTCTTCTGATTCATATTGGGCCTCTTGCTACATCCCATACAATCAGACAGTCTCTCATCATTTCTAATGAGATGCTTCCAATCTTCAGGAACACTCAAAGCAACAATGTTTCATATTTCACATGATGTATAAGACTTTTAGTATGTTGGTGTCTAGAGTTAACTTTGGATACATCCCTGGGTTGTGTATTAGTTTTAATAGGTAAACAGGCTAAACTGTGGGTTTACAGTTGATTAAATCCCCTCCCCACCTCCGTCTGAGACAGGGTTTCTCTCTGTCCTGAAACTCACTCTATAGACCAATCTGACCTCAAAGTCACAGAGAACCATCTGTTTCTACTTCCTGAGTTCTGGGATGGAAGGCATGCACCACTATGCCCTGCTTGATGAAACCTTTTAAATAAGTTTATTTGAATCATAATGTTATCCCAAGGAAGAGTCTTTTTGTTGTCTACCCACCTGTTTTAGTGAGTTACTTAGCCCTAGAGAAAAAAAGAGAGGGGCAGTTAAGTTCAATACATAAGTCAGAAGAAACGCAATTAAGCATGTTGTTATTTTTATGATAGTTGAAATAGTGTGGTAATTTTTGGAATGTCACAGTACTCAGTATACCTAGTCTTCACAATTAAAATGTCTTCTAATTGGCAACTTTAAAAATTCAGTGTACATATTTGTATCTACAGGAAGGGATGAGTAATATATAAAGAGAGACAAAAAGGGGAAGTTTCCCCCCCGCCCTGACAATAAAAGTACTGCAAAAGTATTCATAGGTAAGGCTTTAGTCTGGTTTTCATGTACACGTTGGACATAAGACAAAGCAGTGTTTGCCAGTCAATACTGCTTGTAGCATAATGGCGAGAGACCCACATATAATCATAGGAGATGACTTTTATATCTGAATTTTAAAACCATAATCAATAAAATACTCCTCCTCCCCACTTTCAGAATTGTGAAAGTATCTGTAAGATTATTCTGGCCACTTAAATAACTACAGACTTTTGTGAACACATTCCTGGAAGGAAACACATAAATGACAGCTGGGGCAGGCAGGTTAAAATGGCTGCCAGGGCTGAGGTGTAGGACCAGTTTAATGCAGAAGAAAAGGAATGGCACAGGGAGTTTGAGAGACTTGAGTTTGAATAGCTTCACACTTGTCAGCTGTCTGATATTAGCAAAGTTCCTCAAATTCTCAAAGTCTAAATTTCCTCATCCAGAAGCTGAGAATGATAATGACACTTCTCAGTGTTGTAACAATTAAATGAGGGATGTGTGTGGGACACACAGCATATGGCTTAGTGCAAAGCCTTCAGCAAATGATAACGATTATTAGTCATGAATTACAGGTATAGAAGCAGCAATGCACAGCTTGGCTTGTTTTCTTTACAAACCTAAACTACACAGTGATGCTTTTCTGGTTGTTATTTGAGTTGAAATTAAGACAACATTCTTTATTTTGAATATAAAAGGAAGATTTCTATTGTTTTCTTTAGAATTGATGGTCAATTTCATCATTAGGCGCTCTGATTTTCTTTTGCTTTAGACAGAATTCATCCTGAACTGAGCTTCAAAATAGTGCTGCTCCCTTAAGAGTTCTTTTATATTTAATGAACTCAGTTGGCATTGCTTTCTCATCCAAAAACTTTTCATCACAGACAAATCCTACCCTTCCCAATGAGCAAGATTCCCTGCTGGGTGGAGCTAATCATCCAGGCAGTTTATACTAGTGACACTTTTTGGTATCTCTGAGCTAAAAATTTTCTTTAAGACTAAAGTTTTTTTGCCATGGAACATGTGATTTTTCGCTTACTTGGAAGTTAGCTGCTTTGAACCGAGTTAGCTTTGAACCGGTATTAATATATTTGTTGCCAGTATCTGTTTAAAGTGTCTGTGATGGTTTAAATAAGAAGGCCCCTCATAGGCACATGTATCCAAATGATTAGTCATCAGGGAGTGGCACCATACAAAAGGATTAAGGGGTATGGCATTGTTGGGGAGGGTGTGGTCTTGTTGGAGGAAGTGTGTCTCTGAGGTGGGCTTTGAAGTTTCAAGGGTTCAAGCCAGGCCTAGTGTTTCTGCTGCCTTTGGATCTGGATCTAGAACTCTCAGCTATCATGTCTGCCTGCCCCCTGCCAAGCTCTCCACCATGATGATAATAGACTAAACTTCTGAAACTGTAACAAAGCCCCAATGAAGTACTTTCTTTTTGTAACAGTTTTCACGGCCATGAGCAAAAGAACACTAAGACGGTGTCTATTGTTAAAAAGACAGGTCTTAGACAATGAAAAATATATATCATTCATATATATATATATATATATATATATATATATATATATATATATATATCATATGTTCTAATTTTGTGACTGTTTTCCCTCCTCATATTAACATGCCTTGTTCATCATACACAGAAACACATCAGAATCAGTCCTTCTTAGGACTAATTTACACCAGACTAATAAAGAACTATCTTTAGTGAATATTAAAATTTCTTAAGAAATTCGACAGCATAGAAGTACTATGACACACATATCATCTGTCTAGTCTACTATGGACACCAATGAACGTGGAAAAGGACCTTGGAGCACCCAGAATTTGTAAGAATTACATGTGTTCACTTATTCAAACACTCCCAAAGATCCCTTATGGAAGACACAGGATAGAAAGAGCCAAGGCCCTTGGGAGAGTGTGCATCTTCAGTGATACCAATCAACTTTCAGAGACAGTGAAGTTGTTTGAGAGGAGACTGGCTATGGGCTATCGCTACACAGGAAAGGGTTGTTCAGTGCTGGAGTCTTTGCTGACAATTTCAATTTCACCTGTGGGAATTATAAACCATGGCAGTAAAAAACAGCCAACATTGGTCTTAGACTTGAAAAAGAAGTGTCTATTCAGTTCCCACATTCTGTGACCAGGACATGCCGCTTGGACATTTTTCAATGAGATTTTCACTGGATGATGAGGACTGTGCTGGACTGTGAATTTTTTATGAGTTCTTGTGGTTTCCATGAAAGTGGTAAGACAAAGATCAAAGCCCCCCAGACTGTACCTGCAATTTCCCCAAGGGAGCCTCACAGCCTCCTGGTTTAGGAAAGTTCCCTTGAGGGAGGTTCATATGTCATCACTAACTACCTGGTCTGGCCCTGGCATCAAATCAGATCTCTTTCTACCCAAGGAAGTTTTACTGTTCTCTTGAACAGAAGTCCTTGAAAGAAGGTGCCCTTGAAAGTCCTGGAACTTTGGAACAACAACAGCAGCAAACCAACCAACCAACCAAACGTCAGGAATTGGTACCCAGCAGCGATGGGTAAGCTTCTTGTTTGACAGATATGCACCTTTGAGCAAACAGCTGCTTTTCATATGCTTCAGGTCTGGAAAGCAAAGTGAAATTCAGAAACTAGCTTAATGAACTGTAGTGTGCTCTGCCTAAATCCCTTCCGTGCTGCAGCAGCATATTCACAGAGCTCTAACCAGAAGGTAAGATCAAAATCTGCCTGCAAGTCACAGAACCTGCTGATCAGCTGCAGTCCATGGGAGTGCCACAGGTGTCTGCTTCTCTCCCAACACCAAGACGTTTTTCTCAGTCTCCTGCTTCTGAAACAGAAATAAGAAGGCTCCCCATAGTTGTTAATATTCTCCCTCCTCCCGCCTCTTGAACACGCCCCTAAATCTTCCCTAGCTCCCCTATGAGACTACATACAGTAGCAGGAAAATAGTTTCCTGGCATCCACCCAGCCTTCTTGCCCCTCAACCACACTCTTGCTCCATCCTGGTCAACGCCCCCACCTAGCGGCTTAACATTGCCAGCTTCCAGTCCTTTTTCAGTGGCTTTTAACTGAACTGAGCTAGTTAGTAAAATACTGAAGGCACCTCATGTAGGGAGATGGAGTTGGAGGACTGGAGGATGGGGGCACCTTGGGAAAAAAATGCTTAGTACACTGACGTCTCAGATCTTAGGAAAAGGAAAAGAGAAAAAAGGGTGGTATTTTTATCCTCGCAGCATCTACTGCAACCCAGCTTAAATCTCCTAGTTAAAGAGCTCCCCTTCAAAGCTTGGAAGAATTGTATTTTTTTTTTTTCAGGACACTAGCTGCCAAATGAAAGTATACTGATTTAGTTGACTGTAAGCAACAACTGTCTTTGCCTCTCCTAAAATGTAACTGCAGTAAAACTGGATGTGAATTTGCCCCGTTTGTCTCCATATTCCTAGGGCAGAGGAAAACACGTTGCATCAATGAGACTTTCTCATTTTTGTCTGCCTTGCTGGCTTAGAGGGGCAAAAATTCAGGGAATTTAGTTTGGGACTTTGTCACCTTCAGTCTCTTGTAAAGGTCTGAAATTGCTCCACCCTTAGAACTGGATGGCCATGGCCAATAGAGCAGATGATCCTGGCTGAGCTCCGGGATGGAAGGATTTGAGGCTTTAAAAACACACTTGCAGAGAACCTAGTGGTTTCAATTATACTGTGGCTCTTATTAGATCCAGTCAACATATCAAACACAAACTTAGGCTCGCAGGATTTCTAGTGGGGACCTTTTAGTCCTTAAGACAGGGAGAAAACATTGCCTTTTACTTTATGTTTGATTCCTAAGTGGACCCTGTATTTGTTTCTGTTCAGATTGGAGGAAAAACCGAGGCTAGGGAATCTGCTCCTGGTTTGGGACTGAGCTGCTATGCTTACTGCCCCCTATAGCAGGATCGCTATCCTTTTGCCTAGGGCAAAGGAGACAGAGTGGTGACTGTAGATGTGATGGCCCAGAGACCCCTTTATTTTTCCTTTTCTGGGAGGGCTGATTGGAAGAACTTCTTACTGAAAAGTCTCGGGCGGGCGCTGAGCTGCGGAGCCACTGGGGCGGGAGGATGGGGCGGAAGGTTTAATTTCGCATACAGTAGGCTTCTCTTTATGACACTGTTTTACATCTTGCAGACAGCTTCTCTCCCGTTGACTCACAAAGTTAAAGGGGAGGATTGAATGACAAGCACAATTTTCTAAATGTAGATAGGGAAATTGTGGTTTTTTTTTTTTTTTTAATGTACTAAGAGTCAAAGATGTCTCAAAGCCCTAGGCATGAAGAACATGCACATGTTAGCTGCTTCCTTCTAAGGAAACATCACTGGCGCCTCCTAAACTGGGTGTGGCTCTCGGTGTGGGGTTAGATTCCAGAAGGGAGAGTTCAGATGTTGGCGCTTGCTCCACCTACCACCAACCACCAGGAAAGAGGGAGGTGGTGGTAGGAGGAAGCCTAGACCCCGACGCCCGCACTAAGTCTGTGGCAGCGACTAAGGGCGTGGGTTGACTGCGGAGCACAAAGACTCAAAGCTCTCAGAGGCTAGAACAGGGCGTCCCATTTCCCATTCCCCGCTTGAAAGGAGACTCCAAGTTTCAGGGTCGGGAGAAGGGACAAGGTGAAGAAAGCTGCGAGAGAGGGCGGTAGGACCCTGCGGGAGATTCTGTAGCTGGGACTGGATCTGGGCGGGAGGAAAAGAAGGAGGGAAGGAGGGAGGGAGAGAGGTAGGGAGGGGGGAAAGAGCAGAAGGGAAGGTGCTTTGCAGCCGGCGTCTGCTCTCGCCGCACTGCACGAGTTGCACAGCCAGACCAGGCTGGACCTAGATAATATAAAAGGAGCCCCACCGGCTCTGAGGCTCACACCCAGCTCCCGGGCTGGCGCACACCGGCTTCCTCCCGCTCTCCCAGACACCTGCCCCCTCCCGGTGTGCGGCTCCAGGTGCCCCAGCCCCGTGTGCCCCGCGGCATGGCTCCCAGCGGCGCTGCTGGAACCCTGGAGGTGGTGACAGCTGCAGGGCGGCTCGAACTGCCGCAGCTCGGGCCCCAGAGTCTCCCCTCTGGTGGCCGCGTCTCCACGGGGCAGCACGCTGGTGTGGCCAGCGTGTGAAAAGGGAGGGAGTGCGGAGCTCAGGCTGCTGGCGCCGCGCGGCTGGCTCGCAGACTTCACAATCCCCAAGTCAGGCGGCGGCCAAAGAAAGTGGCCGAGCTCCGGGCTTGGGGGGCAAGGGGTGGGGATGCAAGCCCAGGACTCTGCACTGGCCTGCAAGCTTTGGTCTGCACAGCCAGTAAACTCCTGCGGGCGGAGTCTGCAGATTCCGGAGCGCCCGGGTTAGGAGGAGCTGAGACCTGAGCAATTGGGGTAAGAGGTCCCACTAGACCCGGAGACCCTTCTACCAGCGATACTTAGTCCTTCTCCACTGTTTGCCTCCAGGGAACCTGAGAGAAGCTGGACTGGGTGGGCCAGTGCTTTAATCACCCGGGCGAAGACGGGGCGTGGAGAGGAGCTAGCAGACGCGGCAGCAGCGCCTGGCGCACTGGAAGTGCAGGGGACGCGCCCGCAGGCTTGGTGGCCGCGCCTGTGACCTCTCCTTTGGGCTGAGAACACAGGCGGAGGAGTTACTGAAGAGCCCACGGAACTGGCTAGCCAAAGGAGACAAGCCTATAGTCTCCATGATCCTTCCGTCCTCTGTTCTTTCCCTGGTCCTCTCCATGTTCAAGAGCTGCGCTCCGCAGCCAGGACGAGGAGAGCTATGGAGGAGCAGGGTATTCAGTGCGCCCCGCCGCCTCCCGCCGCCTCCCAGACAGGGGTACCTCTCGCCAACCTCTCCCACAACTGCAGCGCCGACGGCTACATTTACCAGGACTCCATCGCCCTGCCCTGGAAAGTCCTTCTGGTTGCTTTGTTGGCGCTCATCACCTTGGCCACCACGCTCTCCAATGCCTTTGTAATCGCTACGGTGTATCGGACCAGGAAACTGCACACCCCGGCTAACTACCTGATCGCCTCTCTGGCAGTCACTGACCTGCTCGTGTCCATCCTGGTGATGCCCATCAGTACCATGTACACGGTCACTGGACGCTGGACACTAGGCCAGGTGGTCTGCGACTTCTGGCTGTCGTCGGATATCACCTGTTGCACTGCTTCCATCATGCATCTCTGTGTCATCGCCCTGGACCGCTACTGGGCCATCACTGATGCAGTGGAGTATTCTGCTAAAAGGACTCCCAAAAGGGCGGCCATCATGATCGTGCTGGTGTGGGTCTTCTCCATCTCTATTTCGTTGCCACCCTTCTTCTGGCGTCAAGCCAAAGCGGAGGAGGAGATGCTGGACTGCTTTGTGAACACCGACCACGTCCTCTACACGGTCTACTCCACGGTGGGCGCTTTCTATTTACCCACCCTGCTCCTCATCGCCCTCTATGGCCGCATCTATGTGGAAGCCCGCTCTCGGATTTTGAAACAGACACCCAACAAAACCGGCAAGCGCTTGACTCGTGCCCAGTTGATAACAGACTCCCCGGGATCCACATCCTCGGTCACCTCCATTAACTCCCGGGCTCCGGACGTGCCCAGTGAGTCCGGGTCTCCTGTGTATGTGAACCAAGTCAAAGTGCGAGTCTCAGACGCCCTGCTAGAAAAGAAGAAACTCATGGCCGCTAGGGAGCGCAAAGCCACCAAGACCCTCGGGATCATTTTAGGAGCATTTATTGTGTGCTGGCTGCCCTTCTTCATCATCTCCCTGGTGATGCCTATCTGCAAGGATGCCTGCTGGTTTCACATGGCCATTTTTGACTTCTTCAATTGGCTAGGCTATCTTAACTCCCTCATCAACCCCATCATCTACACCATGTCCAATGAGGACTTCAAACAAGCCTTCCACAAATTGATACGCTTTAAGTGCACAGGTTGACTTGTCATTGGCAGTGGGGTCGCCTAAGCGACCTTTGGGGACCAAGTTGGGTCTTTTCACAGGTAGGTCAAATCTTCTTTCCCTGTTACTGGGTGGAAGCAAGGCTCTCTCCTGGGCAAGGGCAATGGATCCTCAGAGGCCTGGCCGAAGCCTGGCTTCTCTGAGAGAGCACTCTGGAATGTGAACAACTGCAAGCTACTGTAAAGCTTCCATACCGAGGAACTTAGCTTCCTCCACTTTAAGTAAGTCCGGGCTCAGCACAGATCCTCCAGCAGCCAATCACACAAAAGGTTGCAACTTTTTAACATTGGTGACTGATGGGTAACCCTGCCCCATTTTGTATCATGGATGTTGTTGCCCTCTAAGCCGGTAGCACTTGTAGATGTTGTCTGAAGCCTGAGACACCTCTACATACAGCCTGGCAGTACTTGAACTTGACAATTAATACCCTATGCTCTGGGGAGAACTCTGTGTTACAGCTTAAGTTTAAAAACACTTTGGCATCCTTCAGTCTTCATTTATTTATTTAAATTTGGTCGGAGAAACTTGTGGATTTGGTGCTTCAAACACAATGTGGCTTGGACGGCACAGAGCAACCTTGAAGAGTTAACAGCAAAATTCTGATGCTAAGATCTCTATTTTTATTACAATCAAAAATTATATGGGGGTGGTGGGTGGGCATGGGAGAAGGGGAGTGATACTCAGAATCAACACCTAAGATTGTTTGTTTTCTGCAGATTTCTAATTTTTTTAATTCCTGTTTAGTGATCGTCACACCACAGCTCTAACAACTCAAAACATGATGTGTGCTAGTGCCAAAGTCTGCAGGCTGCTTTGTTTTCTAATCTCACGTACCTGTCATTTCACACACTTAAATCCCCACGGATGGAGGATAGGCTGGGCTGCTCAGCCCAACCTGCAGCTGTCAGAGTTCAGCAAGTGGATTAGAGTTGTATACAGTCCCTTAACAAGAAAGTATCTTTTTCATTATCCAGTTCCATGCTGTGCAGAGGAGACTGAAGAAACACAAGCGACTTCTTATATAATTAAGGAATGAGGGGGGGAAATAGGAGAATGTATATTTTGACTTGTAAAAAAAATCTTAAAAATTGCATGAGACAATTTTTGATAATCATTTGCACTCTCTCCCATCTGTGATTCCTTTGTGTGTGAATTTATAAAGCAACCAAGAGAGCTGGTTTCCCTGTTCAGAAATCTTGAAAATGCAGCCAGAGCCCCCAGTACTATTAAAGTGTGTGTGTGTGTGACAGAGAGAGAGAGAGAGAGAGAGAGAGAGAGAGAGAGAGAGAGAGAGAGAGAGATT
This sequence comes from Mus minutoides, assembly GCA_902729485.2. Taxonomy (NCBI): domain Eukaryota; kingdom Metazoa; phylum Chordata; class Mammalia; order Rodentia; family Muridae; genus Mus; species Mus minutoides. The sequence continues at coordinate 915,303 of LR753360.1, read as the reverse complement.
TCCCAGCTTGTTTTGTCCTTACTATTGAAGTTTGGGCAGGAACAGCTAGGAAGATTACACATTAGAAATTTAGAAAAGCCGAGAGAGCCTGAAAACAAACCTATTTTCTTTATAACTTATATAGAATCAAACCTCAGGCTTACTAAACAACCAGGAAACTGGCAAGCCTTCTAGCCTTGGAAACATGTTAGTGACCTGCCACTTCAGTGACTATAACATCAGAAATAATTTAAGCGTATCTCTTTTTCTAAGTTTCAATAACACTTAGTTATTTTGGATTCACTTTAGGGGGTACACAATACAGTAAGATCACATCTTAGAAGATGAAAAAAAAAATGCACTTTCTTAATAAAAAGAAGCAGTCCTGAAGGGTTAACTGTAAGAACAAATGTGTATGTGGAATGTTTAATATGCCAAAGAAGATTCACAGTCCTTGCTTCAGAGGCTGTCTGCACTGGAGAACTTTTGTCTGCAGAAGGAAGTTGTCTTTATAAAACGGATCCACTCCCTGCGTGAAGCTGCCCAGTCCAGATCATCACACAATAGATGTAGTGAGCTGAATTATACTGCTTGCCTACTGAGCAGACCTTCACACTGGGTAATGACTCTTGAAAAGATGCTATTCAAAAGTTCACATGTACTGTAGGTAAAAAAAAAAAGGGAATTTCAACCAACATTATACCTGACACTGGAGTAGGATGAAATCTTAGGCATTAGATAATCCTATAGACTGGGATCTATAGTTTCTTCTGCTGGGTCCCTAGCTTCTTTCTTTGTGCTTTGTGACATTTCTCCTATGGAGGAATGCACATAGAGCATGCATTTGTTTTTTATATTGTTAATATGTTGGTCTTCTGTTTGTGTAGCTGTGTTTTCTTGGGGCCTAAGAGGCAATTAAGTCAACTTCTAAGAGCCTTAGGGGAAAACTAATGGAAACAAATAGCCACTTGCAAATGATTTCTTTATAGGGCACCTACAATGATTGTGTCATTATGTTAATAAACATGGTCGATTTAGTCAAATGGGTTGTTTGCCATTTTGTAAATCACCCACCTTAATTATTGCTTGAGTATTTGGCTGAACTGACTGAATTTGGGGCATCGTGTATCAAATAGAAGCTTGCAAACCTTTGTAGTGATAAGAGATCTAGGATCATCGTCCAGCATTGAACATGATATGCAAGATGTATATTCATCCCAGGGTTACGCAGTTAGGACTGTTAAGGTCCTTTTCAGTTCCTATTGCATATAAGCATAGTTTGTTTCTTAAACTGGACACATGTCTTTTTTGCAGAACATAAAATGGGAGATGGAGATGTTTAACTTGCATAGAAATGAAACTATATTTTCATTGACTATGGTAACAAATACCATTTTCCATGTTGTTTAATTGCACAAAATTTCACTCAAGTATATGAATGTATACTCATCTAAAATTACAAATATTGTCTTGTGTTTGTAGGAACTTTAGAGTTTCCTTTAAAAAAAAGAACCCTGCACCCATGGAATGAATGTTTAAGAAATTCAACAAATTTCCTATAGAACAATATTGTTCACTTCCTCTCTATTATCTTAGTTTTATCTTCTTTAAGCAGGAAGCACTGAGAGGACTCTAGCTCACTCAAGCAGTAACGTCTCAGACTGTGTGTATTTGTTGGAGTTCTGTGTCTGAAATTGCCTTCGGTATTTCACCTCTCAGAAAATGTGTAATTGGAAAATAAATTTAGGTATATGATGAAATAAAAGTCCTTTTTTTGTGTGTGTTCTAAAAAGTGTTTAGTAGTAGTTCTATTACTCTGGGAAGACTGGGTTACCTGATTCTGGGGATCTGCCTTGAAGTTTGAGTCTTCACAAGAGGACAGATGACAGTTGGCAAGGTGATGGATGGACTTGTGTTGCCATGGTTCAGGGAGTTCAGTTTATGTGTGCAGTAACAGTTTCAAAGGAAGTGTGTACTCTGTAAAGAAGGAAAGTCCTGTTTACTATCAAAATGTTCTCTAGATCAGCATTTTTAAAGGAGAACCTCCTGAGTGTTCTGGAATCTGAAGATTCCAAGGTCCTGTGTGGTGCCTAAAATACAAAAGGAAAGAAAGGAGAAGGTGAGTGAAAGAAGACCTGTTTCTGGCCTCAGGGGAGGTTGAGTGATCTAAAGAACTAACCAGGGAAGGTCTCTTCTGGAGCCAGATATCCTAGGTTTCAGTGATAAATGTAGATGGTAGAGTATGCAGTTTTCTTTCCAAGATACAATGTAGTTTTAAGTTGTTTCAAAGACTTAAAGCCTATATATAGTGAGTAAAAGGGTGGACATTGAAAGGGGAGAGGGATTCAGAAATCTTTCCTCTTCTTAGTCATTTTATCTAGGTTCTTCCTTCACAGGAAAGCACTTTAATTGAAGTGTAGAAAATTAAGGTTATCTGAGAGTGTAGAGTGAGAAAGTTTTAGCTATGTGGAATGGGGATATCTTGGATAACTTAGAAATGATTCAGATTTGTAGTTTTCTGCAAGCACCACTCTTGGATTGTGATTCCTAGTCCAAAGTACAAAGGCAAAAAATGGTTTGCAGTAGCTAAGAGGGTCACTTAGAGATATCCAGCTTCCTTCCGATGGCTTTCTTTCATTCCCTTTAAGCCCTTTTTCCCTTCTTGTACAGATGAACAGCTGTCACCTCCAATCCACATTCTCTGGACACATTCACACCCCCTTCCCATCACCTCATTTTTCCTCTTTTAGTCACAACCAACAATGATGCGTAGAATTTTTATTTTAGCTCTGGAGGTCTGATTTGGAAGCCAAGAATTTTTATATTATATAAAAGGAAATTGTTGCTCCAAATGCATATATATGTGGAGGAGTTAAAAAGCTTTCCACTGGAGCTTCTCCTGGAGTTTTCAGAAGGGAAGGGTGTGGGAAGGGACTGAAGCTCATGCAACCCTGAGCCGTCCACTAGGGGGCAGAATGCCTCTGAACAGTCAGCCAATGCTGCTGCTTCCAGTCAAGGCTGTCTCAGTTCTTTCTAGGTGATTTGCAAGTGACATTAACTCTTCTAGGCTCAATGAAAATGGAGCTTCCTGAGACCAGACAGAGTCCGTTCCCTCCACCACTGATTCAAAAGTAACAGATTTTTTCAGAATTTCAACCTCAGGCAGACAATTTATCCTAAACACACTCAAAGTGTGTATACTCAGTTATTTCCTTAATTTAGTCTTAATATTGTGGCCTTTTATTAATATGACATGGAATGAGCTCAGAAGTTAGGCAACAACAAGTTTATTTAAAATAATCAAACTATTTACTTGAACATTTATCACTACTGGGATTTTTTTTCATCACTTCCTTCCTTCTTTCCTTCCTTCTTTCCTCCCTTCCTTTCTCCCTCCCTTCCTTTCTCCCTCCCTCCCTTCCCTCCTTCCTCCGTCCCTTCCTTCCTTCCTTCCTTCCTTCCTTCCTTCCTTCCTTCCTTCCTTCATTTCAGAAAGATAATTTTTACAGAAGCAAACAGATCATAGGTGAGCATCTCTGCCACTGCTCATCAACACTGCTGTCATCCTCGGCATCTGCACTGTCTGCAGTGGGCAGTTATCTATGTGCTATTTCACACATCTGTGCATCACATTGAAGTTTCAAAGGCAACATACACAGTTTAGGATTATAGTAGCAATTGGACCAATTGACTAAGAGAGTGACTAAACCATATTCTGAGTATTGTCTGTAATGGAAAATATCCATTTCTTCCACTTATTTGCACACACCACAAAAGATGCATGTTTTTAAAGCTGTTAACTGGCAATCCAAGAATGGGCTTGTCATATTTCCTGTACCCAAACTGAACAGATGGCAAGGGAGAGATTCACTTATGATAAATCCTTTAAAATATTACACATGCCTTACTTTAATGATGCAAGCAGCCGTGAGTCACTTCCTCCTTGACTCTGTGGGAACACAGCACACATGGGCCTCTGCTTGGTCTCCTGTTTTGGGATAACCAGATTTCAGAAAAACCCTTGCTCAAGAGTATGGAACATGCTGGTAATGTGCCAACTGTGACAGAAAATGGTAGGAAACCTTGTTACCTAGCCAAGGAGTGGTGCCCAAGGTGTTTGAAATCCTCCTGCATGAATTACTTCTTAGCCCAGGTGTGGCAGCTTGCTCTGTGATTCAAGGGTTCACTAGCTGAGCACTGAGTGGGTTCAGCACTGGGCTGGCTATCTCTACTGGGCATGAATGTTATCACAGGGCTTCATCTTTCTACCCAAACTGTGCCTTTCTCTCAGATCCTCCAACACCCCCAGTTTTGTCCTGCTCCTCTAGGCGTTCCCACAGACTGCTATGCTGAGGTAATCACATGGTAGGAAGGGACCAAAGGGATCACATGAGATCTCTCTGATGACATATACATCTCAATGTTTTCAGTTGAGAACTATGACTGTGTCACCACAACTGGTTTAACTAGAGTTGCATTTCTTACTATTGAATTATATAACTGAAACCAAGCCTAACACATTATTTTGAAACTTCTGTCCAGATAACTCTCATCTCTGGCCAAAGTTACGCCCCACTGACAACAGGTCTCTACTCCCTGAAATATAAGGCTTAGCACACACAGGCTATATGCCTGTAAAGACCCTAGAGCTAGATAGAAAGACAAGACTTTTGAGTTTTCACAAGTATTTTCCTCAAAACTAAACTGGCATACAATGCACCTGAGGAGTCGGTTAAGAGGCAGCAGAGCAGACTGCAGAGGACTTGGTGTGCCTAAGAGAGTCTGATGATGCTAGCCCAAGAATTGCTCTGCATAATAGAGGTCTGTAGGAAAACCTAGCTTGTCTTAGTTACAGAGAAGGGTAGAGGATCAGCCAGCCATTCCATATGAACATAAACAAAAACCACAAAATAATTTGAAGATGATAGAATTGTGTCTTTGTGTTTTCTCTCTCTCACTCTCTTTCAACATGATGCCCATATCTCAACTTCGGCGACTCTTAAATGTTTCCACTGAAGTAAAGATTTTCCACTGAAGCTATAAGTCTCCAGTCTACCCCAAACCAGGCAGTTTACTCCTGCATATGAATCAGCAAAGCATGACTGACCTCAATACAGCCCTTTGTTTTTACACTATTTTTAACTAAGAGATTTGCCTTCAAAAGAAGATGAGAAAGGAAGTAAATTAATAAAATAAAAGTAGAAATGGTAGAAAACAAATTTAAAAAGAAAATAATAATTGTTAATATCTAGTAAAAGGCTCACCTTCCTTCAAGTCTGTTTCCCTCAGTATATTGGATTGTTTTTTTATTAATACAGAGGCATGAGGACTATTACATGTTGTATAGATATTTATATTTGGTTAATACAAACAATTACTTATTTTATGTTTTAAGCATTTTTGTTAATAATTAAGCATTTATATTTATATCCTACAAGAGTATTAAAGCTAGCTCTACTTGGTTGATATATGTTACTTATATAAAACAATGGATTTCATTATGAAAATTTCATAAGTATTTAACATGTATTTTGCTAACCTCACTATACTGTTACCCTCTTCTGTCTCCTCCTCCTCCTGCTGGGTTTTTTCTTCACACATAATCTCCCTCCTATATTCATATCTAACACACACACTCACATGCATACACAGTCACTCACACACACATATACACTCACACATATACTAATACACTCATACACACTCACACATACATACATGTACACATACACATATTCACAGAAATTTGGATTCTGCATTTATTTTTCACAGAAAGTCTCTCCCAGTTTTTATTCCCCAAATAACAATCAAAGAACCTATGTTTCAGAAAGTATTGTTGAGTTATTGTTTATGGGTTATTGAATTTAAAAGAAAAAGAAAGAAAGAAGGACCAGTGTTGTTAGTGAGTGGACATTTTTATTCCAAATTACTCAATGCAGTTCTCAGCCTCTCATCTTTGTGTACAATTATGACCTTCATGCTGGATTCCAGCAAAGGTGCATTTCTGGAAATTTTGTTTTCAAAGTTTGGGAAGGAACTGCCACCACTGGGCAATGACTTAAATGCCCCTCGCCTCTCCTTATTCAGTGCAGACAGTACTGCTGTGAGATGGGATTGCTTCTATCACTCTAATATTACTACGGTTATGGAGTAGGTATCACAGCAATTCCATCCAGTAATTCAATTTAGGAAATTATAATTTTGGCCCCAGTTAGATAATTTGCATTCAGTTCAGGAATGTAAACTGTTCCATTTTGTCTGTTTGTTCGAGGAAAATGTTTTCTGAGGCATTAAAGTAGAAGAGGACTTATGGAATTTATGGATAAATTGTACTACAATATTATATAAAATTAACATAGATTTCTTTTTGGTTTGGTCTCAAAATTTCTGGTCTTGTATCTGATTACAACCTCTACAAGTCATTACACATTTGGTGCCCATTGACCCTTCCCAAACCATTAGGCATAAAACGAAACCATCACTGCTAGTTATAGCAACATTCACCAATCATTTGTGCTCTTTGAGTAAGGTCCTAGTAGGTGTGGCCCTGTATGGAAAGTTACTGACAGACATCTCTCCAAACTTTGCAACCCAAGACTTTTTGTCTATTTTTACATGAAGTCAAATTTCTGAGGAAAAAGCCAATACAGAAACAACTTGTTTTCAAATAGTGTAGTTATTTTTTGCTTAATACTTGTGTGATCCACCCCCCTCCTTTCTCTTCCTCCTCACTCCCACCTCTCTTTTTACAGTTGGGTGACTTATTGATTCAGCTCCTTTGTCAAAGGATTTAAGTGAATTATGTTTTCCTTCTCTGTAGATCTCCCTCTAAATCCTAAAGTACTACACAAATGGCAAAAGTTTCCTGTTATAAAAACATATCAGTATTCATAAAGCAGACTTGAAATACACGTGTAGAGTAGACATGAAAGGAAGACCTGCTTTCCTCATGGAGCGAGCACTGCAGTAATGAAAGAGCATGGGTGGGCATCCTTCTCTTGCTTGGAGGAAATTCTGCTCAAAATACTGACTATTGTATATCTGATTCTCCTCATTTGTTTTATGGGAAAGACACATGATACAGGAATTAGAATGAACTTGTAATTAGAATCCAGACTGAAAGTGGCCTTAGCCTCTGAAATTTGTTTCCTTGTGGAAATGTGAGGATGACAATGCTCTGCTCTGCTTGTGAGAACCATCAAGATCATATAAGCTACCAAGTACCCTTGGAGCACAAAGTGCTTAGAGCCTATGAGACATTCATGAAATGCCAGTTTCCTGCTGTTCAGACAAGGAAAAGCAGGTGCTGGTTGGCGTTTGAAGTCAGCAGCACATTTTATTTTGGGGGATTTACCTTATTTTTTTTTTAAATCTGCATACAAAGTAGGTTTGCATGTGTGGCAATTGCAGGCAAGGTTGATCATTGCTGCTTCTGCTCTACCCCTATGCTTCCAAGTCCCATTCTCTCCTTCTACTTCTACCCTCAGAAGCTCCTTGGCTGCTTTTTTTCTTAGTAACTTGAGTTTTGAAACAAGTAATCTAATCTCTAATCACTTCAGCCTTCCCTATAAACAGGACTACTGGATCTATCTTATAAGACTAACAAGAAGACCACATTACTATTATATAGACAGACACCACAGAAGGTTCTAGAATAAGACAGCTCTCAGCAGGTCTTTATCCTGCCTTCAGGAGGCCATTCCTTGGTTCTCTGTGTTTCACTGCTATGCTGGTTAAAATTCCATTTCTTGTAAGTGATATGTGTATAACTTGTGAGATCATATCAGTTTTATTGATCCTCTTTGGAAATTGCTTATGTGCTGTGATTCAAGAAAAATGCTAATTTTGGTTGATATTTATTAATTAAAGATATATTGTTTTTAATGTCTTTAAATTGCAAACAGTTCTTGAAGTTTTAGCACAGTACGTCAACCATCAGCCTTCCTACAAGTTACTTTTTTCATGTTGGAGCTTATTTGTACTCAGAACATTAAAATGGCATGGGCTTTGAATACGAGAGGCTAAGAAGCAATAGCTTGTGGTTTGTAACAGGCTTGTAGATAGGTACAGATGGAAGGCAGATTCAGAAGGAGCCTATGGAGAGAGTGAAGATGAAGACGATTTCTAGTATCTTTGAGACCTCATCTCTCTGTAGTTTGACGGAGTGGTGATATACTTGCCTTTTAGAGTAGATGTTTTTATAAGAGAATATATATATATATATATATATATATATATATATATATATATATATATAAAATCTCAAATTGGTTTTTTTATTCTATACTTTAGATATCATTTTATATATATATATATATATATATATATATATATATATATATATATATATATATATATATAAAATGAGTTCTCAAGTCTAGAGTAAGAAAACCAATTTGAGATTGTCAATATGCCAGTCTCCTCAAGACACAGTAGAATAAGCTTCGAATACTCTGTGTATTCAGAGTGTCTGTCCAGCAGGAAGCTCAGAGCAGAGGACTCTGACCACACATGTAACTGTAGTGCTGTAGAAGCTGTTTCAGGTGAAACAAATGCACATTAAGCAGTAATATTTGCCCACAGCAATCCAACACCCTACCCAGAGACAACAATATAATTTTAAAGGTCACAGAGTGTGCATTTAATCAAGTCTGCTTTCATTTTTGATGGCTTTAGTTACTCAGCAATATTCATAAGACTAAGATATTTGCTATAGCAACTGTTGTAGGTGAGCGCCACAGGGGGGATGGACTGGCCAGATTAGGTTTATTTCCTGGCACAAAGAAGATAACCCTGCCTTTGTGAAATGATGTCTGTGACCTATTTTAGATAAAAACAGAATAGTAAGGCCTTACAGATAGCATTAGTGATTTTATATCCTTACTTTTAGCAAAAATCTGTTTTCCCCTTGAAGGATAATGATAAATACACAGTAAATATAAAACTAAAGTCTGTAAGGTGAGAATTCAGTTTTTCCTACTTCTCTTTCAAGAAAAAGGAGATCAGAAGTTACTTGCATCAAACTGTTGTATATCTCTTTCCTGCCTCTGTCATCTCAAATGTGAACATGACCAATTTTTCTTATAAAAATTATTTCAACCACTTGGTTCATGTAGATAAAGATTCCTCAACCTTGGCGCTGTTGACATTTTGATCAAAGCATTCATTAGTGCAGGCGAGTCTTCTGTATTTTAAGAGATTTAACATCTTTAGTTCTGCTATAGATATCAGGAGCAAGATCTCTCTGGCCCCTCACCCTCTTCTCAGCATTCAAGTATACTTTAGGGCATCAAAAAGTGACATGTAATGGGAAATATAAATGAACAAACAAACAAACAAACAGCAACAAACTGTTGAGAAACTTCAGAAGCAAAGACAAACTAGAAACAATAGAAATTCTGTTTAAGTAGCTGAGTCATTTCTTTTTCTCCTTTCTTTCGATGTGTGGGTTTATGATTTGTATACATACATATTCATGTGTGCACACATGTAATGGTCAGCAGCTCGTGTCTGGAGTTTCCCTCTATAACTCTCTACCTTTTTCTTTATATATTTATTCAAAATATATTTTGTTTCTTTTTAAAAACTCATGAACATATATGATCTTTCTTGGTCACACTCACATTTGCCCTCTCCAAATCAATCCAGGAGCCCCTAACATATAGTCCTCCCAATATCATTGTCCCCTTTCTTTCTCTATCTATTTTTCTTTTCTTTTTAAAGTGACAGATTCTGTAATTGAACCAGTCACTCAAAGTTTTGGCTACACTGGACTCACAGCAACAAGTTCTAGGATCTACTTGCCTCTGCTCCCTATCACTGGGGTTATAGAAGAAGAGGTCCATACACTTAACTTTTTACATGAATGCAATGATATGATCTCAGGTCTCCATTTTTGTTCAGCCACCACTTTTCTATCTAAGCCACCTTCCTCAGGCCCCCTCTCCTTCCAGACACTTTTTTTATGCCACATCACTGGTGGTATTATCCAGACTGCTAAATATTTTTCTCTGCAAAGGTATAAAAGGATGTTCAATTGTACAAAATATAGAGATATTTTTAGAGAGGTATCCATGGGTTTCTAAAACCTACTTGGTAGCCTCCATGGGGCAGCTAAACTTCCAAGGACAGTCCTCATATAGTTGACGAATGCTTATTCTACATTCTACAATTGGGGGAACTGTTTGGGAAGGATTAGGGTGCCTTGCTGGAGGGGGTGTCTTATTGGAGGCAGGACTTCAGACTCAAAAAACCCATGCCATTTTTACTTAGTTCTCCCCATCTCCTCTCTCTCTTCTTCTCCCCCCAGCTCCATCTCTCTCTCTTTCTGTGTGTCCTGGTTCTTTCTCAGTGTGTAAACTCTCAACTACTAATCACCCACCCGGCCTACTTTCTGTTCCTCATCATAATGATCATCAAGTTACCCTCTAAAACTGTAAGACTCCAATTAAATGGTTTCTTTAAGTTGTCTTGGTCATGGTGTCTCTTCGCAGCCATAGTAACCTTAAGACAGACCACTTGTCCATGTATGTCTTGGTATGATGTCTGATGTCATTTTATATTCTCTTATTTATTTATTTATTTATTTATCTGTTTGTTTATTTATTATTTATTTATTTAATTAATATAAAATCTTCCTCTGACTTTGTCATGCCATGTAGGTAAATTGACTGGCATCTGTTTCTCCAAGATCTCCATATCCCCATACATTGTATGTATAAATGACACTGTATGTCTCTGAACCCAGCTTTGATATAAATGTTAAAGTCATAATGCTTGATCAGCAAGCACTTTATCCTCTGGGCTAGTTCCCAGCCACCCCCCTTTTTTTTTGTTTTGGTCTACATTGTTACTGAAGTTATTTGGCCAAATACTATGCAGACTGTGATGGTAGGGAAATGAGTGGAAGATGAACAACATCAGGAAAACTCAAATATGATAAAGGGGGTTTAACCTACCACTGTCCTCCACTTTTAGTGTCAATTGCAAAGCTACCCCAAAGCCTGATAGAGTCTTGCACATTTGATAGGCCTTCCATAAGTACTTAGCAAATGAATGAATGAGGAATAGGTGAGTGAGTGAATGCTATATTTTGCATAATAATGCTCTGTACATTTATTAAAACCCTTTAGTTTTAAGTACACAGTATAAAGAAAAAAATTGGTCCCTTAAATATCTGTTCTAACCAACATATCAACAGATGCTGAATCATCAGAAAAGATTAAAGGCCATAACTTCCTCAAGGAGAAAATGCACTAATACATTTAGAAGATTTTCTGTAAGAAGGTTCACAGCTGAGGGTCAAGTTACTTAAAAGGCAAATACCTCTTAGCACCAGACAGCAATGTTAAAAGGACATTTTACTCTCTAAGCTTTTTGCATAGCTGCAGGTTTGTTGTCATTAAATCTACTAAGTACTAATTCACATTTTAGTCTTCCATGGGATTACTGCTTTCTTCTGAGATGGCTACTGTACTTCTAAGGGAATGAGGCAGTAAGGAGTGCATAGGAAGGATTCTTGAGTACTCTGAAGGAATGTTTTATTGTGGTGATTTCAACCTTCTAGGACAGTGAATCTTAACCTGTGTATATCAACCCCTTTGCAGGGCTGAGGGACCCTCTCACAGGTGTTGACTATCAGGCATCCTTCAGATCAGATATTTACAATACAATTCACAGTAGTGGCAATATTACAGTGATTAAGTAGCAACAAAGTAATTTTATGTCTGTGAGTCATTATAATACAATCAAACGTATTAAAGGGTCATGGCACTAGGAAAGCTGAGAACCACTGTTCTGGGGTCAATGTCATTAGTGGAAAGGTAATTCTTATCTGAAGGAAGGAATTGCCTTGACTCTTTGATCATTCATATTTCCTACTGATTCTCGACCCACAAGAGGAGTTGGAGTGCAGAAGAAACTGGTGACGACCAGAGACTTGTGCAGGTGGAGGTTCCCTGCACCTGTAGCTGCAGGTACAACAATATCTTACAGAATAAGACATTATTCTGCTTTGAAAGATGGAGGCTTCTAGACTGTGTTCTATTGAGAGAAGCCCTTGTATAGACTGGGACGAAGATGCTTCCCTAAATATTTTCTATTGCTCATTTGTAAAATAAGTATTTATTCAAATAGAATTCTAAGTAATTTTAATCAGATGCGTTTATGTTAATAAAGGCTTGACCTCTATGTTAGGATTAGATTTTTTTTCTTCATATGATTCCAGCATTACCAGCACAATAGCAGCAGGAGCAGGAGCAGCAGGAGCAGCAGGAGCAGCAGGAGCAGCAGGAGCAGCAGCAGCAGCAGCAGCAGCAGCAGCAGCAGCAGCAGCAGCAGCAGCAAATTTCGGTAACCCGAATAGTTATTTTAGATATGGATGTCAGAATGACTGCATATATCCAATAAGCACACATTTTTATTTTCCCTCTTGTTTCATGCATTCAATGCCTCAAAAATTTCAACAAGTGTCAACTTATAGGAAGATGATGTAATTCAATAGCAAGTGCTATGAAGCTTGTGAGGTTGCTGAAATGTTTGCTGTGCTGACTGACACACACTGCAACCATTTAGAGCTGTCCTGTGTTATGCAGAAATACCAAGTTGCCATGCAAATATCCACAGGAGAGATTTTAGGGCAAATGCATTGCCAAGGAAAGGAGAAAGATTGAAACAGATCAAATTATTATGGAGAACTTTATTGTTTTAATATCAGAATAGTTTCTTGTTGCTGCAGGAAGAGAAGGCAGCAGGTACAGAAGAAAGAAAGGAAAAGAGAGGAAGGACGAGCTGTGGAGATGTAGTGGCCTCCCCTCATTCATCATCCACATTCGCAAATGAGTGTTGGAGAATCAAATTATTGTCTCATTTCTCAGTGATCAATGTCACGAGCAAAGGAAAAAGAAAGCAAACTCTGTATAAAAATCAACCAGATTTCTACACCAGTGAAGTTTCCAGAGGTCAACGGTTCTAATTACCCGATGGGTGACTTCCTCACACTTAAGTCCCCTGTCCCAAGACAAACAATGGAGGAGAGGCTACTCACTGCTCAGCAAGGCACTTTGCTGATGTTTTTGCATGGTGTTATGACTGAACTTTCTGTACATCACGTTGTTGCATTCTTTTATACATAGTGACATGGTTCATCGGCTACCACCTAGAGAATTCTGTGCTAGGAATATTCAGTGTTCTAGTATGTGAGAGTCTATACCACTCATTACCAAGTATAAATGCCTTTTTGACCTCAGAATGACAAGACACTGGGTTCTCACAAGGAGTATGGTCATGGTTTCTTTTCATCCAGAGACCACTCATTCTCTTTATAAAAACTGGAGTTTTTATAAAGGTGACTTATATTTACACAGAATTAATTATTTTTTTCCATTTTTATTGGTTATTTTATTTATTTACATTTCAAATGTTATTTCCCTTCCCAGTTTCCCCTCCACAAGCCCTCTATCCACTTTTCCCTCCCCTGTCTTGATGAGGGTGCTCCCCAACCCGTACACCCACTCCTGCTTCAATGGCTTTGCATTCCCCTATCATGGGTCAATCAGCCTCCACAGGACCAAGGACCTCTCCTCCCAGTAATGTCCAACAAGGCCATCCTTTGCAACATATCCACCCGGAGCCATGTGTACCCCCCTGTGTACTCTTTGGTTGAGGGTTTAGTCCTTGGGAGCTTTGAGGAGGTCTGGTTGGTTGATACTCTTGTTCTTCCTATGAGGTTGGAAAGCCCTTCAGCTCCTACAGTCTTTGCTCTAACTCTCCCATTGGGGACCCTGTGCTTACTCCAATGTTTGGCTGTGTACATCCATGTCTGTATTTGTCAGGATCTGACAGAACCTCTCAGGAGACAGCTATGTCAGGCTCCTGTCAGCTTCTTGGCATCCCCACTAGTCTCTGAATTTGATGTTTGCATGTGGGATGGATTCCCCAGGTGGGGCTGTCTCAGGGTGGCCTTTCCTTCAGTTTCTGCTTCATTCTTTGTCCCTATATTTCCTTTATACAGGAGCAATTCTGGGTTAAACTTTTGGAGATAGGTGGGTGACCTCATACCTCAATGGGGGATGGGGTAGGGGCTATGCCTAACTTCTAGATATGATCTTGATAGGTTCTTCCTCCTTTTTTGTGTGGTATTTCAGTTAATGTCATCTCCATGGGGTCCTGGGAAGGTCTTGCTTTCCTAGTGTCTGGGAATTTCTAGTTGATATCCCCAGTTCTCAGCTCCCTATTGCTACACACCCCTGTTCAATTTCCTGACACTCTGTATATCTCTTCCATCTCCTCTCACACCTAATTCTTGCCCTCTTTTTCCTTTCCCCCTCTTTTCTTCCTCCCAAGTCCCTCCCACCTTCTACTTCCCTTATTTATTTTGTTCCCCATTCTAAGTAGGACTGAAACATCCATTCTTTGGTCTTCCTTCCTCCTGAGCTTCACTTGGTCCATGAGTTGTATCTTGGGTATTCCACACTCTTTGCCTAATATTCATCCACTTATTAGTGAGTACATACCATGTTTGTTCTTTTGTGACTTAGTTACCTGACTCGGTATGATATTTTCTAGATCCATCCATTTGCCTTCAAATTTCATGAAGTCATTGTTTTTAATAGCTTAGTATTCTATTATGTAAATGTACCACATTTTCTGTACAATTCCTCTGTTGAGGAACATCTGGGTTGTTTCAAGCTTCGGGCTATAATAAATAAGGCTGGAATGAACATAGTGGAGCATGTGTCCTTATTACATGTTGGAACATCTTTTGGGTATATGCCCAGGAGTGATATAGCTGGGTCCTTCAGTAGTACTATTTCCAATTGTCGGAGGAACCTCCAGAGTGGCTGTATCAGCTTGCAATCCCACCAGCAATGGAGGAGTGTTCCTCTTTCTTCACATCCTTGCCAGCATCTGCTGTCACCTGAGTTTTTTATCTTAGCCATTTTGACGGGTGTTAGGTGAAATCTCAGGGTTGTTTTGATTTGCATTTCCCTGATGACGAAGAATGTTGAGCATTTCTTTAAGTGCTTCTTGGTCATTTGAGTTGGGTTGTTGAGTGCTTTAGGTAAAAGCATAATTGTGATTTCATAGAATGAATTGAGTAGTATTCCTTCTGTTTCTATTTTGTGGAATAGTTTGAAGAGTATTGGTATTAGGTTTTCTTTTCTTTTTAAAATTTATTTATTTATTTTAAACTCCAGATTTTGTTCCCTTCCAGGTCCACCCTCTGACTGTTCCACATCTCATATTTCCTCCACACCCTTCTATCTCCACAATGATTTCCCCACCCCCACCCCCACACCACCAGACCTCTAACTCTGTGGAGATTCCAGTCTCTTGAGGGTTAGTTGCATCTTCTCTGACTCAACCCAGACATTGTAGTCCTCTGCTGTATGTGTGTTGGGGGCCTCATATCAACTGGTGTATGCATGCTGCCTGGTTGGTAGTCCAGTGTTTGAGGGATCTCAGGGGTTCAGGTTAATTGGGGGTGCTGATTCTCCTACAGGGTCGCCCTCCTCCTCAGCTTCTTCTAGCTTTCTCATAATTCAACCACAGGGATCAGCAGCTTTTGTCCTTTGGTTGGGTGCAAATATCTGCACCTGACTCTTTCATCTGCTTGTTGGGTCTTTTCGAGGGCAGTCATGATAGATCCCTTTTCATGATAGGTCCCTTTTTGTGAGTGTCCCATAGCCTCAGTAATAGTGTCAGGTCTTGGGGTCTCCCCTTGATCTGGATCCAGGTTTTCTTTGAAAGTCTGATAGAATTCTGCACTAAACCCATCTGATCCTTTTTTTTTTTTTCCTTGTAGGGAGACTTTTAATCTTTTAATGACTGCTGCTATTTCTTTAGGGATTATGAGGCTGTTTAGATCATTAATCTGATCCTGATTTAATTTGGTATATGGTACCTGTACTGGCTGGTTTTGTGTCAACTTGACACAGTCTGGATTTATCACAGAGAAATGAGATTCAAGTGAGGAAATGTCTCCTTGAGATCCAGCTGTAAGGTGTTTTCTCAATTAGTGATCAAGGGGGAAAGGCCCCTTGTGGGTGGTACCATCTCTGGGCTGGCAGTCTTGGTTCTATAAGAGAGCAGGCTGAGCAAGCCAGGGGAAGCAAGCCAGTAAAGAACATCCCTCCATGGCCTCTGCATCAGCTCCTGCTTCCTGACCTGCTTGAGTTGCAGTCCTGACTTCCTTTGGTGATGAACAGCAACATGGAAGTATAAGCGGAATAAACCATTTCCTCCACAAACTGCTTCTTGGTCATGATGTTTGTGCAGGAATAGATACCCTGATTAAGACAGTATCTGTCTAGAAAACTGTCCATTTCATCCAGATTTTTCAATTTAGTTGAGTATAAATTTTGTAGTAGGATCTGATGATTCTTTTGTATTTCCTCAGTTTCTGTTGCTATGTCTCCCTTTTCATTTCCTATTTTGTTAATTTGTATACCATCTCTCTGCCCTCTGATTAGTCTGGCTAAGGGTTTACTTATCTTGTAGATTTTCTCAAAGAACCAACTCCTGGTTTTGTTGCTTCTTTGTATATTTCTTTTTGTTTCAGTCCTGAGTTGATCCTGCCATCTCCTCCTCTTGAGTGTATTTGCTGTTTGTTCTAAACCTTTCAGGTGTGCTATTGAGCTACTAGTATATGCTCTCTGAAGTTCCTTTTTGGAGGCACTTAGAGCTATGAGTTTTCCTCTTGGTACTGCTTTCATTGTGTCCCATAAGTTTTGGTATATTGTACCTTCATTTATATTAGCTTTTAAAAAGTCTTTAATTTCTTTATTTCTTCCTTGACCACGTTACCATTAGGTAGAGTGTTGTTCAGTTTCCATTTATATGTTGGCTTTCTGTTGTTTTTGTTATTATTGAAGACCAGCCTTAGTCTGTGGTGACCTTATAGGATGCATGGGATTATTTCAATCTTCTTGTATCTGTTGAGGCCTGTTTTGTGACCAATTATACAGTGAATTCTGGAGAAGGTACCATTAGGTTCTGAGGAGAAGGTATATTCTTTTGTTTTAGGATGAAATGTTGTGTAGATATCTGTTAATTCCATTTGGTTCATAATTTCTGTTAGTTTCATTTTGTCTCTGTTTATTTTCTGTTTCCATGATCTGTCTGCTGATGAGAATGGATTGTTTTCTTTTAACAGCATGGACAATCTTAGCTTTTCCATGATCTAATATCTGATCCATCAACAAACACTTAATACGTATTTATTAAATTAAATGATGTGGTTAATTTTACAGTCTTCAAGTTCTAACTTCTAGATTTATCCAAGGAATACCAAATTATTTCTGTATTATTGTGGATTATATAAAATTTCTCAGATACACTTGTATAATGCTTAAGAGATGCACTGAGTTTTATATATGAAAGAGAAATAGAATCATATGCAAACTGAATACATTGAAAAATATGCACACTCTTAGGTGGACAGCTCATCACATAGTCTTCATGAACATTTCCAGATCATAGGATCTCATGTTGTCAAAGAAATATGTTGTATAGTATACTTTCATGTACAAATTGGGGGTTCAGACAGTATTGGGAAGTTAAAACTTTTTACTATCCATTTTCTTTTTTCTTTGTGGATGCATTCATGAGTGTGTGAACATGGCCATGTAGTTACACAAGGATATGTGGTGGATCCTCCAGTAAATTCCTGCAATCCACCTACAACATTGGGATGATAGACTCATGTTGTTGCCTTGCTTTTATGTGCACATTAGTATCTGAACTCAGGTCATCATGCTTGCATGCACACACTTTATTGCCTGAAGCATAAAGAAGCATGTCTCTCCATCCCCTGGCTATTCTTGTCTCTTCAAGGCCATGAAGAAGCCTATACTAGAAAATAAAGTGGCACTGTTCAGTCTTTTGACTCTTGAATTGCAGAAGGAAAAACAGCTGTGATACAACTGTCCAATTTTTAGCTTCTTGGTGCTGAAATAACAGACATGAACATTCAGACAATCACCAAAACCCACAACATATGCAGTGTTAACGAATGCTATAAAGGAAACAAAGGGAAACACAAATGTGATGTTTCAAATTCTGAATGAGGATGTCTTTGAGCAGATCTGAAGAGTGTGAGAGTAGGAAAAATTTGGAGGAGGTGTTCCATTTGAGGATACTGTTATCTTTCAGCTATGCTGAGTGTTCTAAAATGTGGGAATCATATTGATAATGACAGTGTCTCCCCCAGACATTCTCCATTCACAGTGGGTTTTGTCCTATGTTGGCTGAATTGGCAGTTAAATCATTTGACTTTTCCCATCCATGGTTCCTGTTGGAATTGCTAATATAACTGTGTTTTCCTATGGGCATTCTTTTTATTAATTTAAAGCTCCTAATTTAAAAAACAATTTTGTTAAAATTGATGTCTATTTCCTACAAATACTGGTAACACTGCTTACTTTCAAAGGAGCAATGAGAAACACATATTTAGACATCTACTAAAAATGGCTGTTTGACACTGCAGCTTTGAATGTGGAGAGCCTCGGAGACTATTTAATGGCCTATGCTGCTGGCTCTCTTGTTACTTTTTTTTAGCAGGTAAATAAAATAGCACGTTTCTGTTCTAGTAACACAGGGCACATTGGCATTTATTGATTTCCTTTCGCCTCTGGGATGATGCGTACTCATTTCTATGTCCACACTTAATGAATTGTGTTTAAATGTATTATTATTTTGTTGCCTGTGAATTCTCATAGAGACAGCCCACACCTGTGTTTTCTCTTGATTTGTTTCAGCAATTCCCTTGAGTTTTGACATTGGGTCTTTCTTGTCATTTGCTTTTTATTTTAGAGGCATGTACAAACCACAGGACACAGTTTATTTCCCAAAGAAGCACTAAATATATTCTCTAGTCTCACTCCTAGAAGTTTTCTAAATATCCTTTGTTGGTTTCTATATGGAAAGGCCCAGAGCACAATGCTTCCACACATGAGAACATAGAACGATGAGCAATGGGAAATTCATTTTCACACCTGGATGAAATCAGTCTGAGTTAATGCTGTGTTTTCTGGACCAGGGGGAAAGTTTCCTTAATCTTATATGGCACAAAAGGGAGAAACATAAGAATAAAGTTCTACCAATTACATATGAATATATACTCAAACTAATATTAGATCATTGATTTTAACATCTCATTGGCTGAGGATGGGTTAGTACATGATAATTTTAGTAACTTCTATGTCTACAATGATAATGAATATTTAGTTTTTGATTAATTAAAGATTAACATGGCCAAGTTAGATAAAATGGTATTCCCTTTCAAAGTTGCCTTCCATTGTGACACTTCTTCCTAGGCACAAATATGCAGGCAAACACTGGTACCAGTACCCACTTGGTGTTCTCTTATACATACACAAACAGAAGCAAACTCTTTTGTTTTGACTTTGTGTCCTGCTTCCTCACAAAACAATAGCATATTAAAATTCAATTCTAAACAATGTTTGTTACTATTTTGAATGAAGTATCAATGACTGTGTAAGACCTGCACAAGGACAATTGATCCTAGTTAACAATCCTGGAAGGAAGGGGGAAGGGCTGGTTTATAATACTCTACCCTTAGTTAGGGGTGATTACAGATTGACTCCTGCCAGGGAAGATTCAGTTTTCTTCAAGTGTGGGAAGCTTGATTGGTTGCTCATAATCCAGTAAATAGTCAGCACTATTCCCATGTGCAATACGGACAGTACTAATTGAACTCAGTGAAACCATGAAAAGGCAATTGGAAGAGAGAGAGAGAGAGAGAGAGAGAGAGAGAGAGAGAGAGAGGAATATGTAGTGAGGAGTGAATATAATTAAATTAGTATGAATGCATGAAATTCTCAAACACTTAGGTTTTAAAATAAGTCCATCTTAAAGTCTACTTATTTATTTTCTGTTAAATCTGTCTTGTGCCTTTATAAATACTAGTTGTATCTGCATATACAGAGTGATTTCTGGTCCTCTGTCCTGTGGATACATGTGTCCATGCCAACATCACATAACCATGGGTACCTCAGATCATAGGCATATTCTCCATTATAAAGGGTTTAGTTATTTTTAGTTCCTTACCTTTCTATATTTTTACCATCATACAAACATGAATATATTGGTATACACATATCTTTAAGCAGAAATTAATATAAGAAATCTGAGGAGAGATGCAGATGTACTAAACGACATCCTCCAGTGCATGAACATGGTGTGCCTCTAACTTCATTTATACCTTGTTTTCATTATTCCTACCAGCCGAATATAACTAAGCTTGTATGTTTTCTGGGAATATTTTATTTTAAAATTATTATTATTATTATTATTATTATTATTATTATTATTATTATTATATGAAATGATTACTATGCAAAGTAATCTTTTATTAGCCCATCATAATAAACTAAAGAGTTTATGCAGAAAACACTATTTATTTTTGCAGTTCTATGGTGGACCATTATGGATAAGCATTGTAGCTTAATAATTGGCCTTTTTTCTAATTGATTGCTAATTAGCCATCAAATGTATCCAGTACACTGAGCTATAACAACAAATACATGATACAAAGAGCCCCAGAAGTGGAATCACTGAATCAAAGGGCATTTTGATTTACAATGTTTACATGCATTATAATCCTGTCTCCTATAGAGTTTAACAATGGTCTCTTCATGAGCCGTATACACTTTAACAAAATTTGATGTCCAACTCCATGACACTCTTAAATAGCTTTAACATACACTTATATTATTATTATGTATAAGGTTTAAAAACTTTAATTTATATGTAGGTGATTTTTATATTTTTACTTGCTTTTGTTCTGTGCATAGCTAATTTTAGGCTTCAACCAGACTGGTATCTGTCCTCTGTTCTTTGGTGTTCAGATGGCCATCAGGGGAGTTAGTCAGAGCTGGTTAGGACAGGACACCCCAGTAATAGGTATCTATCTGCCTGTAGCCTACAGGGTCTGCTCCGAAGACCTTTCAGTTACTATAGAGTCAGACCTTTTGCTCTTGCTCCCTATCTGGTATCCTTCTTCTTGATTATTTACAGAAATTCTACCATAAATTATCACATTGAAACCAATCTGGGCCAATTACTGTTGTTTCTTATCCTACTATTTGTCTTTTCATGTTGGTAGCTTGATCTGGCTTGTGATGGCAAACAGGAACACAATGATTAGGCCTGACCTCACTCAGCATTTCATGTATGTGTGCACCATCTGTTCATGATGTTCCAGCAATGTGAAGTTTTGAAATTCATGTCTTCTAATGATACTCTGAAGACATAGCTAATCCAATCACAATTTTATCATTTATTTTTCAAGTTAGCCCACCGTTAATTAAAAATCCAACAGGCTTCTCTTTCAGTTGGAAAGAACTAAAATCCAAATGGAGAAGTCAATGAAGTGAAATCATTGGAAAGCTATGAAAAAATAAAAAAAAAAGTCAAAGAAGATTAGTTCCACCATGCTGTATTTGGTGTGAAAAGATGTTGAAAATCTTGTATGGTTATAGCCGGCTATGACTTGTCAACGAAGAGACAGATAATGAGGTGGATCAGAAAGCTCACAGGAAGTGTGATCACATGAAATCTGACTTTTAAGCTACCTTGTCTCACATTATGGAAGAAAAAATGAACTATGTCATGTAAAGATATTTTTAAAAAATCATCAATTTAACAAAACACAAACAAACAAACAATAACTAACAAAAACCCACGAGGATTTTAGCATTCTCTGTCAGCTATGCAATTAACTTGGTGTTTGTATATTTTTTTTCTTTTTTTTTCTCTTTATTAGATATTTTCTTCATTTACATTTCACCTGTTATCCAGAAATTTTCCCTTACCCTCCCACGTCCCCGCCCTGCTCCCCTACCCACCCCCTCCCACGTAATGGCCCTGGCATTCCCCTGTACTGGGGCATATAGAGTCTGTATGACTGTATATTTCTAGTGGGTGTCCTGGAAGTGGTAATATCTGTGAAAGACTTGAAAGTAAACTCTTGTCTTGTTTAACGTGCATTTTCCTAACATTTGACAAGATCATGATCTTATTTTAGTGTTAGTGTTATGAATCTGTGCAATCCCTTGCAACATCTATAGCTTTGAATATGGCCTTGATGATATATCACTAGGCATAGTAACATACCTTTTCTTCTCTCACCCTACTCTGTTTTCTACCATTCAGTGTTATCAGTTATTAGCAGTTTGTGAATATTATCCTGTGTATCTTCGTGCTGTCACTTCTCTTGGTCCTGCCAGAAGTGATCTTCACCTAATCCACTTTAACCTTTGTCCAGAGAGAGGTGGCTCAGTGGGAAGGCTACTTATGACATGGCATGAAGACCTGAGTTCAAACCACTAGGATCCATGAAAATCTGAGTACAGCTTATCAGTAACGCCAGTGTTCCTGTGGTGAACTGGGAAGGAAAACCGGAGAATTTCCTAAAGTGCCTGGGTCAGCTGCCTGGTGTATGTAGTGGGGAGCATGATACCTTGTTACAAAGTAGAAGATGAAACTGACACTGGAGGTTGTCCTCTGACCATCTCATACATGTGAACATACACAATTATGCACAGACATGAACACACAGTCTCACACACACACACACACACACACACACATACACAATCACACACACACACACTCACACACACTCACACACACACACACACACACACACATACACACACACTTTATTAAGCCATTTTGAATGACTCTAAAGTTAGTATGTGCTCTGTTTCCTTTTTGGCCTTTGAATAATTACATTACTATGTATGTATATTTGGTGTGTCTGATATATAAAATGGTCTAGAAAGAAAACCAGTTTTCAACAATCCTGGAGCAGACTCTCTTTGTAGGAAAAATTTGAGTTAAAATCTTTACAGTTTTTTCTTCCTGTGATTCACTATGAATATTCATGTTTTATCACAGAGAAGAGATTAAGAAAGCTGCCTTTAGCTGTCTTTCTACTATAGTTGATTTTAAAGACACACAAAGGCTGAGGAGTATACTCAGCACTTGTCCTTTTCAGCCAGTCTAAGCAGCTGGAATTCATGGCAAATCTGGTCCCATTCATAATCACTCCATACCAAGCTCAACCAGAGTCCATAATCAAGCAGTAATTGGGAGAAGAAGGTTCTAATAGAAGCACTCATTAACAATAAGAGGGATTGGAATAACAATGAGAGATTACACAGTTAAAAATAAACAAAGCTCTAAGGAATTTAAGTATAGTAGGTAAAAGCATCAGACACTAACTCCAGAACTGAAGGAGAGATGTCAGACTAGAATCTGGACTTTATCAAGGGTCATAATCATGTTGGATGGCAGAGAAGTCAATGTATGTTAGCTGATAGAAATCACTTGGAATCTACCCCAAGGTTGTGAATAAAAGAACACTCCTCCTTTGCTGGTGGGATTGCAAGCTGGTACAACCACTCTGGAAATTAATCTGGAAGTTCTTCAGAAAATTGGAAATAGATCTAACTGAAGACCCAGCAATACCACTCTTGGGAATATACCCCAAAAATGCCCTACCATGCCACAGGGGCACGCGTTCCACTGTATTCATAGTGGCTTTATTTGTGATAGCCAGAAGCTGGAAACAACCTAGATGTCCCACGACAGAAGAATGAATACAGAAAATGTGGTTCATTTACACAATGGAATACTATTCAGCTATTAAGAATGAGGACATCCTGAGTTTTGCAGACAAATGGATGGAACTAGAAAATATCCTGAGTGAGGCAACTCAGACCCTAAAGGACATGCATGGTATGTACTCACTAATAAGTGGATATTAGCCAAAAAAAAAAAAAAAAGAAAAGTACAGAATACCGAAGATACAGTCCACAGAATTCAAAAGGTCAACAAGCTGAAGTGCCCAAGTGAGAATGCCTCACTCCCACTTAGGAGAGAGAAGAAAGCTATGACAAGTGGGGAGCAAGAGAGGGGCCTGGGAGGGAAAGTGGACAGGGGAGGTGAGTGGGGATGGGAAGAGGAGAAGCTGATCTGGTATTGAGTGAGGGGAAAGTGAGTGAAGACTTGAGGGCCAGAAGAAAGAATGGAAACAGGCAACTTAAGTAGATAGGAGGTTGGGGGGAACCCCAGAATTCACCAGAGACCCGAGAGGTGAGAGACTCTCAAGACTCAAAGGGAGGGACCTTAGATGAAATACCCAACAGTAGGGAGAGGGGATTTATAGAGTCCACCTGAAGCAAAAAGACAGGACATCAAGTGAAGGATGGGGTTGCCATCCCACAGTCACATCTCTGACTCATAATTGTTCCTGTCTAAAAGAATTAAAGGGAGAAAATGGAGAGTAGCCTGAGGAAAAGAAGGTCCAGAGACAGGCCCAAAGTGGGATTCAGCTCAAGGGGAGGTCCCAAGGCCTGACACTATTACTGAGGGTATGAAGCACTCACAAAAAGGGGCCTATCATGACTGCCCTCTGAAAGACCAACAAGCAGCTGACAGAGTCAGATGCAGGTATATGTACCCAACCAATGGACGAAGCAGCTGACTCCTGTTGTTGAATTAGGGAAGGCTGAAAGAAGCAGAGGATAAGGGTTATCTTCTTGGAGGACCAGCAGTCTCAATTAATCTGGTCCCCAAAGATCTCTCAGATACTGGAATGCCAAACAGGCGGCATACACAAGCTGATATGAAGCACCCAACATATATAGAGCAGAGGCCTGCTGGGTCTGTGTTCATTCAGAGATGATACATCTAACCCTCAAGAGACTGGAGGCCTCAGGGAGTTTAGAGGTCAGGTAGGGTGGAGGTTGGGGGCATCCATATGGAGACAGGTGGGTAGGAACAAGGTATAGGATGTGGAACAGTGAGAATGTGGATCAGAGGTTGGTGGACTAAAATATGAAGTGTAAAAAGAATAACTTTTATTTAAAAAAAAGAAGACTGTGAAATGTCATTTTCAGGGAATTGTCGGGTCACAATCACAATGCTCTCCCATCTCCTGCTCTGATATGAGATAGTGAGGTTCTTTCTGATATCTGTAGTCTCATCTTGTAACCCAACATTGCTCTCATAACACAACTCATGTCTTCTCTGCTATACCTAGAATTATTTCTCCAAAGGACCAGTTCCCTTTTTGAGGACTCAGTATTTGTGAAGTTCTACCAGTTCGATGACTGGTTCTTACTTAGTTGTCCCTCCTGGAAACTTTAGAGGATACAAATTAGAAAGAAAATAGGTAACAAATACTCGAGTTCATACTGCGATTTGTAATTCAAAACTGGTAGGGTTACTTATTCCTCTTTCCTCTCCTGTATTGAAACTTAGACTCTCAAGAATATTTGAGGCCAATAGAATTGGATTGCCTTATAAGTTCTCAAGTGTTTTGTTTTATGGTAGCCACAAAACGGTCTCAGAATAGCAACAACAGTGTCACAGCCCACAGTAGGATTGCTACAACCGGTTTTTAATTTTATTTTGTTTTGATATGATTTTATTATTATTATTATTGGTACCCTTAATAATATCTAACTACTGTATTGTTTTTTTTTAGTTACAGTACAATGGAAAAAATTCCATACCATGTTCGTTCACGTATGCTGCTCCTCCTTCCTCTCATTCATGACAGTTGTCATCCTGTCTTTATGGCTCTCATGTGTTCAAAGAATACTGGTGAATTATTTTGTGCACTGTCCTCCACTTAATTGTTAAGACTTGCTCATTATTAAACTTATAAAACGCACCCTAAAATATATTGAATATGATATTTGATATTCTGTTCATTAGAGAGCCTTATCTGTCTACAAAAAAATGAGATGGAAGCTACCATTTTCTTTACAGTCATAGTGATGGACAAAGTCAGAAGAGCTTGCACAGTAATAAAAATGATGATGAAGAAGATAATGATGATGATATATACATTATTAATCCACATTAACAGGAAGAAACAAAGTGTAGTAGAAAGAAGTGGGGGTAAGTTTTATAAAAGTATTATAATTAAGAAATTAGTTAAGTAAAACTATCTGATTAAACACTGCTCAAAAGAGAAAACACAGATAGTCTTGCAAGTATTTTTTAAAATGCTCAATATCATTAGCCATGACAGAAATGCAAATCAAATCTACAATTATACTTTATATTATCTCAATTAAAATGACTATTATCACAGTAACAAAGCATAACAAGTACAGGGGAGAGGAAGACAAAGGGAAGTTTTATTTACTCTAGATAACAATGCAGACTAGTCCAGTGGTTCTTTTGCATGTCGTTCATTCCAGCACTCTGGAGGTAGATGAATTTCTGAGAGTTCAAGTCCAGCCTCGTCTACAAAGTGAATTTTATAACATCCAGAGATACACAGAAAAACCCTGTCTCCGAAAACAAAAACTTTTTGATGAGATCATTGGATGTCTATATTTACTATCATATTGCTTATCATTACCTCTCAACTCGCCTATTTTTGAAAAAGTAGTTTAGCTGGGCAGTGGTGGTGCATGCCTTTAATCCCAGCCCTTGGAAGGCAGAGGTAGGTGGATTTTTGAGTTCAGGGCGAGCCTGGACTATAGAGTGAGTTCTGGGACAGCCAGGGCCACACAGAGAAACCCTGTTTAGAAAAACAAACAACAACAAAAAAGTATCCCACTATAACATTTTATTGCTTAATTACATTTTCATAGCAGATGTCAATATTTTTCATAGTTCTTTATGACAGTAGACATGGCCTTGACATTTCTTGAGTGTTCTTGCTTTGCTACATGACTCTCAAAGATGGCAAGATCCTGAGGATCAGAGCATTTGCTGTGAGATGGTGTATCCTAGAAGGGTCAGGAGTTACACCTATATACCACCATGGCTGCCTAAACATGATTTGAACAGGATGACATCCTTAGACATGCTGAAGTTGATGACTGATAGCCTCTGGGGCCTCAGCCCCACATAAAGAACAATGGAAGGATTTTTAGAGTCTGATAAATAGCTCTTTCCAGGGAATAACTTTTTTTAAACTGGGAGTAGAAACCTTAGAAAAATATTTGCTTTATATGCATTTTGCAATTTACATAATATAGTTCAAATTTTTGTCCTCATTGATAGCAACAGAGCAAACTATAGCAAACTTGAGAGTTTCTAATAGAAAGAGTAACAAATACATGTGGCTATGGAGTGGGCTCAGTCAGAAAAGTCTTGTCCTCGTACACATGAGAACATGAACTTGATCAAAGGACCCATGAAAAAAGTTGGACATAACAGCATATACTTGTAACCCCAGTTCTGAGGCAGTAGAGAGAGAGGGGACATTGAGGAGGTAGAGACAGGCAGAGCTCTAAGGCTCATTGATAAGGCTCAATCTAGCCTGGTCAGTGAGGCAGAGCCCCAGTGAGAGACCTGATTTTGAAAAACAAAGTTGATATCTCTTTGACAGCTATTCCAGAGGCTAGTTTCTGGCTTCCACAGGCACAGCTATATGCATGCACATACAGCAATGTGAAAATACCCAGAGACTTAAAAGAGGACAGTTCTAACTTGACCCCAGTGGTTGACATTTGAGTTGGCAAGATTAATATGACTAGATATTTGATGTTTTGAAAGAAACCTGAAGGTTGAGGTTTGTTTGCAAAGTTCATTTTTATATATTGAGAAATAATTCAAAATATGAGAATAAAAATGGTCTGGGAGACAAATATAGTCTGCCAAACAAAACATGCCAGACCATTTACAAAATTATTATAAGGCTATGATGGATCCTGACTTCTAACTCAGTTCCGTTACTTCATTGTGAACCTGTTCTTCAATAATGCCTCTTCTAATGACTGATTGAGAAATTAGTAATAATGTAAAATCACCAATTAAACCATGCTTTGTGTTCAATGACTTATTTAGTCTTTGTTACTATATAATTGCTGTATTATATACTTAACTCTGATGAGAAGAAATAAGTTGGAGTTAAGAAATATGACTCAGCTCACCGAGGTAGAAATAGAAGCTGTGTATATCCAGAGCAGCAGTCATGGGTACTTTTGAATGTGTGGCCCCAGCCCCAGGGATGGTAAGTAACTTTCCTTAAATTTTGGCAAGTGCTGAATATCCCTCTGCTCCCAGCTAGATGTTTGTCATCCAGCCAGACTGCTTCTGAACTGTCAGTATTTCATCCCTGGATGCAGTTGTTCCCATGAGATTTACCAAATGTAATAAAGTTTTCATTTTGTTTCCCTCCAACTTTATTTAATCAATGTGTCAACAGCATGGAGCAACGTTAGTAAGACAGTGGATGTCAGAAATTCTGTATTCACATACTTCATAATCTTTTCTTTTAAAACTATTCTATGAGCACACAGTGCTGCTCTCATCCATTTCTTTAGAATTATGCTTAGACATCACAGAGAACCTCATTAGTCATATTTCTTTCTAGTACTTCAGTGACTTAAGCGAAAAGTATTAGTTGACTTGCATACTACCAAAAATACATCACAAATCTTAGAGAACTGTGAGAATTTATCTCCAGAGTCTCATAAAGGAGCATAACCTCTTACCAGAGGATCACTATACCACTTCAAGTTTCTGGAATAAAATGTGAAAAATCAAAAATCATAATTGTTTTGAAGTGAAATGCCACCCAACTGTCTCTGTTGGCGTACTCTCAGTCTCTATCATTTCATAGCTCTCATTCTCTCTCTCTCTCTCTCTCTCTCTCTCTCTCTCTGTGTGTGTGTGTGTGTGTGTGTGTGTGTGTGTGTGTGTGTGTGTGTTCTTCCCCTTAATGTTCCTAAGAAAAGCAAAAGTCCAAAGCTAGGAACCAGCAGATTTGGTGTACTGTGAGGGCAACGCTTCTCATAGAGGGTGCCTTGCTGTTGTGCTCTTAGGAAGGAAGGTCAGTGTGTTTCTCTTTAATTTTTTAATAAGGGCGTGTGCTGATTCTTTTTTGTTATGATGACACTAATGGCAGTCACTTTGGAGGAGGGCACCTTAACTGAGGAATTGCCTCCATCAGATTGGCCTATAAATGTCGCTGAAATGTTCTTAAAAATTGCTGATTGCCGGGCAGGCTTGGTGGTGCACACCTTTAATCCCAGCACTCGGGAAGCAGAGGCAGGCGGATTTCTGAGTTCGAGGCCAGGCTGGTCTACAAAGTGAGTTGCAGGGCAGCCAGGGCTATACAGAGAAACCCTGTCTCGAAAGACCAAAAAAAAAAAAAATTGCTGATTGATGGAGGAGAGCTTAGTTCTATAGGCTTAGATTTGTCAAATTTTACTTTAACTAGGGTTCTTTAACACTTATCTTATATACCCCCCCCCCCCCCCGCCCCATCCCATGGACCAAAGATAGTGGAGAAAGGTGGTTAATAGGACAAGGCCAATGTGGACCTGTTTAGAAAAAGCTCTTGGGGGCCATTGCAACCTTCCTTGTCAGGATATCAGCAGTCCAGTTTAATAGTGTCAGGTTACTAGCAGTTCAGTTCAATGATGTCATCATACACTAATCAGCAGCAGAGGCTCTATCCAAGAGAAACCATGAGGTTCTGCCTGATCATCACATGTCCATGGAAGTGACACAAGAAGTTCTTTAGCGAATTACTCCTCCCAATTCATGACAAGAAAGGATCAGCAAAGACCAGCAAAGTGTTGCAAATCCTACCAATTCAAGAGCATCATCAACAAAGAACAAAGAAGCATGTACAAGATGGACGAGTTCAAGAGCATGCCCTCATTGTCTGTGGGGCTATATTTATATTCATTCTAAACATCATGTGCCCTCTCAAGTGTCTGTTCCAGCGAAACATTCTCTCATCAAACAGCTTCCAGAAAGATATCACATCATACAAGTGAGTCTCCAAAGAAACCAGAAATTTCCACATCATAGACCACTATGGGTGGTGTCATTCCTATAAAATGGTACTGATTTTTGTAAGAAAGGTAGTTGATAAAGTCATGGAAAACAAATCAGTAAGAAGAATTCTTCATGGTTCTGCATCAATTCTGGCTTTTAGTTTCCTGCCACCAGTCCATGCTTAGTTGATTTACTCGATAGAATAAACGCTTTCTTCTCCCCAAGTTACTTTTGTTCATCACAGCAACAGAGAGCAAACTTAGACAGGACTTTAACTCCATTAGTTTGAGAAATATTTATATATATAATTTTCCCCAATGAGGAACATATTTGCAAATGGCAACCATTGTAGTAATCAAATCATATTTTTTGTACGTTTCATATTTCATTTTGGACTAAGTAAATTGGCACTTTGAGAATTTCATACATGGGCATTTAGGTTAGCATGACTTTGTGGTAGGAAGCAGCATTTAGGCCATAGCATTTGACTCATGTTCCCTAAATTCATGTTGTTTTCACATCCAGGATGCAATCATTTCATTCAGGACTTACACATTCTTAGTTCATTCAACTAAAAGGTCCTATAGCCCGGGTCTCACCTAGATGTCAACTGACTGCAGCTAGATGTGCCCCCACCCCTTGCTGGCATATACAGCAATATTACTTCATCACACTTGTGTTTTCAGTAGAGAAAGCAAATGTCAAATCCATAGGACTTGCCACTGAATTATTACTTAGCTCTCAGAAACACAATGAACCTGCTTTTTTTCTCTCCATCTTTTGGAATCTTCTTTCATTTGTTTTAGATTTAAGGATTTTTAGGTAGGGTACTCCGTGGGTGGGGTAGGGTAAAATGTAGCCAAATTTCAGACACTGAAATCCAGGTGGTAGTTTCTAGTGTACTATTGATCATCTCTTCAGCATTAGGACACAAGGTGCTCAAGTAGACAGCGTATCAAGTCAGAAGCACTTTCTCAGACTCTCCTTCCCTTAGAGGTGGTTGGTGACTCTAGCTCAGGTAAAAAATGGAAGAGTCAAGACCTTACCAAAAGCTGGGGAAGACACTGGGAGAGGCCATCATTCTAAAACAAACAAACAAACAAACAAACACCAACCAACCCCCCCCCCAAACATACATAAAGTAAGAAACAGCACTACCTGCTCCTTCATGCTTTGTCTTTTCTTTGATACTAAAATGGGTAGATTATTTGGATACTTAACTACTACCTTGCTCCCAAAACAAGCAACAAACAAAACCACAATTTATTAAGTTGAGTTGATTAAGAAGCTAAATGTACCTGAGTCCTTCACCAGGTTTACAAAGACTTTCATGAATATTAAATAGAAGCAAAACCAAGTAAAACATAATCCTGATGCCTTAAGATATGCTGTTTCTAGGGCCTACAAACTTACTAAACAGATTATCAAAGGACATCCATTCTCCTGCTTACTACCCAATTTGAAGTCAAGCAACTGGGTTACTTTAAAAGAATTCATCTCACACTACTCCTAAGATAAGTTTTGCCTTTCTGCCATGAAATGATGAAATTCATGGAATTATTTAGCCATTGTTGCACCAGTAACCACCCACTCCTTGTCCTATATTAGTGTTTACAGGTCTATCTTCTTCACTAGTTAACTAATTAAAGAGAAGCAATATGGTTGGTATCAGACGCCGTGCAGGATAATATGTTTTGCCTACACAATAACTGGTTGTCAAATAAGCTGATCAACATTTCTAGATTTTATTTCTGTCATCACAACTCAAATGTATTATTTGCGAATGTCTGAGTAATCATCTTCATAAAATAAGACTGGGTTGGCATATTTCACTTTTCTTGGCTCAAAATAGATTGAGACACTAAGCAGAAATCAATGCCAGAGTTATATTAAACACATTCAATTAAAGTAAAACAACATTAATTCATCTATTCTTTATGAAGTTGGCAAACACGCTCTTTCCCACAGTGCTGAATTTTGGATGTGCATGTAGTTTGAATCTAGAACGAGTTTACAGAGCTGGAAGGCATGAGGCAGCTCCCTGTGCAGATTTTCTAGACGTTCTGTCTCTCTAAAGTTCTCAAGCGAGGAACCAAAGTGGCCTTTTGGGAACCATCATGGAAAGTGATGGGCTGGCTGTTTGTCTGCCTGTGCAATGCTAGGATGCTTTTATGGCCAGCTGAAACCGCCTCTGATTTTGCAGGATGTGGGTTGAACAACTTCTCCTTTCTGCTGATGTCCTTATCTGCTTCCATTCTTGAAGACTCCTTCCCATCTTTGGCCCTCCTTAACTCAGGATGTTAGGTTGGGGAAAAAGAACATAAGAGAAATTTCAATTCCAGGAACATCTAAACCACAGGACAAGGAACTTTCAGTACAATACACTGGACTTTTTGTGAGCAGGACAGGAGGCAACAGAGTCTTCAAAAATGCATAGAAGGATCAAAATAGTTGAAACTGCTACTGTTTGCCTCTTGCTTTCTGCTTTTCAGATATGAGTCCCTCTGTTATTTCTATTTCCCTGAAGAGGTATGGGAAACATTCTAATATATTGGAAAACTCTCTCATAAATAAACCTATCTATCTTTTTGTCAAAGCATATGTATAAAATCATTAGTATACATTATAAATACTTTTTTTTTTTTACTCAAATGTTTATAAACCTAGGAGATTTCAACGTTAATGGTGGGTTGATACATATGGTTTTAATTGAAACCCCAAAGCCAACAAAAAAAAAAACATATAATCCATATAATCTAAAAACCCTTATATTCTATAATGTGAGTAGCAAAATGAGACTATATTTTGAAATTCCAAAGTAAGATAAGAATCCTCTGTCCAAAGAAACAGAGACAAAGTCTAATGTAGGAAAGGAGCATGAGGGTTCCTTCTATTCTTTTTAGAAAAAGCATGTTTTGAGTTTGTTCTTTATTTTATGTAACTAGATTTCTGGACTATAATTAATATTTTCAGTTTTAAGAACTGACACTTGATATACATTATGCCTTTCCCACTGTTTTACTAAGTGTAAAATAGAAATTAATAATTTTCAATTTGTTGACTTGATTGAAGGTTACAAAAATATTGATTTTAATTGTTTTAAAAATTCATTCTAGATTTCTGTGCTAATAAAACAGTATGCTATAGTAAAATAATATCTCATACTTTGTTTTAACTGCAAAGCATGCATAATTTAAAAGTTTTTTTTATATTTTTATCAGCTGTGGGAATCTTCATATGACCTCCCTTCACTCTTTTTTTTTCAACTTTTATTAGATATTTTCTTCATTTACATTTCAAGTGTTATCCAGAAAGTTCCCTATACCCTCCCCACTCCCGGCCCTGCTCCCCTACCCATCCGCTCCCACTTCTTGGCCCTGGCGTTCCCCTGTATTGGGGCATATAAAGACTGCATAACCAAGGGGCCTCTCTTCCCATTGATGGCCAACTAGGCCATCCTCTTCTATATATGCAGCTAGAGACATGAGCTCAGGGGGTACTTGTTAGTTCATGGTTATTCTTCCACCTAGAGGGTTGAAGACCCCTTTAGCTCCTTGGGTACTTTCTCTAGCTCCTTCTTCCTTGGGAACCCTGTGTTCCATCTAATAGCTGACTGTGAGCTTCCACCTCCATGTTTGCCAGGTATTGGTATATTTTCCCTCGAGACAGCTATATCCGGGCCCTTTCAGCACCATCTTGCTGGCATATGCTATAGTGTCTATGTTTGGTGGCTGATTGTGGGATAGATCCCTGGCAGCCGCAGTCATTGGGTCCATCCTTTGGAATCAGCTTCACACATGATCTCTTTAAGTCTTTCAATGTGTGCTTTGTTCTTAATTCTAGGAAGGGGTGACGTGTACACATTTTGATCTTCAGTTTAAAAATTGTAAATACAGGCACTCTCTATCCAGCTCTTATTTCTGAGAAGAAAAATTTTAGTTCATTTTTTTTTTCTGAATATCTTTCTAAAATTATTTATTGAGTCAATGATGACTAGGAGATTTGAACCCTTGGAAGTTCCTAGTAAAAACAAAGAGCTCAATCATTTCCCTATCGCAATGTTGTCTTTCCAAACAAGAATGACTACCATGAGCCCCGCACAACCAACATGATGACTGCAGGCCAGCAGACCCAGGCAAACCCTTCCCAGGGAGACAAATGTACTGTATCCCGATGGTTCACAATTATATGGCCATGTGTGAAGCTCTGTGTTGAATCATGCCTTTCTCTCTGTAGAGCACCATTCTCTTCCCACACTCTACAATCTTCAACAGTTTCAGTGCACCTGATTTTCTCTGGTATCTTTTGCTGTCCTCACATTTATTAAATATTTTCACCTTTACTAAATTTTGTTTTCAAATTCATGGTTCATTTTTTTTAACCCATTTATTTTTAACTTAATCAACTTATTTATTTATATCCCAAATCGTGTCCATGCTCCTAGTCTCCCTGTTTCTTTCCCACCTAGCTTGCCCATGACCTCTGATAGTGTGCCCCTCCACTCCAGTATTTCCTCTACACTGTGACATTAAGTCTCTATAGGACTAGGCACATCATCTCCCACGGAGGCCAAATGAGGTATTTTTCTGATACATGCCTTCGAGGGATCTGCCCTTGTATGATCTTTGTTTGACGGCTCAGTCTCTGAGAACTCCCAGAGATCCAGGTCAGGTGACACTGATGGTCTTCCTATGGCATTTCTACTTCCTTCAGTTTTTTCAGTCCTTCCCCTAACTCTTCCATAGGTGTCCCCAACCTCTGCTTGGGTGTGAGTATCTGCATCTGTCTTAGTCAGCTGTTGGTAGAGCCTTTCAGGGTACAGCCTTGCTAGACTGCTATCTGCAAGCAAATATAGCATCAGGAATAGTATCAGGGATCCCTGAAGCAGGCGCTGAAGGAATGGCCCAACTTGTGATCCATCCCATGGGCTTCATTTTTGTCCCTGCATTTCTTTTAGACAGGAGCAATTTTGGGTCAAAAGTTTTGTAGGTGGGTTGGTGTCCCCATCTGTCCAGTTAGGGGACATTGAGTTCTGGGAGCTTCCCCCATCCCAGGTCACTAGGACTTTCTAGATATTCCCCCAGCTTAACTCTTGCAGCTGCACATTTCCATTAATTCTCCTGGCCCTCTGGGCCGCTTTCCTGTCTCCTCCCATACCTGATCTTGCTTCCCCCTCCCCCTCCCCCTCCCCCTTTCCCACTCAGATCTCTTATCCTTCTGCTCCCATTGTTCCTTGTTGTAAATAGAATTTAAGCATCCTCACTTGGGCCTTCTTTTTTGTTTAACTTCTTAGGATGTATGGGGTGTGTCATGGATATTCTGTAACTTTGGCTAATATCCACTTATTAGTGAGTATATACTACCTTTTGTGACTGGGTTATTTTACTCAGGATAATATTTTCTAGTTCCATCCATTTGCCTGCAAAATTCATGATGTCCTTGTTTTTAATAGATGAATAGTAATCCATTATGTAAGTGAACAACATGTTCTGTAGCCATTGTTCCATTGAGGGACATCTGTGTTGCTTCCATTTTCTGGGTATTACAAATCTGCTAAAAACAAAAAACAAAAAAACAAACAAACAAACAAAAAGGCCCGGTGTGGTGGTATACGCCTTTAATCCCTGCACTCGGAGGCAGAGGCAGGCGGATTTCTGAGTTTGAGGCCAGCCTGGTCTACAAAGTGAGTTCTAGGACAGCAGGGCTACACAGAGAAACCCTGTCTCAAAAAACAAAACAAAACAAAACAAAACAAAAAAAACCCCCAAAACAAAAAAAACCCAAAAACAAAAAACCAACCAAACAAACAAAAAATAAGGCTGCTATGAACATAGTGAAATATGTGTCCTTGTGGTCTGGTAGAGCATATTTTGGATATATACCCAGGAGTGATATAGCTGGGTCTTCAGGTAAAACTATTTCTAATCTTCTGCTGCCAGAATGATTTCTAGAATGATATATGTGTTTAACCTCAACCAGCCATGAGGAATGTTCTCTTTCTCCACATCCTCTCCAACATGTGCTTTTGCTTGAGTTTTTAATCCTAGCCATTCTGATTGCTGTAAGGTGGAATCTCAGGGCCTCATGTAATTGGTTGAGCTCCTTGTGGATCAGCAGCAGAAAGCATAAAATTGGACACATGATAGCCTAGAGAAAAGTAATTTTGATGTTGTGAACTTGTTGGCTAGGAATTGTGGATAATCTCTAGGGCAGTGGTTATCAGCCTTCCTAATGCTGTGACCCTTTAATACAGTTCTTCATGATGGGGTGACCCCAAACATAAAATTATTTTTGTTGCTACTTAATAACTGTACTTTTGCTACTATTATGAATCATAATGCAAATATATGTGTTTTCCAATGGTCTTAGGTGACCCTCTTATGAAAGGGTCATTCAAACCCCAAAGTGCTTGAACCTGTAGGTTGAGAACAACTTCTCTAGGAGGTCAGAGTGGTCGAGGACTTTGATACAGCCAGGAATAGAATCGTGGTCTGAGTCCTGTAACAGAAAGGAAGGAGTGCTGATGTTTACTTATGTATTTAAAAAGGGGGCCTGAGTGTGACCTGAGATCATATCCGTGGAAGACTCCTGACACAACCTGGTGATGACTTTAAAGAGATGTTGTGAGACCTGAATATTAGGTTAGAACCTCAGGTCTCTGCAAGTTTATTAATGGCAGTAGAAGCTGAGATTATATATAACTTGCTCTTGTGTTGTGGGTGGGAGTGTTTTCTTATCCCTTCCTAAAGATGCTTTATTAGTTCTCTTATTCCCCTGTTGCTTTCATTTCTTTCTTTACCATTTTAAGCTGGTCCTTCAGCCAAATACTTTTTGAATGTTAGCTATTCTTAGTCTTTCCTATGCTTAGCTGTGAGGCACTTAAAAAGGAAATCAGGCACCTGAGTGAGACCCTCTGACAAGCATGTTTCCATTCTGGTAGAATAAAAGGGAAGCAGGAAGATATTTTCTTCCTTTGTATTGAATTTCTCAGAGAAGTGTTTGATCTCTGGCTCAATGCTAACCCAACTGCGAGGGTCCATCTTGTGAAAAGTGAGGAAGATGGAACATTTATCAAACATAGGCTGATCATTCATTTTTTTTCCTTTTCTTTTTAAATTGGATATTTTCTTTATTTACATTTCAAATGTTATCCCCTTTCCTGGTTTCCCCTCTGAAAAACACCTTCTCTATCCCCTCCCAACTCCTCCTGATCACCAGTACACCCACTTCTAATTCCTGGCCCTGGCATTACCCCACACTGGGGCATAGAGCCTTCATAAGACAAACGGCCTCTACCCACATTGATGTCTGACTATGCCATTCTATGCTGCATATGCAGCTGGAACCATGAGTCTCACCATGTGTGCTCTTTGGTTGGTGGTTTAGTCCCAGGGAGCTCTGGGGATACTGGCTAGTTCATATTTTTGTTCCTCCTATGGGGCTGCAAACCTCTTCAGCTCCTTAGGTTCTTTCTCTAGCTCCTTCATTGGGGAACCTATGCTCAGCCCAATGGATGGCTGTGAGTATCCACTTCTGTATTTGTCAGGCACTGGCAGAGCCTCTCAGGAGGCAGCTATCACAGGCTCCTGTCAGCAAGCACTGTTGGCATCCACAACAGTATCTGGGTCTGGTGATTGTATATGGGATGGACCCCCAGGTGAGTCAGTCTCTGGATGGTTATTTCTTCAGTCTCTACCCCACACTGTCTTTGTAACTCCTTTCATGGGTGTTTTGTTCAAGCTTATGAAAGCCATTGTTTTGGGCTTGCTTGTTCCCAAAAAGATACCCCCCCAAAATGAAAGTAAAGCAAAATGGAATCACTTCTAAAAGTAAGGAAGCAGGGACATCCTCCAACAGAGGGTTTGAAGAAAGGACCTTCTCTTTTGGGGGGGGGGTAGTGGGGTTTGAGACAGGGTTTCTCTGTGTAGCCTTGGCTGTCCTGGAACTCACTTTGTAGACCAGGCTGGCCTCGAACTCAGAAATCCGCCTGCCTCTGCCTCCCGAGTGCTGTGATTAAAGGCATGTGCCACCACGCCCAGCCTGGACCTTATCTTTTGGAGTCAGTGTCACGGACTTGGACAGAAAAGTGACCTGTAGTAACCTCATAGTAACAAATGAAATTTCTTTATTAACTGTTTGTTTGGTTTTCTTACCTTGGAAACCTTTATTTTTCATGCTTGTTGAAACTCATCCTTATAGTTTAAAGGAAGGAAGCGCTGCCTGATATTACAACTATATAATAAAAGTAGAATTTCTAGGAATTTTATTTTTTTCTCTCTTTCTTTAATTTTTGCTAATATTGTTTATGGCTGAATCCAGGGTTATCTTTGTGCTAGATAAAAACTTTTGTAGGGACCCACAAAACTTTTCTTTCTATAAAGTTATTACTTCAGTTCTAGGATGCACAAGTGTGGCTAGCTACCGTATGCACTGACTAGCATTCTGCAGAACTTTACTAGGGGAATTTTCTGCATACCATGTATAAAATAGTATGCAAATGGTAAACTTTTTTTTTTTTGGTTTTTCGAGACAGGGTTTCTCTGTATAGCCCTGGCTGTCCTGGAACTCACTTTGTAGACCAGGCTGGCCTTGAACTCAGAAATCCGCCTGTCTCTGCCTCCCGAGTGCTGGGATTAAAGGCGTGCGCCACATTTTTAAATTGTAGAGGAGATATTGCTTGTTCTATACGATTCACAATAAGAGTTTAGTCAATGAAGACTATTATATACATGGTTATCTTGAAGGCAGCTGTGAACCACAGTAGAAAAAATAAGTTACTACAGCTCTACTCTCCTGAAGAGGCCAAAGTTTAAATCAAGGCACCTTAATATTTATCTAAGAGCCTCTTAGCTGATGACTGCCAATGCTAGTCAACACCAATATCCCCTGTTTCTTTGCTCACTGCACCACACTCCCATACTTCAGAAGTCCTACTGGGATGGAGGTGAAGCTGCATTGCTGATGAAACTGGACATTTTCCATATCTCCATGCAGGCAGTTCCTGTCAATCAATAGCAATCAATAGGATGATGTCAATTATTACAGAATTAGGGTTTGGTTTCTTTAATATCTAAGCACTGCAGAGGAAGAACAACAGAAAGGAAAATAAACTTTTTAGACAATTTCTAATTTATAAATAAGTTTCAATTATTAAATATTAATGCATAAATAGAATAATTTTATAAGGTCTATACTAAGAATAACACATACAGATACATTAAAGTTGTAGAATGCTTATAATTTTTGTCCTAAATTCTAATGAGATCTACAAAATTATAAGGTGCTGTATATAAGTGCTCAGAGGCACAAGTATTACCAGGGATATGAGTGCACAATGAGATAGCTTGAAAGAACTCATGGAAAGGGGCAGGGACTGCATAGATTTTATTTATGTACAATGAGTTTTACATGTGTGTACTGTTGTTATATTCTGTTTATAAAGGTAAAGTCTACATCTTCATAACAAAAAATAGAAAGACTTTTGTTTATATTCAGAAGGATAAAAGAAAATTGCGAATGATTATCCTAATTTGACACATAACTCACCCTTACTGCCAATGAAATTTTGGGTTTTGAGGAATGGTTCATCAAAATTATATTTGAGCTATTAATTTATCTCAACTATGTTTCTTGGGCTTTGAAAATAAGGAAACAACATTCATATAATTATTGTTTTTTTGGAAATGAGAAAGAAAGCTATTATTATTACTAATATTAGCAATAAAAACTGTTGAGATTGCAAAAACAAAAATCAGTAGAGACAGTTGAAGGATCATGTTTTATTTATTTATCACGCTTATGAAAATATTTCTATTACAATAGCTTGTAGGCACATAAAGATATGAAAGCTAATTATAATTATAGGTTGAAGCACAAATGCAATAAGGATAAAGACGAAACAAGTAAATAGTACAAGAATATGCTCCATTCCCTCAGCCTCCAAGGAGCTG
Organism: Mus minutoides; assembly: GCA_902729485.2. Taxonomy (NCBI): domain Eukaryota; kingdom Metazoa; phylum Chordata; class Mammalia; order Rodentia; family Muridae; genus Mus; species Mus minutoides. The sequence goes on along the minus strand of LR753360.1, from coordinate 875,587 downwards.
CGACCAGGATGCTTGTGCCTGATGTTTTCTCATTTCAAAAAAGCTTGTTCTGTCTTACCACTAATGTAAGAGAAGAAAGGCATCTAAGCCCCCCATTTCTCTCTCTTTTAAAATTTATTTATATTACGGAAAATACATTTTTCACAAAATATATTCTGATCATGATTTTCACTTTCACAACTTATTTCTAGATCCTCCCACCTAAATCTACACCCCTTTCTTTCTCTTGTTCGAAAACAAACTGACCACTAATACGAGTCAAGATATGAAATGTATGAGAGATCTGTCTATATGTATGTTTGTATACAATGCATATACCTTTTCTTTTGGAGACCAAAGGAATGTTGGGAATGAAACCAGAAATGTAAAATATTTAGAAGGTTCATCATATCCATTGACTGTGGATTTTGAAGTAACTGTAACTCAGCCCATTCTTTTGGAGGAATCCTTGCCTTCTGAAATGGAAAATGTGCATGACAACAGTGGGTAAAGGTGGTGGCGACTACAAGCCAGCAGTGTCGCCAGCTAAAATCAACCATTCTGCTACAACTGAAGTGACTAACAATACTTTCCTGAGTAAACAACTGTTGGAAGGGTGTAGCATCCAAGGAAATTATAAACAAAGGCATCAGGGATTCAGGATAGGACTGCAAAGATACATGGAATAGTTGGAATCANAACAGTGGGTAAAGGTGGTGGCGACTACAAGCCAGCAGTGTCGCCAGCTAAAATCAACCATTCTGCTACAACTGAAGTGACTAACAATACTTTCCTGAGTAAACAACTGTTGGAAGGGTGTAGCATCCAAGGAAATTATAAACAAAGGCATCAGGGATTCAGGATAGGACTGCAAAGATACATGGAATAGTTGGAATCATGCATAGAGTCAAAGTAGAACTATCATTTAATGCTAGTTAAATTCCTAATTAATTCAGTATCTAAGGATTATACAAGGAATAGACTCAGAGTTTTGTAGGACTACTGACAAAAGGCTTTACTAAAGACAAAAATATATAGATACGTCAGTTGAATTAGAAAGTTTTCACCATTTAAATGAAAGGTCAAAATCATTGATGAGAATAATATTTTTTAATAAATAGACATAGAATCAGGAAAGTGAGAAATGTAGATCACTCTAATTCAAAGCCAAGCCATCTAAAAGAAAAAAAAAACCAATAACTTATAGAAAATTATCACAATATCTTCTATGGTGTTTTGTACTCCTGAGATTCTTTCTTTCATCTTTTGCATCCATCTCTGCAAAAGTGGAGATATGAAATCTGAAGAGATCACCTTCAGTAGTCAGACAGGACCCCCAGTGAAGGGATGAGGACAATAACCCACCTATAATACTTTCAACTCCAAATTGCTCCTGTCTAAAAGAAACAGGGGGAAAAAAGAGCATAGACTGAACGAATGGCTGACTAGTGACTGGCCCACCTTGGGATCCATCTCATGGGGAGACACCAATCCCTGACACTATTCCTGGTCCTATGTTGTGCTTGCAGACAGTAGCCTAGCTTGACTGTCCTCTGAGAGGATCTACTAGCATCTTACAACCAATCATTGGACTGAGGTCGGGGACACCTATGGAAGAGTTAGGGAAAGGATTAAAGGAATCAGACCCATAATTGTTCCTGCCTGAAAAAAACTGCAAATGGAGAGGAACCTGAGGAAAAGAAGGTCCAGAGACAGGCCCAAAGTAGGATCCAGCTCAAGGGGAGGGCCTAAGCCCTGACACTATTACTGAGGCTATGGAGTGCTCACAAAAAGGGCCTATCATGACTGCCATCTGGAAGACCCCACAAGCAGCTGAAAGAGTCAGGTGTAGATATTTGCACCCAACCAATGGACAGAAGCTGCTGATACCTGTGGTTGAATGAGGGAAAGGCTGGAAGAAGCAGAGGAGGAGGGTGATCCTGTAGGAGGACCAGCAGTGTCAGTTAATCTGGATGCCCAAGATCTCTCAAACACTGGGCCACCAACCAGGTAGCATATACAAGCTGATATGAGGCCCCCAAGACATATACTGCAGAGGACTGCCAGGTATGGGTTCAGTCATAGAAGATGCACCTAACCCTTAAGAGACTGGAGGTCCCAGGATGTTTAGAGGTCTGGTTGGGTGGGGTCATCCTCATAGATACAGGGGGTATGGAAGAGGTATGGGATGTGGAACAGTCGGAGGGTAGACAGGGGAGGAAATAAAATCTGGAGTGTAAATGAATAAATAAATAAAAGATTAAGAAAAAAATAAAGAAGGAGCTGAAAGGAACGGGAACCCCACAGGAAGACAAACAGTGTCAACTACCCTGGACCCCTGGGAGCTCCCCAAGGGTGAGCCACCAACCAAATAGTATATACAGGCTTGTCTGATGCCCCTGGCATACATGTAGCAGAGGGCTGCCTTGTCTGGCCTCAGTGGGAGAGGATGTGCCTAATCCTGTAGAATCTTGATACCCCAGGGAGGGAAGATATCAGGGGCAGGAGGGGGGAGCTCTCTCAGAGGTAAAAGGGAGAGAAGATGGGGGAAGAACTCTGAGAGGAGGCACCATGATGGGGGACTATTTGGGATGTAAATAAATAAAATAAACAAATATTAATAATCAAAGTACAGAAGAAAAAAGAAAATCGTCACTAGCAAAAGGGCCCCAGGAGAAGCCATGTGGCCCCAGACTGGTAGACAGAGCTGCTTTGTGCGGTCTTTCTATTGGAAAAATTCTACTTTATTTAGAATTTAAATATCATTTTAGAACTGTATGTTTGATACATTATGAATCATAACTTAAATATCTGATATGCAGGGTATCTGATATGAGCAACCATGTCAGGGGGTTGCAACCTGCATGTTGGCAGCTGATGTTTTAGAAGAACACACCAATGAACATGAGATCTCAGGCATCTGTGCCAAGATGAAGCCCCAGTGTTTGTCAGAAGTCAACTCAATGGTGAGAGAACCATGTTTGTAAGCGAACTACTGAAGCTAGAACCTGTGAGAAGAACAGCTGAAGAATTTAGCCTGTGGCCCTGTGACATGGTCCAGCCTTCTTCCCATAGCAAGGTTTCCTGTTGACCTGGAGGTGGTCTTCTGGTATTTTTACACTTTGCTTCTTCCCTTATGTTATTTTCCTTTAGAAAAGTTTCTCAGAATAATGAGAAGTTTTATGGAAATGTTGATATATTTTTGTATCATTTTCTTAACAATGTATAAGCTAAAGGGACTGAAAAAGAATACAGAAAAAAGTCACCTTACTTGGTTGTGAGCTTTAATCCTTCACAGCCTGGCATTTTACCCGAAGCACACTGTGGCTTTAAACAAAGCCTGGTCATCCATATGATTTAATGTGATTGGAAACTTTGGAAAGATTGATTCTTGTCGCTATGCTCCCTGAAGTTCAAGATTCCATCCTATCACATGGCCTTAGTCAAGTTAATGGACCCTTTCTGCCTCTGATTTCTCATCTATGGAATACTAGTGTCACTACTTACACTATTCTTTATCTCACAGAATTGCTGTGAGGGGTGAGAATGACAGTAAAACTAAGGTGAATAGTGAGTGCAGATAATGTTTTATGTTTATAATTTTATCTTATCACTGCTGAGAGATTAGCTCAGTTTGATATGTACCTGCCTTGCAAGAAAGAAGGACTTGAGATTGATTGGGAAAATCACTGGAAAAATATGAATCATGATTGTGAATACTCATGAGGGACTAATGGTAGAGAGGTAGACACTGAGGGATTCCTGAGGCTGTCAAGGCAGTCAGTCTGGTATAATTGATGAGTTCCAGGCTAAGGTAAGACCATATCTCAAAGGAGGTGGGTGATTCAAAGAAACAGAATGATTCCTGAAGTAGTTCCCTGGTTTCCACATGAATGATGTACACATGATGTTCCATGTACATGCACATAAATAATGACCTTATCAGAGTTTTCATTAAACTCCTTGAAAGGGTAGATTTTACCGTACAAGGTTATTATGTTAACAACCAGTGAATATCGAAGCTACATATCAGACACGTACACAGAGCTGCATTATTCTTCTGGAGCTATGTGCAAATAGACTCATAGAGCCTTGGAGAGAGCAGTGCTTTCCACAGTAAGAGGAAGCAGGGACACACTGGCTCACTGTGCACTTGTCATATTGAGGGATCGTTTCTTTAAAAGTCAGTCCAGAAATCTTGTACAGCTATTTCTGAGAGTAGCTGGCTAAACAAACTTCTAAATTAAAAGCAAATGTTCTTTTTCCTTTGTATTACTCTTATTAAGTCATTTTACATAGAGAAACCAGGTCTTTATTGACACTCAATTTCACATTGCTTTGGTGTGCACACGAATATGTCTTTGAACATAAACCCTTTTTGCATTCAATTCTTGATTATGGCCTACTTTCTGGTGAGGGAGATATGACTGAACCTCTGAGTTTTACACATATAACAAAGCACATAGAATAACTTTTAAACTGATGTTTTATTAGAATCCTTTACCTATTAAAGATTTGCAGATTCACTTGGTGCATAATAGGACATCAGTAAGAATTAACTATCTCATGATAGAGACAACTAACTGTTCTGTAATCCACTGCACAGTGGATTTTACAACAGAGTGAGGCCATTTATGTCATTTGAAGTTGTTCACTAAAACATAAATGAAAGAACTATAAACCAAATTAGAAGATGATGGCTATAAAAATGGTGAAGGCCTCCAAATATTTTCCCTCTATAACAATATTTTCATTGTCTAAAGAAATGTTGTTAAATATTTTTCAAAACTCTGTAGATTATCCAAAGGTTTATCATAATCTAAGAACTCAGTTGAGTGTCAGTGAGAACATACTGGTGGCTCTTTAAAGTTCTTCACCACCACTGAAAGGGCCCGGATATAGCTGTCTTGAGGGAAAATATACCAATGCCTGGCAAACATGGAGGTGGAAGCTCACAGTCAGCTATTAGATGGAACACAGGATTCCCAAGGAAGAAGGAGCTAGAGAAAGTACCCAAGGAGCTGAAGGGGTCTTCAACCCTCTAGGTGGAAGAATAACCATGAACTAACTAGTACCCCATTAGCTCATGTCACTAGCTACATATATAGAAGAGGATGGCCTAGTTGGCCATCAGTGGGAAGAGAGGCCCCTTGGTCATACAGACTTTATATGCCCCAATACAGGGGAACGCCAGGGCCAAGAAGTGGGAGCGGATGGGTAGGGGAGCAGGGCCGGGAGTGGGGAGGGTATAGGGAACTTTCTGGATAACACTTGAAATGTAAATGAAGAAAATATCTAATAAAAGTTGAAGAAAAAAAAAAGTTCCTCACCACCATGCTTTCCTGTCTTCTGTAATGGTCTCCTTCAAACAGCCCACATTCACAATGCAGATGGCAGGTCCACCCATTAGAACTGCAGCTCTTACTGAGACTCATCTTAAGGCTTCACTTCCCTGAGGGTTGTTATTATTTTAACTAATAATATTTTTTATTGTTGAGCTTCTTTGTATGTCGAAATAGCTTGACACAAAATCATTTTCTTTCTTTCTTTTTTCTTTTTTTTTTGCACGCACCTATCCCAAATAATTAGAGATGATTGATAAATATTTTGACTGTCTGAGACTGAAGTTATATTGTAAGGTAAACAATGGGCTAACCAAAGAAGTTATGAGAAGAATTTCTGGAATAAAATTATGAAAAAAATTTGGAAGCTTTTATTTACTCAGAGGTCTGCTAATGACATTGCTAAGCGATGTTATATGCTAAGAAAAAGAATCACCACTGTCAACAACCAAAGCCCTGTACAAATGGAAAAGACCCAAACCGTCAACTATTGCCAACTTTAAAGATCTCTGTTACTGAAACTTGAAGGCTATAGCAAAATTATAAACTCTGTTAGAATGTTTTGTAATAATTTTTTTTTTCTGAATAGAAATATGCCATTTTGGAACATGGCTGCTTAAGACTCAGAAAGTAAATTAATTTTAGGAGGCCCAGGAAGTAAACAAATCACAAGTCTTAGGAAGATTCTGAAATTTACAAGAGTCACAAGTATCCTTTGTAAGGTTATATAATCTATAAGCACTACTGGACAAAGAGGCAAGGAAAGGTAAAGGAGGAGAGAGACAGACTTCCAGACTTCAGAACTAGTGTGCTAAAATGGCAAGGAAGATAAATGATAGATATATGCACTGGACAGATGGATGGATGGATGGATGGATGGATGGATGGATGGATGGATGGATGATAGAGATAGATAGATAGATAGATAGATAGATAGATAGATAGATAGATAGATAGATAGATAGATAGATAGATGATAGATAAACAGATAGAGGGAGAGAGGATGAGATGGAGAGAGGGAGGGGAGAAGAGGAGAGAGAGAAAAAAGTGAGGAAGGTTAGAATGATGTATGGAGGATGGATGGAAGAATAAAAAAAGAGTGGGTGAGAGAACTAAATCAACCAATAACTAAAACAATCAAAGAGGAAAAGAGATTTAAGTAACAATCATATTGAAAGAAAAAAGGACACTAAAGAGATTTTAGAACAATTTGCATGTCAACCAATCAGTTTGCCTGAGTGAGATGAAGACACTTCTAAGAAGGCAAGCATACCAATGAAATTGGAACATGAAGACATTGAAAATCTGATGAGTAAATTTCACAAATGATAGGAGAAAGACATGAAACGAATGAGAACCTTGTCTTATTTCCAACTACTTCTTCTAAATATGTTTTCTACTTTTCTGACCTATTCATATGAAGGATGTTTCTAAACCATTTATTTTGTTTACATGATGTTGGTGTGCTATGAGCTAAGAACAAATGATCACATTCATAAATAAATATTGATCTTTTATTGAACAAATCTAAGTATTTCAATGGAGAAGTTTTACTTTTAGACTATGTAATAATGAGTTTTTTTCAGTTTATTTAGAAAGCTAAATAAAGGAGAGGCTTGTAAAATTATACTCCAAGAAACAAACTCATTACAGGAATAAATATGATTTACATAAGTTACCATTTATAATAAAAAAATTAAAGGATAATTTTATTTAATGTTTATGACTGTTGTGCTAGTATATATCTCCGTCTATGCATCACATCCATGGCTGGTATTTGTAGAGGTCAGAAGAGACTGTGTGAATCAATTGCATATAGTTGAGAATCACCATGTGGATTCTGGGAACCATATTCCTATCCTCTGAAAGAATAGCCAGTTACCATCTGAACCATCTGTCTAGCTCACTTGGTTAGATTTAATAAAATGTTTCATATTCTATGTATGGTTTCCTACAACAAGTTTGAAATGGAGAATGTAGAACTATGCCTATGAGAGATTGTAGCCCCACAAGTCTCTTCTTTCAAGCACTTCTCTACCAGAAGTTTTTTTGTTTATTTGTTCATTTGTTTTTGCAACTTGTTGTATAATGTACTTAATACTACTTTTAAAGTGAGATGCATGTATTTTCAGTGTGTTTTAAAACCCCACTAAGGCAATGGTTGTTTCTTTCTAAGAATTCTGTGTAGCAACCATGAGAAAAATGCACTTGAATGTCAACTCAGAAAGGCAGACAAGTGTCCTTAGGAGAAGTTGTTGGGAGTCTTTTTGTCATAGCTACCGTTTCTCTATGGCTCTTCAGTGTGACCAGCCAACTGTAATTGCTACTTTACTGCTTGGCCACAGAGATGTTATATCCATCAATCAAACAAATAAATGGGCCAGTTAATTAATATTTTTGTTGAATCCAATTTAAGGGAATTATAGCAAGGCAATTTTGATTTTCAACAGTCCTACTCACCATCTGCATTTGATGAGACTGTTGACATCAGTTTGAGTTGCTAAGCAATAAATATTTCTGCCTAGACTCCTGAGTCCCTAGGGTCATTCTATTATTGTGTCATTCAAACTTGTCACATTGCAGGGAGTGGGACTCCAATTCCTGCACAGTCAGCCATGCACACCTGCTGCTCCTACAGCAGAAAGAGATAAATAAGAGAATTTGTGGAAAGCAATACAATCAAAAGACTGGAAAAGGAAGGCCACATAAACCTCAGAGTTTAAGGGATGTGCTTTTGAAAGGAGATATAAGTCATTGTAAGTTCATGCATTAGATCATTTTAAAACACAGCTAAATTTCTCACCCAGAAGAAATTCACAGCCTTTGGCATATTTAAACTAACTTTATCATTTTACCGAAAGTTCTAGGATGAAATATGGCATGCTTTGCAACAGCTTCTGCACATGTTCAGTTTATCAAAGGTTTGTGCCCATCTTTTTATCACCTATATATTAAAGTTCTCACTGCCATGGAGAAAGGAAAGGCTGGGGAGAGGCCTGAGCTTATTTGAAGGATTTCTGGAGTCAGTAACTTCAAAAAGCCAATGACTTAAATGTCACGTAATTACTTATTTAAAAGCATCTTGAGATGTTGTTTTAGTTTTCATGTTAGTATTATAAAAATGCTTGTGGATTTTACCTTATGATGTAGGTATATGCATTTTCTATTACAATTTCAAATTTAGAAAAAATATGACTCTATGATTATATGGGTAAAATTTTGTCTGAGCCACACAAGAAGTAAGAATGAAGGACATAGGAGACATGTAAAATTTTCTAAGCCTTTAATCAATACCCTGGGCATATATCATAAATGGGCAAGATGGTTCTCTTGAAGAACTAATTTTAGATTATATAACATAGGAAAGTATTATAGATAATAATGTAATTGTAGATAATAATGCAACCAAGCAGAGATAAAACAGATTGTAATTTCCATGACTTCTTAAATGTACCTTCTTCTAAGGTTATCCAAAATTACTGGGTTAATACAGAGATGTCAAAGGTTAGTATTCGTCTCAAAAATGTATTTATTGTTAATGTCAGAATGTAGCATAATAAGTTTTACAAAGCTTGAAGAAGTTAATGAAATCAAAACAAGAATCAACCTAAGTGGCTGACTGACTTTATTCATACATTTTAAGTTATTATATATTATGAAACGTAGAAAGACATTATGTTTCAGACATTGTTCATTCATGTCAGTGAGCAGCTTGGGAGGTGGAATTTGTATCACAGATGGAAATAATCGGGGTCATTCAGCTTCTTTATGACCCCTAGAGTCAGAAACAAAAGGGCAGAGTTCGTCGTTGCCCTCCTCTTAGAGTCAGGCTGGGCCCCTAGCATCATCAGCTGTTCACTAGTGAAGGAGAAATACTCCATTACTCTTACTGTTTCCCTACAGCACTAGACTTAGAGAGAGACGAAATAACTGACCCCAAGGAAGAACACAGAGGGAAGACTAGGACCCACAGTTCCCAAGCTCTTTCTTCTCACAACATCTAGGCTCACAGGGACTCTTCATTTCCCCACCATACACTTCATTTTGAAAAATAGATGTTATAGAGGAAAGCAAGTGAAAGTGTGGCTATTACAATATGTCAGTATGAAAGATTCAGGCTACTTGTTGTTATTTTCATTTTTGAAACATGTTTTTTAATTATACATTTTAGTTGAAATATAATGATATCAGTTTCTTTTGTACATTCACCTTCTCTAGTACCTATCCAGTTATTGTTCTACCCCTTACAGTAGCTTATCCATACAACCCTCAAATTAATAACCTCCATATATATATATATATATATATATATATATATATATATATATATATATATATATATATATATATATNTTGTCTAGCGTTTTTTTGCCTAAAGGTGAGACTTCATGAAAATTTCCCATTCCATGTTATCATGTCCATTGATCTTATCATTGCTTTAGTCTTGTTTATGCAACCATTTCTAGTACATATTACTTCAAAACAGACTTTTCTGTATTTTGGCTTTTACAATCTTTCTATTCCCTATGTTGCTATGTTCTCTGATCCATAGATGCAGGAGCTGCGATGTAGATACATCCATTGACACTGGGCTCTCTATAACTCTTGATCTTTGTGCTGTACAGTTATGGTTTTCTATGATGGTCTTTGTTTCCTGTAAAGAGGAATTTGTTTGATGAAGCAAGGTAGCCACACTTATCTGTGGATATAAGAATAAGATTTAGAATATGGTAAAAATTATGCTGGTCTATCAGAGTGACAGTGAAAGATTATTTTCTATGGATGTGACTTCACTAGTCCAGGGAAGTTGCCAAGATTTCTACTAGCAAATGTAATTTCCTTTCTGTTAAGAAAGTCTTAAATCCAGGTCTGGAGAGATTGCTCAGCTGTTAAGAGCACTGACTGCTCTTCCAGGGGTCCTGAGTTCTATTCCCAGCAACCACATGGTGGCTCACAAGCATCTGTAATGTGGTCCAATGTCATCTTCTGGTGTATCTGAAGACAGCTGAAGTATACTCAGATATATAACATAAAGAGAGAGAGAGAGAAAAAGAGAGAGAGAGAGAGAGAGATCTTAAATCCAACTAGGCAGCTGTTGGTTACCAAACATGTGAATACTACTTATTGAATGTTAATTGATTTTGTTTGTATTTATTACCTCAGAATCTATCCTGCCTCTTATTCCAGGCAGGTGCAGAAGCTGTTGTATGAGAGTTATGCCCAAGAGTGTAGGAATGGCTTGGGAAGGCAAGATTCTGGCAGAAGCCAATAGGTAATGCTTATGTGTGAGCTGCGGTGATGCAGCTAGCTCTTCAAATAGGGGGATAGATCAGATAAGTGGATGGCTGGGACTTGTTATCCATTTATTTAAATTTAAAATGGCTTATTTTAGTAATACATATATTTTTGATACAATTATTAATTTTCTTTTTAAAATTCACTTTATGGTTTTCTTAAGCAGGTGAAAAGTCCCCTTGGCATTATCAAGTTAACAGGGCATGATTTACACAATTGAAAATTTTGGGATTTTTTACATAGCTATCCAAGGAATAAAATGAGTGACAATCTTTGACTCATAAGGGGTGTATTGTAGACTCAACTAAGTCATGGTTGAATTAAGTCTTTCATTAGCTTCATGTTATTATTCTGCCGACATAATGCATGCGTCACTGTTGTTCTTGTTCACAAGGTGATATGCTGTTTATTGTGGGTCTCTAGTTTTCAATTTCAGAAAGATAGGCTATCTAACAAGTATCTGCCACAGTTGCTGTGCTGATTCACAGAAACACAAGGCTTCTACTGATGCATTCATAATGCTGAATTAAACTCTAAGAAGATAAGGTGGAATGCAATGGCAAACCAATTGGTTTGGTGGTAGAGATTAAACATATGTTTATCTTTCCTATATTTTGAGCAGACAATTTAGTTAAAAATGAAGTTTTCAGTTTTTAGATAGCATAAATATAGGTCAGCTATAATAGTTCAGATTAATACTTCAATGAGGGACTAGTAACACTTTCTATATCCTATCTGGTAATGATTAATAGAGGGAAAATTTAATTTAATTATTCTATTCAGCTTGCTATTTAAGACATATGAATTTATTCAATGAAAAGGAATAGAGTTATAGAAAGAGATGGCCAATGGATGAACTTCATAACCTTGGCATACGCTAGCTGCTTATGACAATGACCTTGGGTTTTGTTGAGATTGGGAAAAATTATGAAAATTATTTGAGGCTAAAATGGAAATGGGAGTCAGTGGATTTGATAAAATCATTTAATGTATTTTAAAATAAAGCCATTGAGAAATAGTAACTCCACAGTTTATTGATTCATTAGTTGAGATTATTATTCTGGTTCATAATCAAAACAATTTAAATGAATATGTGTATAGTTGTGAATTAAAATATGTGCACAGATTTGATTCTTTGTTTCTAGGAAAATCTAGAACAAAGAATCAGTAGATATAAACTACATACTTTTGTTCTACCTTCATGTCCCACATACATGACAAATACCTTGAGAGCAAAACTGTGTACTTTTTTGTCATAATTTCTTAGACTATTTTGCAGCTTGGGAAACAGATAATGAAAAGGTTTATATAATTTTTCAAATAATTATTTTTGAAAAATAAAAATAAAAATACATTTTAGAAAGGCAAATGGAAGAAATGAAGAGGTTTAAAAACAGGCCACATAACTTAGGTATTGAACAAAAGTATGTAGTTTATATCTACTGATTTATAGGGTACTAACGACTGTGTTCGTAATTTTATAGTAAATCTCTTTGATGCATTATTTTTACACATTTGTTACAACAATTTAATGGCAAAGTTTTTCCCAATATTGGCATGATAGAATAGAATGCATTGACAAACCAATGTCTGTGAACATGTATTAAAGAGACAAACACATCCTTCACCAAGAATGCTGTGAGATTCAAGTGCTGTCTCAAATGCCATTTTATTTATTCTTTTCACATTTTCTTTTTATGAAAATAGATTGTTTTTCTCATACAATATATTCTGATATTAGTTTCTTCTCTCTCTACTCTTTCTAGCTTTTTTCCAGTACTTTCTTTCTGTGGATCAACTCCCCTTTTGTTGCTCATTGAAATGAACAATCTTTTAAGATATAACAACCACATATGATGGAATAAAATATAATAAGATGAAACAAAACCTATCATACTGAAGCTGCCCATGGCAACCCCACATGTAGAACATGTAGAACAGAGTCCCATGAGCAAACACAAGTGTCAGAGACATGTAATAGTGATTTTCCCACCTCAGGTGAAGGGGTGATATGAGAGCCATATACAGGTTTTATAAATACATCACCTGGGTTGAGCCCAGAGTATTTCAATCTAACTATCCCTAGGCCTAGGTCTAGAAGCTTCTAGCGTCAAAACAGCCTAACCTAGACCTAGGATGTTTTAACTCTCTGAGACTGGCTGCTGAATACACATTCCTTTTCTAGTTATTTCTTTCACTCTGCATAAGGTCTACTGTACATCTTTGTTTCTGTTCCCATCTGCTGCTAAAGGAAGCCTTTCTGAGGATGACTGGAAAGGGCACAGATCTGTGAGTGTAGCAGTATATCGTGAGGAGTAAATTTATGGATATTTTTTCAAGAGAATTATAGCTTTGGGTTTTACTTTAGTTCTGTGGGATATCTAGTCTCTGACTCTTGGTTACCCAAAGCAGTGTTGGATATGTATTCTGTCCTGTCACTTTGAGGGAACCTTAAATCAAGTGAGACCCTGGTTGGCTACTTCCACAAGTTCTGTGCCACCACTGCCCTGGAATATTTTTACAGGCGGCACAGATGGCAGATTTTGTGGCAGAACTGGTGTATAGATTTCTCCTTTGTGAGGCTGTAGAGTGCCTTCCTGCAGCAAAGAGACCACAATGTAGGAGTGAAGGCTTCATGTAAGGATCAGCTCAACTGGTCCTTGTTCAATAAGTATGTGAGTGTTGTCCCCATCAATGGGTTCCAACTGTCTTAACAATAAAACAACTTCTGGGGGAATCACCAACCCTGACTTCAAGCTGTACTACAGGACAATAATAAAAACAGCATGGTATTGGTACAGACACAGACACATTGATAAATAGAATAGAATTGAAGACCCAAAAATAAACTCACACACTTATGGACACTTGACCTTTGACAAAGAAGCCAAAATTATACAATGGAAAAAAAGAAAGCATCTTCAACAAATTGTGCTGGTCTCACTGGCTGTCTGTATGTAGAGAAATGAAAATAGAGCCATATTTGTCATCTTGCACAAAGCTCGAGTCCAAATGGATCAAGGACCTCAACATAAAACCAGATACACTGAATCTAATAGAAGAAAAGTAGGAAAGAGCCTCAAACTCATTGGCATGGAAGGGGCTTTTCTAAACAGAACTCCAATGGCTCAGGCTCTAACAACAAGCATTGATGAATTGGACATCATGAAACTGAAAAGTTGGTGTAAGGCAAGGGACAGTGCCAATTAGACAAATCATCAACCTGCAGATTAAGAAAAAGTCTTCACTAATACCGCATCTGATAGAGGGATAATATCCAAAATATATAAAGAACTCATGAAGCCAACCTCCAAAAAACCCAAACAATCTAATCAAAAAATGGGGTGTGGAGCTAAACAGCGAATTCACAACAGAGGAATCTTAAATGGCTGAGAAATACTTAAAGAAATGTTCAAAGTCCTTAGTGATCAGAGAAATGCAAATCAGAATGACCCTAAGATTTCACATTACACCAATCAGAATGTTTAAGATCAAAAACTCAGGTGAAAGCATATGTTGGCGAGGATGTAAAGAAAAAGGAACACTCCTCCATTGTTGGTGATACAACCACTTTGTTTCAATCTGGATGTTTCTTGAAAATTGTAAATAGATCTATCTGCCAGAAGACCCAGATATACCACTCATACACCCAAAAGATGCCCCACCATACCACTGAGGCACATGCTCCACTATGTTCATAATGGCATTATTTGTGATAGCCAGAAGCTGGAAACAACCCAGATGTCCCATGACAGAAAAATGAATACTGAAAATGTGGTTCACTTACATAATGGAATACTAACTCAGTTATTAAGAATGAGGACATTATGAATTTTGCAGGCAAATGTGTGGAACTAGAAAAATATTATCCTGAATGAGATAACTTAGATCCAAAAGGACATGAATGGTATGTACTCACTAATAACTGGATATTAGCCATAAAAGTACAGAATACCTAAGATACACTCCTTAGGGCTCAAGAATGTTTGCAAGCAGAAGAGCCCAAGTAAGGATACAGAAAGCAATCACAGGAGGCAGAGGGAGGGATATGGGTGGGGGAGGAAAGTGGAACATGATCAGGTATTGGGGAGGGGAGACAAGAGAGAAGCCCTGAGAGCTATCAGAATGAATGGGAATATGAAACCTCTGGGTGGAGGCAGGTGGGGGGACGCTCTAGAATACACCAGAGACCTGGGAGGTGGGAGACTCTCAGGAATCACCTAAGATGAAATGCTCAACAGTGGAGAGAGGGAGCTCAGAAAAGTCCACCTCCAGTAGAAAGACAGGGCATCAAGTGGCAGGATGGGGCTGCCATCCCACAGTCAAAAACTCTGATCCAGTATTGTTCTGTCTGAAGGAAATGCAGGGACAAAAATGAAGAAGAGACTGAGGGAAAGGAGGTCTAGTGACCTGCCCAACTTGGAATCCATCTCAAGGGGAGACTTCAAGGCTGGACACTATCACTGATGCTATGGTGTGCTTACAAGCAGGAGACTTAGCATGGCTGTCTTCCAAGACACCCAACTAGCAGCTTACTAAAATAGACATAGATACTTACACCCAACCATTGGACTGAAGTCGAAGACCTCTATTGTTCAATTAGAGAAAAGCTGGCAGATGCTGAGAAGCAGAACAACCCCATAGGATGACCAGCAGTCCCAACTAACCCAGACCCCCTAGATCTCTCAGACACTGAGTCACCAATCAGGCAGTATACAAGAGCTAGTCTAAAGCTCCAAACACATATACAGCAGAGGACTGCCTGGTTTGGCCTCAGTGGGAGAGGAGGTGCCTAGCATAACCTCTGAGAGACTTGAGGACCCAGGGAGAGGAGAGGTCTCAGGGAGTTTGAAGGCCTGATGAGAGGCATCTTCTTGGAGAAAGGGGGGAGGAGGAATGGGATCAGAAACTGTGGGAGGGTGGACTGGGATGGGGGCAATGACTAGATTATAAAAGAATTAAAGTAACAAAAATGTAGAATATGAAAAAAAAGATAGGATGTATGTTGGCAGTGTCCATTTTATGACTGGAAAAAACTGTTTCAGGAATTGATCTTTGTACTGTAAGAAAATAATTGTTTTATAATATCATTTTGATTATATGATTATCCAATAGTGGAGCAACTTCATTTGATAACGATAAACCAGTCAGTAACAGGAAAAAAATGAGTGTAAGAGTATAATGTTGATGTATTATCTTCTACTCCAAATAATAAACAGACTTTCTTGTGTGTTATGGAGAAAATACATATGTTTGTCAGAGTTGTTCAGTCAGTCCATATTGTACTTGCCTGTGAGTTCAAAGTTAACAAATTAATTACACACACCATACAAGGCATCTGTGCACAGAAACCACAAATGAACTGGCAGGTCAGTTGGTGAGACATTTTTGCAGAGGTTTTCAGGGACCATCCCCTTGTATTTTAGCCACTCATTGGTTACTAACTGATGGTGATTTTTGTAGAACAAAGCTATTGTCAAAAATTAGATTCATCAGTATGTAGTGAGCCTTAGATTCACATTGACTGGTAGTGTTTAGAGGTGTGATATAAATGATTTAAGCCAAAGATAGCAAAATATAATACAATTAGAAATGATAGCCAATCCAATTTTGTAGCATAATAGTCTGTTCCTCATTTTCTTTCTAACTTGTGTCATCTCAGGACAGATAAAGGCAGATTTCCTTCTCTCCACCCCCTCTCTTCCTCTCTCTTGTCCCCCTCTTTCTTTCTTTCCTTCCTTCCTTCCTTCTTTCTTTCTTTCTTTCTTTCTTTCTTTCTTTCTTTCTTTCTTTCTCTCTCTTTTCTTTCTTTCTTTCTTTCTTTCTTTCTTTCTTTCTTTCTTTCTTTCTTTCTTTCTTTTTCACATCCAATTTGTTCTTAATAGATCACACACTAAAAGAGATACTGAAATATTTTAAGGAACATCAAGTAGAGTTTCCAGTACACATTTGGGATTATGCCACTGGCAGGGAACACTGGGAAGCAGCTGACCAAAAAAAAAAAAAAAAAAAAAAAAAAAAAAAAAAAAAAAAAAAAAAAAAAAAAAAAAAAAAAAAAAAAAAAATGGAGCAAGAGCACATCACCCTGCCTCTGCATTCTCCAGCCTTGGTCTACCAGATTCTGAACTTCAGAAGTTGGCATGGGATATTCACTTGAATATCCCATGAGTATGTGAAACTGATCCTCTTCACAGTTGGGTGGCAATTTTGTGCTTTCTTGCAGTCAAATGAACTGGGTGGGATCCATTCTACCTGAATGCATCCTGTTGTAGTAGCAGGTTCTGCTAGCACCATGTGTGTTGGAAGAGACTTCTCACTTTCTGTCAGAACTCTTGCTAAACTCCTTCCACTCTGGTGGAAGTGAAGGAGGGCAGCATCTCCTTGATGTATAGGGATTCTTCTCATGAATTCAGTCTGGCCACCTGGGGCATACCTGACCTTGAACTCATCTGTAGATGTCACAAAGGCAAGCCTCACATTCTGTGCTTGTAGGCTCTTACATCCTCACATACAGGCACAGAGATTGGGACTCATGGGGCTGAAGTCATTGTA
The DNA here is from genome assembly GCA_902729485.2 of Mus minutoides. Classification (NCBI taxonomy): domain Eukaryota; kingdom Metazoa; phylum Chordata; class Mammalia; order Rodentia; family Muridae; genus Mus; species Mus minutoides. The sequence goes on along the minus strand of LR753360.1, from coordinate 858,419 downwards.
GCAGGAGACACATAGCACTTAAGCTTGGGTGGGGCATGCTTCTCTTTATTGTTTTTCTTTATCCTGCACAGAACTCCTGGGGGGGATTGTAGCCAAGATGCTTCAGCTATACTCAGAGGGGTCAAGGTTATGCTTTAGTGTGGCAGAGCTTTTTTTTTATTTCCCCCTCAATCAAAATATCTGGTCCTCCAACTTTTGGTGTAACAAATGTATTCAGAAATTTGGGGTTAGGATATCGCAGCTCTGGCATGCTTGTGCTTGACAAGTGCTGTATCTAAATCAAACCCAAGAAATGTTTGCTGAAGACAGAAGAGGTCCTAGGAGCACCAACCCTTCTTTGTTTTCCTGGTCCAGAGTCTCTGCAAAATAAAGAAGCAGATTTATTTTTATAATGCTATCTACAGAATGATTTTTTTGGTTCATCTATAGGTATCAGTAAGTGGTGAATACTGTGGTTTGTAAGGGTTTTCCTCCTATTATTTTGCATTTTATGTTCTGGTTCTATAATGACTAATTAAATAATATGTAAAATCTATACCAGGAAATGGTTGTTAGTAAGAATAATAAAGTCATCTTAAGAAGGAAAAAATATAATGACAAATACAGAAAAATGTAATACTAATTCTCTAACATAAATAATGCAATAAACAATATATAAAGCATAGCTTGCAAATTAATAAATAAAAATATGAAAGATGATAGGGGCTGTGTTCACTTGTATCCATAAACTCATAAATAAGTGGGGAAATTACAATTTGTATGAATAGGGAACAGCCCACTACTTACACATAAGCGACATAAATGGATACAACTGAAAACTTCCAAATTTATTTATAGTCACAAATATATTTATTTATAATGTAAAAATTGTAAGTTGCATTGAAGGCTGTAAAATCAAAAGATCTGTGTGTTTGTGTAGAAAAGATAGGGTAGGCAGTTCAACCTTGATGCTTCAAGAAATCAGGCTGAGCAAGCCATGAGGAGGGACACAGTAACCAGCAATCCCAGATGTCTTGATGATGGACTGTGATGTGCAAGAAATAAACACATCCTTCTTCCCCAAGTTATTTTACTTATGGTGAGAGAGAGAGAGAGAGAGAGAGAGAGAGAGAGAGAGAGAGAGAGAGAGAGAGAGAAGAAGAAGAAGAAGAAGAAGAAGAAGAAGAAGAAGAAGAAGAAGAAGAAGAAGAAGAAGAAGAAGAAAGAGGAGGAGGAGAAGGAAGAGGAAGAGGAGGAGGAAGAGAAGAAGAAGAAGAAGAAGACAGACAAGACAAAAAACCCTCTCTGTAGATATTTTCTGGAGAAATTATAGTTATTAATAGTACAGATAAAAATAGTAATGATGACATGGGAATTCTTTTTACAATTTACAAAGTATTTTCTCATACACAATCTTACATGATTTCTGTGATGCTTCATTCAGAGTGTTGGTCTGAGGGGTACACAAAGTATGTTCAAATCTCTCTCTGTTCTGACACTTACTCCCTACTTCTCATATACTATCATTCTGAAGTTACATTTCCCCATCTGCCCATAGAGGCTGATAATTGTGATTCATACACTGAAAACATGAGAACACTATAAGCTTTTATCAGAGAATAGCTAATCTTTAACTATTAGTAATTATTCATCATTACCACTAATTAGCAAACCAGAAAATTATTTGAAAATTTTAAGGAACACAGCCAATGAATATAGCTAAGATCCATACTTAGAGTGTCTAACTTTGTTCTCAGTGGCCATTGTGCATGAGGCTGTTGTGAAAATTACAGCTGAAGCAATTCCCTCAAGGAAGTACAACAAAGTGGCAGTGATTATTTCCCCAACATTTACCTTTGATAAGTGTCATTTTCTTGCTACTAGTGACTCTTTCCCACTTTCCCAGGTCAGTTCAGGCTCTGCTAGGCTCTGCCTTCCATGCTTGTTTGGAAACAGCAATTACCGGAGGATGAGTTGCAGGTCACTGAGTTAACCAAACCATAGCATTGGATTCTTTCTTGAAGTGTGACTTTTCTCAGCATATAAATTGCTCCTCAGTATTTTGAGAAGAATCTTGAAGTCTCACTTGTCCTTCTGCAGTTAATCTGTAGTGTGATCGCAGATTTTATAGGTTGTGGATGACCATCCAGTAGAGGTGTGAGAAAATGTGAGTATGAAAGAAAAATGGTTCTGTAGCATTTTTGTGGAAATAGTTTTTTATCTCAAAGATTCACAGCTCACATTAAGAAACACATATTAAATGTATATGAGTATGGTATGGGACACAGAAATTTTATAGCAAATAAAATAAACAGGTTGATTTAGTTTCTATCAAGTAAAATTTAAAAATAAGTACATAGTAGCTGCTATTCTAGAAACCATATTTTAAAAAGGAATTCTTTAGATTATTTTATAGAGCTTAGTCTAGTAAAAGAAATAATTCACCGATTCTTATAAATCCCTTGAAAATAGGAGAGAACATATTAAAGAGGGTTAAAAGAAGAAAAGTCACCCTTGTCTAAAGAATTTAAAGAGACTTCTTATGCCTGAGAAATTAGTAGAATTTTGATATACTTTGAGAAAATATTTTGTTTAGATACTATTCTAAGGAATCTGACCCTATTGGAATTTGTTCTGTTTTGTTTGGCATATAGTTTTTTATGTAAATTTCAGTATTCATTATATTGTCTATGGATATCAAATTTCTTTACCAAAATTTATTAAGAGATCTATCTCTCCCTGGGTCCTCAAGTCTCTCAGAGGTTATGCTAGGCACCTCCTCTCCCACTGAGGCCAAACCAGGCAGTCCTCTGCTGTATATGTGTTTGGAGCTTTAGACTAGCTCTTGTATGCTGCCTGATTGGTGACTCAGTGTCTGAGAGATCTAGGGGGTCTGGGTTAGTTGGGACTGCTGGTCATCCTATGGGGTTGTTCTGCTTCTCAGCATCTGCCAGGGGAGACTTCAAGGCTGGACACTATCACTGATGCTATGGTGTGCTTACAAGCAGGAGACTTAGCATGGCTGTCTTCCAAGACACCCAACTAGCAGCTTACTAAAATAGACATAGATACTTACACCCAACCATTGGACTGAAGTCGAAGACCTCTATTGTTCAATTAGAGAAAAGCATTGCTGAAAGGAAAGTTCATAGTGTCTCTCTTTAGTCCATAGCAGTATCTTGTGCCAACATTATGTCACTAAATTATTGCCTATGAAGATCTTTGGCATACCTAACCTGTTTCTAAGGCCAGTACATAGCATAATAGGTAGAATATATTTTCTTAGTATTTTTCAAAACCTTCACAAATTGTATTAAATAATTCAATGATTCCTCCAATAGTATACTCAAACAAAACTTGCTATCCTATATGCTGGAAATGTTGCCCTATGAATATGAAAGGCAGAGTTTATTGTCTTCCTGCAGATTCTATTTTAATGATAGAGAGTTGCATGTGGAAATACAATATTAATATATGAAAAGTAACAAACGGGATCTTGTGGTGGAGATGAGGGGAATGCTTATTAAAGGAGGTAGGGAAAAATATCTCTGAATATGTCTGGTGGATATATAGGAGATAAACTTGAATGGAAGAACATGGCAGGATCATCAGGTTTAGAGAGACTTGGTGTCCTTTTAAAGGCACTGGCTAACTCATCTCTTCAGAGCTTCATTAAGTAGGTAAGGAATGCCAATGAGCAGTTAGAGATGCAGGCAAAAGTATGTTATGTGCATAGATAGCATCACTTAGTTCAAGGTGCACCCAAACAATAATGGTGTGATTTAACACTGTCATTAATTGAATACACAGACTCATAACCATACCATGAACTATTTAAAACATGAAACTATAATTCATCTTAATTGATGGAAAATATTTAGGTTATTCACAAATGTAAAACAAGTGGAGTTCTGTCCATTGTAATTGGTGGTGTTGTAGGAGCAAGTGTGAGAGGCATTAGTAAAAGCTTAATCTTGGTCAAGATCCTCACATTTCCAGCTCAGCGTCACAATGCCATGAAGCTCACTGAAGTCATCATTGCCACTTCCTGCAATAGGACAGAGGAGCATGGATTCTATCCACTTAAGTAGAAATAATGCCCTTGTCATTCTGAGAAACACATGCCAAACAAAACAAAACAAAACAAAACAAAACAAAACAAAACAAAAACAAAAACAAAAACAAAAAAATAAAACAAAACTAAAAACCCCAAACAAACAAGAACAAAAATAAGTTGCTTTTTAAAGTCTATATGTGTAAAAACCATGGATGTCAATTAATCTGTACATTATGAACTAGTTATAAATGCTTAGATAATGCTGATTTCAGTGTTACAGTGAAGTAAGCATCAAATGAGCAACTTGCTAAAATAAAGACATTAATTAGTAATTAGATTTCTACATTTTTCAGGGCCATTTCATTTTGCAAGGTTAAAATTTCCTCCTGTGTTTGGGCCAGAAAACAGGTAAGAATAGTCAAACAAAAATTATCTACAGAGAAAATTAAGGAACAAATAAGCAAAACAAACTCTGGTGGTGACTTTGGTGGTGACTTGGCTTCCAAAAGTAACTGGATTCTTAAAGTTAAAAGCTGAACCATTTACTATAACTCCACATGAAAGCATGTAGTAAAGCAAAAACTTTGAAAAGAAAAGACATCTGAACATCAGGAGCTAGATGGTTTTATGGCACTATCCATATTTTAGGGTTTCTATTGCTATGAAGAGAAACCATAACCACACCAGTTTTAATAAGGAAAGCATTTAACTGGGGCTAGCATATAGTTAGGAGGTTTAGCCCATTATCATCATGGTGAAAGCAGAGTGGCGTGCAGACATGGCGCTAGAGAAGGGACTGAGAGTTCTACATTTAACCTGCAGGCACCAGGAAGAGAACTGGCTTGAGCTTCTGAGACCTCAAAGTCCAACTTCTAGTGACACATCTTCCCCAACAATGACACAGCAGCTCACACAGGGCTATACTTCCTAATAGTGCCACTCTCTATGGTCCTATGGTGATCGTTTTTATTCAAACTACCATAATCCTAGCTTTAGAGAAGCCCAGATTATTCTATATTTAAAATATTTTTATATATAGTATGTGTGTAATAACCTACAAACCCACGTGCACTTAGTGTGCCAGTCTCTGTTACATTCTTTTCTTATGTTTTTCTTTAAACTTATTCCATTAATTCTTCAGAAACAAAAGAAACGTCTCTTTATCAATTAATCTAATCTATTAATTCCCTGGCTGGTAATCCAGAACTTTACTATGCCAAAGTGCTCCAGAGAAGATACAAGAATGGACAGAGATGAGGAATGCAGACTTGTAGGTATATAATTAAATCTGTCGACTTTCCAAAGTTCAGATTTGTGGGACGTTTGTTCTCCTGCAATTTGAAAATACTCTGGTAAAGTCAAAACTGGACAATCAGGTTAGGAGGCCACATCACTTGTTCCACACTGATACCAGCTGAAGCAGGTGCTAGGGAAGAAAATTAGCTGAGAGTCTTCTGCTAAAAGTGGAGGGACAATGAATGCTTGTTGTTGAAGAACTGCAGGAATTATTGGTGTTTTTTAATGCCTCTGAAGCATAATTCTGGAAACAAAAGATTTATTAAGCAGAAATCATCTTTTCCTCCAATAAAAGGGAATAGACTATGAGCCAATAGCTGAGAATGATATTCTTAGGTTTCCTAACTATGGTCTCCAAGGAATATTTACTATCTAAATTTAGTCTAGCTCTTAATGTTTTCTCGACCATTATACAGAATTTTCTCTAATTAAGGTACTTTATATGATTTTGTGACAAGATTGCTTGTTGAGGGAAGTGCTGAAAAAGTAAACAGCTCTCCATCTAACTACTTAGCCAAACTAGTCAAGATAAGTTTTATGAGCAAGTCATCAAAGCTTGCATGCATTTCTGTGATATATTGGAACTGATTTGGGGTGTTTTCATGATCATTCATCTGCCATGCTGTATTCTTTTTTAAATTATTAATTTATTTTTATTATATTCTTTATTTATGTTTCAAATGTTATACCTTTTCCTCATTTCCCCTCCGAACCCCCTTCTCCCATCCCATTCCTCTCCCCCTGCTCACCAGCCCACCCACTTCCACTTACCCATTCTGGCATTCCCCTACACTGGGGCCCTTCACAAGATCAAAGGCCTGTCTTCTCATTGATGTCCCACAAGGCCATTCTCTGCTACATATGGGGCTGTAACCATGGGTCCCTCCATGTGTACACTTTGGTGGGTGATTTAGTCCCTGGGAGCTCAGGAGTACTGGTTGGTTCATATTGTTGTTTCTCCTATGTAGCTGCAAACCCCTTCAGCTCCTTGAGTCCTTTCTCTAGATACTCTATTGGAGACCCTGAGCTCAGTCCAATGGATGGCTCTGTGCATTCACCTCTGTATTTGTCAGGCACTGGCACTGTTTCTCAGGAGAGACCTATATCAGGCTCCTGTCAGCAAGCACTTGTTTGCATCTACAATAGTGTCTAGGTCTGGTAACTGTATATGGGACAGATCCCTAGGTGAGACAGTCACTGAATGGCCTTTCCTTCAGTTTCTGCTACAAACATTTTCTCTGTATGTCCTCCCATGGGTATTTTGATCCCCTTTGCTATATTCTTATCCAATATTCATTGCTAACCCAAAGTGGTTTTGTAGAGCGAGTACTGTGCAACATTAGGATAATCATCTGACATGGCTTTTTAGAGGCCTGATGTAGTGGAAAGAATGCAAATCCCCTTGAGGCATGATTGATCTTGAGGATATCCTTGGACCTGGAGTGAATGACCATGAGAGGACACCACCCACAATGTTGGTCCTATCCAAGAGGATAATGAATATAAGAGTCTTTTGAACTAATCCATTTTAAGGTACCCTAAAGCAAGAGTAAATGAATGTCTTCTAAAATGACCCAAGCAATGCATATTTTGCTTTATGTCTCATAAATTATCTGTCTCAAATTCTCAACATTGACATTGATGACAGATGTCACTGATAAACAAATAGTTATTTTGTTCTAATAAATGATTATTAACCAGAGAAGTTAATGTGTCATTTTGTTCCAGAGGGTTCTTTGGCTGGTTCCTGCCCTAAAGAGACATCTGAAGTAAAACAATTTCTCAGAAAACCATTTTATTTATGATGAGGAAGGCTCTTGTCTAGTATTATATATGCCAATACAAAGATGCTGCAGAAAGTGAAGGAAGGGCAGTTGCAGGAGATGGAATCTCATGAGAAGTTCTATTATTAACTACTTGGAACATTGTCTCAGCTGAGTCAAAATAACAGATTAATTGCAAATAATCTTTGAAAAATATACCTTAAACAACTGTATATACATACAGTACTAAAAAATAATAAAAGCTCTGGTAGTTACTCCACCAATGTAGGCCTTCATGATTACTGCATCACACTTCAATGCTCTTGGGAGTCATGATTTTCATGTGAAGTCTAAAGAAAAGAAGAGTCAGTGAGATGGGACGTTAACAATCAGAAATGCCAGTTCTGGGCTCAGTACTGCTAAGCACTGGTGTTGAGGTGTCAGGCCATTCACATCTTCTACCTGGACATTTCTATTCTATTGGAGACAGGAAGACAGTGTGACAAAGCCACACTTTGATGGGGAGAAATAAACCAGGAAGCGTTTTACAGTCTGGTTACACCTAGAACTCCGGAGAGAACACTGCCATCCCATATAAGGAGTGGAGAAAACACGTGGTCAGTCACTAGACAAGGGGACAGTGGGAAGCTTGGTCATGTGCCTCCATTTTGGTTTCTGAGAAAGGAAGGGGTAGTGAAGCATAAGCAAGCCCAGCATTGCCTACTTTTTATAGTTTAACAAAGTCTGGACAGAAGGGATTGTGATCATAAAAAGAGAAAGAGCTATTAGGATATGTTCTGGTGGGGTGTGGAGGAGTGAGTGCCTCGGCAGGCCCATGCCAAGGCATCATCTCCCCCTGAGAGACCAGCCACACAGCAATATAGTATAGAATAGAGTTTATTCAGGGAATGGAGAGAGGAGTTAAGAGAGTTGTAGAGGCAGAGAAAGACAGAGAGAGGGAGAGAGTGGAAAAGTAGAGGCCAGCCACGACCATGTGAAGATGGAATGGGGAGAGAGGGAGAGCAAGGGGGAAAGAGACAAGAGAGGCAAGAGAGCCAAAAAGTGAGTGGCGAGGCCAAGCAGCCCCTTTTATAATGGGTCAGGCCTAGCTGGCAGCTGCCAGGTAACTGTGGATGTGAACTCGAAACAATACCAAGAGATATCCTTGGTTATCTGGAACATACCCATTTTTGTAAGGGCAGGTGACAATGACCTATATTTGAAAGCACAGAGAAGAACTAGCAGTTAGGGTGTGATCCAAGTTGCTGAAACAGACCACAAGGCTTGACCTAGGGCACAAATAGGATGCTTTATACTGGCCAAATTAGGTGAACATAGCAAGTTTTTAGGTTTGCTGACTCTCAGCATTACCTGCTTGTTGGTGGTTGGGCCAAGTGCACTTGCTACACATGTTAACAGGAAGGCCACAGGACACATCCCTTGGCTAGATCTTCCAGAATGACTAGAGCTTACCCTTCTAACCTCGTCTACAGGAGACACTGAAGAGCATTTTCTCTGGGATGGCATTGGGTCAGGAGTGCTAGTCTTTAGACAATAGTAGTTTTATGAACTTTATTGAGGTCAAATTTCATAGATTGTTCTGGGACCAATGGACCTGTATTCCACACAGACTTGGTATTGACTTTCTAAGCAAATGGTATCTGGCCTCAAACACTCACAGGTCTTTATACACTGTCTACAAACTAATTGATAGGTCAAGCCATTTGTGACACTACAGTTATCTTTAAAGTGTAAGGGTGTAAGCAGGAAATAACACAAACTTGAATCATTCTGTCTCACAAAATAAAGGCTCCCTGGGTCAATTCAAAGATTGACAGAAAGAAATCCATGTCAAGGTAAATTCATCCTGGGGTGAACGTGAAAAATTAGCAGTAGCATCAGTATTTTTTCCAGTATATATAGGAATTTCCTGTTATATGGAATTCTTTAGTCTAAAGTATTTAAAATATAGAATGAAAACAGAACTTTTCATTTTTAGTTGATAACTTTAGTTTTGTATTTCTGTCCAATGATTGGGTGTAAATATCTACATCTGACTCTTTCAACTGCTTGTTGATTCTTTTGGAGGACAGTCATGATAGGTCCCTTTTAATGAGTGCTCCAAATCCTCAGTAATAGTATCAGGCCTTGGGGCCTCCCCTTGAGCTGGATCCCACTTTGGGGCTTTCATTGGACCTTTTTTTTCTCAGATTCTTCTCCATTTCCATCCTGGCAGTTCTTTTCAACAGGAACAATTATGGGTCATAGTTTTGAATATGGGATGGCAACTCCATCCCTCACTTGATGCCCTGACTTTCTGCTGGAAGTAGGCTCTACAAGTCTCCTCTCCCCACTGTAACGTCTCATCGAAGGTCCCTTCTTTCAGCTTCCAGGTCTCTGGTACATTCTGGAGGTTCCCCACAATCTTCTACCTTCCGAAGTTGCCTATTTCCATTCTCTTTGCTGGCCCTCAGGACTTCAGTCTTCCCCTACACAACCCCCGCCCAATACCACATCATGTTCTGCTCCCCCTCTGGCCAGCTACTTTCCCTCCCAGGTTCCCCCCTCCCTCTTCCATTGTGATTTCTTTCTTCTCCCACCCAAGTGAGACTGAGGTGTCCTCACTTCGGACCTTCAGCTTGTTGACTTTTTTGAGTTCAGTGGACTGTATCTCGGGTATTCTGTATCTTTTTTCTAATATCCACTTATTAGTGAGTATATACCATGCATATCCTTTTGGGTCTGAGCTAACTCAGAATATTTTCTAGTTTCATACATTTGCCTGCAAAACTCAAGATGTCCTCATTCCTAATAGCTGAGTAGTATTCCATTGTGTAAATGAATCACCTTTTCCGTATCCATTCTTCTGTTGTAGGACATTTGGGTTGTTTCCAGCTTCTTGGTATCACCAACAAGGCCACTATGAACATAGTGGAACTTGTGCCCCTGTGGCATGGTAGAGAATCTTATGGGTATATTCCCAAGAGTGTTATTGCTGGGCCTTCAGGTAGATCTATTTCTAATTTTCTGAAGAACCTCCAGATGGATATTCAGAGTATTTGTACCAGTTTGCAATCCCACCAGCAATGGATGATAGAAGCTGCTGAACCCCGTGGTTGAATTAGGGACATGCTAGGAGAAGCTGAGGAGGAGGGTGACCCTGTAGGAGGACCAGCAGTCTCAATTAATCTGGACCCCTAAGATCTCTAAAACACTGGACCACCAACCAGGCAGCATACAGTAGCTGATATGAGGCCCCCAACACATACAGTAGAGGACTGCTGGGAATTGGTTTAGTCAGAAAAGATTCACCTAATCCTCAAGAGACTGACTGATGGAGTCGGGGTTGGGAGGGCATCTTCATGGAGACAGTGGGGCAGGGAGGAGGTATGGGATGTGGAACAGTTGGAGGGTGGACTGGGATGGGAATGAAATCTGGAGTTTAAAATAAATAAATAAATAAATAAATAAATAAATAAATAAATTTATTTTAAAAAAGAAAAAAAAAGTATTTCAAAATAAAGTGTGATCAAATTAAAGCATTTAGTTATGTAACTTTTAAAACCATTTTGCTATGTTCCTAACTACAATAAACTGAAAGGCAAACAATAGATTATACCAACTTCTTTATTATGCTTTAGCCCCTTTGAATTTTCATTTATAAATATAAATGGTGACTAAATAATCATGGGCATAACCAGAGAAATCCCATGAGGACTCAACACCAAGTAAAGAACTGCAGGCAGCTAAGAAATGCTAAAAGTGGGAACAACAGTCTTTCTAAGGGAAGTGCCCACTAACTCCTTGCCTAATATCAAGTAGCCAGCTCTGAAGATATACATAAAAGTAACATTATACTGTCTGAGCAGGTTATTACACACACACACACACACACACACACACACACACACACACACACACACTATGCTTGAATTTATGCTTTTATAGCAGGATATCAGTGGGAAATTTACAATGCTCCAGGGTTTAGAGACTATTTTTCTATAGTCATTTTACTATATATTTTATTATCTTTATAAAGATAATGTTCAATATATATTGAATGTGCTAAAGTATTTATAATATTACTATATATTCATAAACAACATAGAGGACTCAGAAACTAAGTTAACATTAAACATTTATCCCCTAAGAAGATAATAAAATGTGATCACTGAATGTAGTGTCCATGTTTATGTGTATTCATATTGGGGGCATGTCTGTGTGATCACGAGAGAACATTTAAACTTAGAATATAAGTTACTTTTGGCGAATAAAATTCTTAAATGACAAAATTCTGACTGTGAATACATAAGCTTTTACATGACATTGGCTAGAACTTGTAGATGGCATTACTGTCAGAAGTCTGACAAACTAAGGAAGAAAATTCTAAATCCAAAAGTACTGACTATTACAGTGAGACAGATTGCTGAATAATTTATGTAAAAAACTAGGTAGTATAATTTAGCTCGCACCAGGTTGGTTTACTAATCCCCCAAGGCTACTTATTTATTGGAGCATCAAGGTTAGGAAACATACATTCAGGTCAACTTTGAAGAGGGGAATTGGTTTCACTGAGCCAATGTATAACATCTGTTCCTACCCATTTGGATGTTTGGTATTTGATTAAAGAATTATGACTGAGTTGGCAGCCTAATGATGTAGATTAGTGTCCATGGACTAGAACATCATATCCATTTGACTATTGTACACCTCATTTGTGGAGGACACACTTTTTAAGCATGCATTTAAAATAGAAGTGTGTTTATATGTGAGACCTATGCTCTCCATCCATAATCTGTTCCCTAAGCACCTTTTCTCTAGTTTTCCAGTCTTGTTCATTTTGAGTTCCAGAACTATGACAAGTCAGTGAACCCAGAAGTCAGTGAACCATGGAAACAGCTTACTGGAGATTCTGCTTCCTATGATTATTTCTTACCTTCAGTGCCTTCTGAAACCACACGAGTGTAGCTGTTTCATCATATGAACATAAATCTGATAAAGAATCATTGTGCTCTTGCAACAATCTATCATAATGGTTCACCTGTTTTCTTCTCATTATTCTGGTCTAGGTAAACCCATGATATCCATGATGAGGGTGAAGGCAGGAATAGGAGTAAATATGTGCATACAGAATTTTTAGAAAAATACACTTATGAAGTTGACATATGACCTGGGCATCTACCTACACTTGGTCTCATTCATAAGAGGTTCCTTTGTTAGTCAATTATTGATACCACATTTAAAAAGGCTTGCTCAGATAATATCTGGATCATAAAAGTTATTCCAAGCTTTGGCTCTTCACTTAAGATAGCTATTCCATGTTTTATTGGAATGCAGAAGCAAGGCAAAAAAAAAAAAAAAATGCCTGTCAAGAGGAGACTATTTACTTTCAAACTTCAGGGACATCTGGTATACATTTCCACCAAGACTGTGAGAGTCATTATTCAGCATTACAATCTGGCATAGATATTTCAAGCACATAGCATCTGTGGTCTAGTCATACCAGGCATAGCAGAGAGCCCTCTTTTTTGTCGGGCCCATTCAAAATTGCAAGCTCTTGGGTCATTCAGTAAATGGTTGCAATAGACATTGAAATGTGTTATTTATCTTGAAACCCCAACAAATGTTAACAACTATTTTATCTCCACTTTTGAGTCAGGATTTGCAAAATAAAGATCTTTCTAAAAGTTTCATCTAAAGGTTCAGTAAACCATTTCACACTCGTTCAGGTCACCTTTTATTTCCAATCATATTCTACAAACAACTGAAGGAGATATGCTCTTGTTTCTCAGACTTTAGTTCTTCCCCCAAGCCAGTGGTTACAACTTGTGGGTCACGACCCACTGGGATTGAATATCAGGTATCTTGTATATCAGATGCTTACATTATGTTTCATAACGGTAGCAAAATTACACTTAGAAGTTGTAGTGAAATAATTTTATGGTTTGAGGTCACCATAACATGAGGAACAGTATTAAAGGGCCACAGCATTAGAAAAGTTGAGAACCAATTCCCTAAGCTCTTTTGATACCATGATTTGGGTAAACTACAACACACACTCAGAGTATACATGCATGCTATCTGGGAACAAAGGAGAATTAATGCTTCCTTGGCACTCTTTGATAGGTGATGTTAGATGAATGGCTATCATACTTGCTCACCTGTTTTCTTCTCATTCTCCTGGTCTAAGAAAATCCATGAGACCCAAGATGAGGGTCAAGTCAGGCCTAGTAGTAGATATTTGCATATATAATTCTTAGGAAAACCCATTCATGAAGTTCATATATGACCTGGGCACCTACCTTCACTTGGTCTCATTCATAAGAAACCAAGTGGATGGTTTTGATTTATATTGACAAATCCACAAAAGCTCAACTCTACTACATTCTTTATTCTTCAGGTGACTGACACTCTAAGATGCAACCTTGTGGAAATATACTGAGATTTCATATTTTATAGTTTACAATTACAAATTTTGACCAATGGGAAACTGACCTGAAGAACAATCTAGTCTGCCTATTACTAGCTGGGCAGTTCTGGTGCCTGTACTTTACAACTTGAAAGCCCAAATGCTATGGGTTGACCAAAACTTTCCTTTGCTCTCTTTTTACATTTTACTTTGTCAGCACCTCCCTGCTGTTTTTTGGCATCACTTCTTAAATTAACTACATGATGAATGAGGCTCTGCTTACAGTCTAATACAGGCTAAGACCTAAGTATAGGTAGGTCTTCAACATCTGAGTTTCAGCTTGATGTAAGTGGCTGCTGCCATTTGTCTACTGCTTTCTTGTATGTGTCTTACAAAGTATCTGGATTTTTGTTTTCCCTTCATCACATTCTCTGGTCAGGATTTCATCTCTAAGGTGGATAAGGATGGAACTTTTGTGATTGTGGGGTATTTAGGGTTCTTATGGACTAACCGATATATACTGGGGACTTATTTTGAAATGCTGTCAGAACCCCACTGCAGGACACTGGATGTGTGCAGCTGTTGCTGTCAGATGGAAGCAAATAACTTCTGGGGTTTTCAGATAATTGGAAGAGAAATGGAAAAAAATAGACCAGAAATACATACCAGGTGCCTGAAGCTATGGTGATTTGCTACAGGAAAGAGCTCCCATCTGGAACACAGCTTGGGTTAGATTCACCACCTGATTAAGGTTATGCTAATCCAATATTCCCAAAGTCTTCCAACCTCAAAGGCCAATCATGTTAAACTGTGATTTTCGGAAACAACACTTACTTTTCCCCCCTACTTTTGATGGCAATTCCTCTACAGATATAATTTTCTCTGATAAAATGATAATGATGGTGTCATCAGGAAGGGGTGGTCTTTGGAGGTTGGATTTTTGCACTTCACTTTACACCTAAAGTAGGAAAATTTTGTGCCTAGAAAACTCACTTGAACTTGAGTATGCACGGAGCTCTGACTAATAAGAATCTAGAAAACCCTAGAGAGACTCTTACTTTCTGAAAATACCAGGGCATTCTTGTGATGAAAATACATGATATTGACCTTTATCATTATAGCTCTTGATTAATGAAGGTGATGGACCCAGTGACACAGCACACTGATTTGCTTTCTTCTCTTTACCATATAAAGTGTGAAGAAGATTATCCTTGGAAGAGTCACTGCTCCAGGCTAGTAGATGTTCTCACACTTATGTTTCATGCATACAATGAGTAGGTAGACCACACAAGTTAAGTGCTTGTTTTGTTTCTTCATTTCTTTTTTTTTTTTTTTTTTTTTTTTTTTTTTTTTTTTTTTTTTTTTTTTTTTTTTTTTTTTTTTTTTTTTTTTTTTTTTTTTTTTTTTTTTGCTTTTTATTTTGAGACAGGGTCTTGTTATGTAACCCTGGCTGGTCTGGAACTTACTATACAGACCAAGTTGTTCCTGAATTCACAAAGAACTGCTTGTCTCTGCCTCTGAAATGCTAATATTAAAATAATATGCTGGATAGCAGATGAGAAAACAAAAACAAAAACAAAAACAGAATATGCTGGTAAGCCTGACTCATAGGAGTCATATACTCAAAAGTAGTGCTGTGGAGGTCAGCCATTCTGAGATACTAAAGAGTTTTCCTTTTCCTATGTTACCAGCATCCCACTATAATAACCAAAGCTACACATGCACGTGCCCCTCCCCCCACACACACACACAGAGGAAGAGAGAGAGCGAGAGAGAGAGAGAGATGCTTATTTGCCATAGAAACTACATTATTGTAAAGCATACTTCTTATTATAGTGAAAGATTATGTGCCTGGTTACTAGTCATATAATTTTTAATATGAATCAGGATTCTGGTTTCAGAATCCCAGAAAAGTTGACATATCTTTACATATATATATCACTGCAGATGTTTCTATTGCTTTATTTAATGCATGAATTAATTTTTATTACTAATTTTTATATAATGTACAAAAGTGGGTTTCACTGTGATGTCTTCATGTTTATCATGGTATTGTATTAATATTCATACACCATTACCATCCTTTATCCACTTCCCACACGTCTTCTTCTAACTCTCCAGTCTCCTTTCTTTCACATTATATGTAAATATATAAATATGGGTAGTACAAATAAAAACAAACAAATAAAACGCAAAGATTGGGACACCACTCCCAACTATCTATAACACCACTCCCATACCTAAGGCTGGGGCATCATTGTGGAAGATGGAACAGAACATATGTAAAAGAGAGAAATGCAGAGACTTTGCTGTGAGATAGTATCTCACTGGAATGCAGTGGCTACCCCCGTAAAGTATCACTAGAAAGACTGATTAAATAGGAGCTACACATGCACAACAGTAGACATAACTCTGACTGGACAAATCCCAGGAAGTCTCAACACTATACAAAGAACTCTAGAAAACTAGAATACTAGAAATTCTAGAAACTAGAGACTAGAAATACTGAAGAGTAGAAGATACAGTTTCCCCAAGCAAGAAGACTTCTCCAATACCAAATGGTCAGCATTAAAAACATATATACAAATAACAAGTATACAGATTGAGTAGGTTCTATGTACATAACAACAGTTAATGGAAAAAAGGCCAAGATTTTATTAAATGAATAAAGAAAATTATATGGGAGGCTTTAGAAGGAGGAAGGGTAATGGAGAAATGATGTAATATATTATAATCTCAAAAAATAAAATCACAATATTTCAAATTTTACTATGTGTTATTTGTCTTATCTCACCATTATTTTTCTTGTTTCTAAATGCAAATTTCTTATATCTAATACTCACTTCTGGTAGTCGGCTCTCTCTCTCTGTGTGTATGTGTTTGTGTGTGCACTTGCCCATGTACTCATTTCTATAAGCCAGAGGTCAATCAATGCCAGATATCTTCTTCCTTTATTGCTTTCCAACTTACTTTTTGAGGCGAGTTCTCTCACTGAACCTAGTGTAATGCTTATTATTTCAGATAGACTCTTGGAAAACAAGACCCCAGAATCTTCCTGTCTCTGTCCTTGCCTTTTTGCAGACTGTATGTCCTATAGTAACAATACCTTTCTCAGCTATTTTTATACTTAGTTTTGTTACATTCCCCTCTTGCCAATGAGAGAACTATAGAAATTGTATCCTGTTTCCAGAAGATCTCAAAGACAGGTCTTTTCATCCCTCTTTTTTCTCCCGGTTTCTAGTATCAGAAATAGAATTGAAACTTAAACCATCACTTTGGATGATCAAAATATTAGGATTAGTAAGATCGCTGGAGTCTGGAATGGTAGTTCCCTGAGGAACCGAATTCAAATCCTAGATCACTTCTTTTTGGTCTACGTTAGTAGCTTAATTTTCTGGATAATAGAGCTAGATCCACTGCTGGTTTCTTTTGCAAGGTCATTGTTATATACAGCTGTTAAGGGGCTTCAAATAAGACTAGAGTAATCCCATCTGCCTAGTGTCCAGAGGATGCAGAAAGAGGGGCTCACTTATCATAAAAAGCCAGTGTTTTCAGTAGAAGTGGTACTTGTTTCTGGAGGATTTTCATAATTTTTCATTAGTATACAAATGCTAAAAGCCAGGTGCCCTCGAGTGCAAAGAAAGACAACCCACTGCAGAAGCCTCTGAGGATGCGATTCTGATGCGCCACCCTTGGTTCCAAACCTCTACATTAAGCAACATCCATCTGTCTGACACTATAGCATACAGTTCTCTGGAGCACATATTTGAAGCTTTTGCATGAGATTTGGCAAAGTTGCAATGCAATTGATGCTGTCAAATGATAACCATGGTAACATATTATGACTGATTTTTTTTTTTTTTTACATGTTCATTCTTATGGTTGAAAACCAGAAGAAATTCATTTAGGACAAGACAGAAAACCTGTGATTTTTCTTAATCTGCTTAGGAAAAATAGTGCAACACTGATTTGCCATCTTCTTTCTCCGTTACTCCTGTGCAGTTAGAAGTCAGTGCTCTGGCTCAGGGGTTCTCAACCTTTGAGTTGTGATTCCTTTGGATGCCAAATGATACATTCATAGGGATCACATATCAGGCATCCTGCATATCAGATATTTACACTACAATTCACAATATTAGCAAAATTGCAGTTAAGAAGTAGTAACAAAAAAAACTTTATGGTAGGAATCACCACAATATAAGGAACTGTATTAAAGGTAATAGCTTTAGGAAGGTTGAGAATTATTGGTCTAGCAAAACTATCTAACATTGCTTTACAGAAATAGACTTCAAGTTTTGAAGTATCTTTGTCAAAGGTCATTTAAAACCAAGTGACCCCAGCTATTCATAGGAAGGCTATCAGAGTTTTATCTTTTAGTACCAGTTAACATCTTCCTACTTCCCTAGACCAACCAAGCTAAAAGAGCAATACCCATATTTATTGAAGGACAAATTTTCTACACTTAAATTAGTACCACGTTCTGAGTAAATAAATTATTTAACTGCCACAAACAGAATTATTTCAAGGCAATTTTAGGTGGAAAGCACAGATTAAGATCAACTTCATACATGGATATATTTAAGGAATTGTTCACAGTTGTAGGTTTCCGTATGTCTTTTCAAAAGGCCTTCAGTGTTAAGTATACCTCTACATCCCTCTTCTATACTGCCTTCCCCCCTCACTCCATTTAATCCTTGTGTTTGCACTTCTTCTTTATCCCTTTATGAAGCTCTATTCTATACTATTTCCCCTTTCTTGGAGGAGTTCCTCCCTCCTCCTTGATTCCTTATCAGCTACTTAAGCTTTGTGAATATTCTAAATGAAATAGGCACACCAAAAGCCTAAAATGTAACAGTAAAAGAAATATGTAGCCATTAATTTTCTGGTTCTAGATTACCTCACACAGAATGATTGTTTTTTTTTTTTTTTTTTTTTTTTTTCCGAGACAGGGTTTCTCTGTATAGCCCTGGCTGTCCTGGAACTCACTTTGTAGACCAGGCTGGCCTCGAACTCAGAAATCTGCCTGCCTCTGCGCCACCACGCCCGGCTAAACAGAATGATTGTTTTTATTTCTATCCATTTACCTACAAATATATTTTTCTTAATAGCTGAATAATATTCTATTGGGTGCCTGTACTACATTCTCATTAGTCATTTATCAGCTGATGGACATCTAGATTATTTCCAATTTGTTGCTATTGTTAATAGAGCATCAATGAATATGATGAGCAAAAACAAAATGGATAAATGCTTAATTAAGTTTGTTATAGATTTGTCAATTTTCAGCTTCCTGAGGACCCTTCATACTAATTTTCATGACAGCTGTTCCAGTCTGGACTCTCAGTGGCAATGGATGAATGTCCCCCTTTCCCTGAGTACTCACCAGCTCTGTTTTTAAACTATAGTACTTAGCCGGGCGTGGTGGTGCACGCCTTTAATCCCAGCACTCGGGAGGCAGAGGCAGGCGGATTTCTGAGTTCGAGGCCAGCCTGGTCTACAGAGTGAGTTCCAGGACAGCCAGGGCTAGACAGAGAAACCCTGTCTCGAAAAAACGAAAAACAAACAAACAAAAACAAAAACAAAAAACAAATAAACTATAGTACTACAAAATAATAGTTAAAAAAATGTATAGTTTTGGCATAAGAGACATGTATAACAATTAAATACAAACCTGATTTTTTTTTATAAAGAAGACCCAAAATAAACTTTAACAATTTTTTTTCTAATCAAATTATATAGTAGTCTATAAAAGAAGAGAAATAAATCCACATCCATCACCCTCCTGAAAACTCAACTCCAAATGAATCAAGGACCTCAAAATAAGACAAATATTGTGAATCTCATAGAAGAAAAAACTAGGGAATCGGCAGAACGTTATTATCACAGGAAAGGACGTTCTTAACAAGATCACAATAAGACCAACATTTTATAAATGAGAGCTCATGATGGTGAGAAAATATTGATTAGCAAAGTCTTATCATTATTGGGGCTTTTCCTTTATGTTCTGTCCCTTCCCCGTGAACAGTGTACATCAAAGATAACTTGAAAGAGGCCATTCTTTTCATTGCGGGGAACATTTTGTTTGCACAGCTATTTGCATTAGTTTACATTATTGTCCAACTCTCATCCATTAATACCGGGACAGAAGATATGTACTTTACTTGTTATTCCAGTCATTACATTTTCTCAAGAATCCTTCAATTAAATATTGTTTTACTTATTAAAAAGCTGATGGCTCAAATAAATTCGATTTTTATTGATCTAAAAACATACTTAGCAAATGGAGTCAGTGAGGAAAACTCTCTCCTGACCTTAACTGTACCAAGACCAGTTCTGAGAAGCAGTGATGCCATCTCTAACCTTACAGAAGACTTAGTAGAAATTCCACACCACTTTTATTTGAAATGTGACCTTTTAAAAAGGTGACCCATTGTAGCTCATTGCCATCTGATTTAAATGATGCAATGTCACTAATTAGTGAAAAGTATAACATGTGTCATTTAAAGTTTTAAAAAGTCCCATAGTTTAAAAGTCTTGAATCCCTGATTGACACAGACCTGGATCCTATAATTAACTGCTTTTACTCCAGCAGTAGCTCATTAAGGAAGAAAATACAGAGACGCTGAGCCTATAACATCATCATGAGGTAAATGAGGTTTCCTTCTCTAAGTTTGGTAGGTCATAATTGAGTCATCATGGCAATTTGAATAATTGCTTTCCAAAATTATATAGGATTTTATGCCTGTGTATGTAATATATACTAATTAGTAAAGTTTTATAGACATTAGTATTGTAAGTTTGAGATAATTTTCTCTAATTTGTAAAAGGACTAATCTATTTGACCACTATACACATTAGGATTTGGTAGGGGACTAGTTTAAATATAAAATTTGGTACAAAAATACTTTAAGCAAATAACAAATGATGGAAAGAGAATTGCATGATTTATATGAATGAGAAGACACTTGAAGCATTCTACAGGCATGTAAACATGCTGGAGTTATGATGAGAGGCCATCTAGGTTAGAACAGAAAAGATAATTTGAGGTGATACTGGATTTTTGTCAACAATACAGTACAATTGTTGTTCTTTCTTTTGTCTACAAAAAATTATGCAGTGGAAAAATGGAACCTGTGTGCACCATAGGCAGACAGGACCCCAAGTGGAGGAATAAGGACAATAAAGTACTCACAAAACTTTTGACCTCAAAATTGTTCTTTCTACAAGAAATTCAGCGACAAAGATGGAGCAAAGTCTAAAGGAATGGCCAACCAATAACTGACCAACTTGAGACCCACGCCATGGACATGCACATTCCTTGACACTATTAATGATACTCAGGTATGCTTGCATTACAGAGCTTAGCATAACTGTCCACTGAAAGGTTTCACCCATCAGCTGACTGAAATAGATGCAGATACCCACAGCCCAACATTGGAAGGAGCTTGGGGACTTTTATGGTAGAGTTGGAGGGAGGATTGAAGGCTCTGAAGGAGATAGGAGCTACACATAAACACCAGCAGAGTCAACTAACTTGGCCCATTGGAGGCTTTCCAAGCCTGAACCACCAACCAAAGAGCATACATGGGCTGGACCTAGCCACACTCCTCATATGTAGCAGATGCGCAGCTTCGTCTTCATGTGGGTCCCCCAGCAACTACAGCAGGGCTGTTCCTAAAACTGTTGCCTCTCTGTAGAATCTCTTCCCCTAATTGATCTACTTTATCTAGCCCCAGTGGAAGAGGATGTGCCTATCCCTGAAGAGACTTGATGTACCATGGTAGAAGGAAATCAAGGAGGACCCCACACTCTCAGAGGAAAAAGGAAGGATGGAGTGGGAGAAGGGACTGTGTGAGGGGGGAATCTGGAGGGAGGGCAGTGATCAGGATGTAAAGTGAATAAATGAATAAGTTAATGGGAAAATTTATATTAATCTATAATCATGCTTTATATTAGGAATTGGTTTTGATGGGATTTGTTTTGAAACAATACTTCTGAGTCTTGTCATGTTCTATCAATCTATACTTTTCCACTGAAATTGCCTTTTTCAATATAGTCTTCACATTTTATTAATTTTATTAATCTCTAAAATCTTGTTTCTGTTTCAGTTTAAATGGGATATAGTCTTATAGTCTTATTAAGTATCGAATGGTGAATTTCTGACTGCTTATTAGGTTTTTTTTTTTTTTTTTTTTTATATAATTTGTCTGTGTGAGTAAAAGGCATGGCCTTTAGGGAGTAACTGTAAATTTTTTTTATTGTGGAATTTTTGTTTGTTTTTGGAAGCCCAATTGGTCTTAGTGGCTTTAAATAACAGGACACAAAGCTGAATGAATAGAAAAGAAGTGGTTCTGGGAAGAATTACTGAAGGGGAATAAATATCAAAATGTACTGTGTGAAATTCTCAAAGAACCAAAATTCTTCTTTGTCAAATCAGAGGGAGCTACAGAACAGTATAAATCAAATATTCTATAAAACAAAACCTGTCTTCTGAAGGTCACTGAAGAATGTAATACAATTGTGCACTTTTGTGACACAAGTTAGAAAGCAGTTGAGCTTCTGCTTGTTTCTCAGTAAGATGTTCACAAACAAAAGAATATAGAGAAATTAGACTATAATCCCAAGCAGAATGAATCTTAGACAAATGAACTCAGCCAAACATGCCTCAGTGCCTCAAAGTACTTATACGAGGACCAAACAAAGCTTTATTGTTTTTAACCTTTTTTTATTGTTTGTTTTTGTTTTTTGGGGAGGGACAGGGTTTCTCTGTATAGCTCTGGCTATCCTGGAACTCACTCTGTAGACCTCTGTAGACAAGGCTGGCTTTGAACTCAGGAATCCACCTGTCTCTGCCTCCCAAGTTCTGGGATTAAAGGCATGTGCCACCACTGCCTGACACTAAGCTTTATTCTTAAATAAAATTTCACACTAACTTTGATATGTTAACAAATTACTGTAAAAAATATAATGAGAATTGCATAAAATTCAACAACAAAAATGTGTATTCAAGATGTTTCCAGTAAATAATTTATGGAAAAGGAAAAGAAATTCTTATAAAATGAAAAGTAATCTGGCGAATACAAATAGTAAAACTATGTACAAGATATTTTGTAATGCAAAAAAAAACAACATCCAGAGCTTCAAGCAAATACAAATAAAACTATAGATCCATTTATGGTGAGATTTAGTCAATCATAAAGGTAAATAATTAATTCTAGATGAGTTCTCTAGAAGTAGCTACAATGCAAAGTCATAATATATTATTAGAGATACACACAGGCATCTTTGGGCTACTAAATCTCAAGGAAAACAATAAAAAATAATTTATTGACAATAGTCTTTAATAAGTGATGGCAAGAAGACTAGAGATCTAGTAGAATAATGGAATTTAGCTATAGTCTCTCCTTCAGTGAAAGAATAATTCTAAAAGAAACAAGAAAACCTTACATCTGAGACTTGAAACTCTCAAAGAACTAGAAGAAACCTGGAGACACACTTTGAAACAATGACATGCTATTTTTGGTGGGATCCCCAAAGCACAGGAAAGTAAAGCAAAAATAGAAATTATGTGTAGATCAAACTAAGTTTCTTCAGCATAGCAAAAGGGATAAAATAATTAACCCCATTGAAAAGATTACTTATAGAATGGAAGAAAAGATATTTTCTAAATAGTCATTTGACAAAGGCTTAGAGTATTTAGAGGTTAGAAGGAACTAATCCTCTAACCCCCCTATCCCCAATTAATAAAAAGGAAGAAATATAGTTAATGACCTGAACAGGCATGTCTCAACATTGAAATACAAAGGGCAACAGATATATGGAAATATTAAACACAGCCATAGCAGAAATACACATAAATTCTATAGCAAAGTCACTATACTCAAGGTAGAGGGATTACATTAAAACAAAATTCCAAGCAAATAATTACCTCCCCAAATCTCAGAAATGATTTAAAAACAAAAGACTGCCAGACAAAGTTTGAGACCAAGTAGAACAATTTAGTCAGTAGCTGAGAGAAGTCAGTTTGAGTCAGTCAGCTTCAGGAAGAGTTTGAGTCAGAACACCTGATTTGAACCAGCCATCCAGAGTTCAAAAGAATTATAATAATGAGCTTATCCAGGAGTCAGCCTCTGAGAAACAATTGCATCTGGCAAAAAGAAAATATTTTTATAGTACTGTAACATTTAAAACATTATGGTCTGTAGTTTGAAACCTGAAATACACCCTAATAACTATCATCTATTTGAAGTGTTCATGCTTTACAAGGTACTCTAAAATGAGCTTTGCAATTTTTTTATTCACTTCAGTTTTAGAGTTTATCCTTAAGAAATTGAATATCATAAGTCAATGACTTATTACTGTTTATCAAGGAGTATTTCGAGGTTATTTCTTTTAAATTAGTCTAGATAGTATATATTTTTCTAGATAATAACTAAAGCAATGCAATATTCCCTTTGCATTTGATTGATGCTACATGATTGTCCTGACTGCTTGATTTCTTCATATCAGTAATATCTGTCTAACTTAATTGTAGAATTTCCCTCCTTGCTCAATTAATTAAAGTGATTTTACCAGAAAAAAAGCAAATGCAATAGAGGAATTGGCACTCTTGTACATTATTGGTGGGATTACACATCAGTATACCTACTGTGGAAGATGTTATGAGATTTTTCAAATTAAAACTGGGTCTTTCATATGATTGAGACATTTACTGTATTTCTGAGTCAATATTTAAAAGGATAAAATCAGCAGATGAAAGCAATATCTCTGTGCCTATGTGTGGCACCATTCATAATGGCAAAGGTATAAATTCAGTTTAATTTTATGTGGAGATGGAAAAGTAATGTAATCCTTCAGAGTTGAGTCCTTTCAGCCAAGAAGAAAATCTTGACATTTGGTATAAAACAGAACTAGAGGACAGTTAAATAAAATAAACCAGACAGAAATGGCAAGAACCACATGCTCTCAATCACATGTGGGAAATACAAATGTGGATACTAATATAAATAGAAAATTCTAGAAGTCAGAAAAGGAAAAGGTTAAGGTAGGTTAGATGTGATCAATACATGTTGCATAAGTGTGCATATATGACAATGGACCACATAAATATGTACAATTAATATGCACTAATCAAAAATATAGTTTAACATGTTACTAACTTTTAAACATACAAATTTCAATTTTTAATTTTTAAAATAGAAAACAAGTTACAATTTTAGTATAGTTGAACTGACTCTGGACCTATAATATTGCATTATTAGACATAAAAACTCCTAGAAGCTGGCTGACAAGATATCTAAAAACTAATCGTAAAAATGAAATTGTCCTGGGTTGGAGAGATAGCTCAGCATTTAAGAGCACTGAGTTCTCTCACAAATGACCTGGGTTCAATATATAACACCTACATGGTAGCTCACAACAGTCTGTAACTCTGGTTCCGGGGGACTGACACCTTTCTGCTATAGCTGGGAATCATGCAAGCATGCAAATGGGGCACATACATATGTGCAGGCTAAATACTCACACATAAATAAAAAATACATTAAAATTATATACTTTACATACATTAAAAATGAAAACTAACCTTACTACAATATTAACAGTATAGTAGGAATTGTGTATGTATTCCTTCTTGTTAAAAAAATATCTTCAATTTGGAAATTTGTTGCTTTAACTTATTACATGTATAATCTGGAAGTTGCTTGGTTTATTTCTATTTACCACTTCTGCTACTACTACTATTACTACTACTACTACTACTACTACTACATTACTACTACTACTACTACTACTACTACTACTACTGCTGCTGCTGCTGCTGCTGCTGCTGCTGCTGCTGCTACTATGGCTATTATACTCTTTCTCTTATCATGGTTTTAATTTCTTAATCAAAAAGATGTCCTTCAGGATGATAATGAAAGATATTTTCTACCATTTGGTTAATGTTTAATTACTTGTCTAAGAGTCAATGGTTCTCTAACCTTCTGATGGAGAACTAAAATGATTTCAGTGGCAGCTGATATGAATAGAAGAAAATAGAAATATCACACTTACAAGATGCAGATTATATTACTAAACTTCCTTTTCTAATATATTCAAAGGGAATCCCTAATCTTAATGAGAATGGGAATATTGTGAATTAACTTTTATTGAAGAAAATGTACTATATAGAGACAGAACATATAATCAGTGACACCAGAGAGAATATATTTGGGGTCTCTTCATATGTAATTTTAATATCTATATTTCTCAACTATGACACATGTATTTGGTAAATTCCAATGTTATGAAGTATAACTAGTTAGCAAACTTCAAAATGTTTCATGCATGTACGCATCCCATGGGAAGAGTTGATATTCCCATACATAAATAAAAATACATTAAAATTATGTACTTTATATACCTTAAAAATTTATGAGCTTTTTCTAGTACTTGAGTTTTATTCTAAAAATAGCAATAACCATAAAACTGTAACATACTAAATCCTCACTCTAATTAATTTGTTATAAGGTAGATCAGCAGTTACATGTTTGATGGAGTGACTGTTAATTATAATACACACTTTTACTAAGTATATATAAGTAATCCTTCAAGATGTAGATGTGTATATTAATGTAATTTTATTTACATATAACTGAAAACTAACCTTACTACAATATTAGCAGTATAGTAGGAATTGTGTATGTATTCCTTCTTGTTAAAAAAATATCTTGTTTAAAAATATCTTGTTAAAAAATAATGTGTTAAACCAAGATAGAGCTGTGTGCCTTTCTTTTCTCTTTTTTCAGAATGTTGACACTGACACATTCTTTAGCCAATTTGTTGGCTCTGTGTCTGGATGTATGTACATGTATGTATAGGTTTGATGAGGTGAAGTTTATAATGCTGCTTTTCATTAATTTGTACAAGTAATAATCAATGAACAAACCAAAACCATAGGGCCATTGAGACAGCTTAAGAGATAGGAGGATGGTTGCACAATCCTGATGATCTAGGTATTATCCCTGGAATCTGTGCTGGAAAGATGCTGTTGGTCTCCACTTTCTTCCACATGCCTACTGTATTGCATACCCATTGGCACTCACACACACAACAGATATTTCTCTCCCTTACATACACATAAATAAAACGAAACTTTAAGTTTTAGACTTATATTGAAGAGAACTTTCAGAACTGAAACCAGCAAAACACATATTTTTTAAAAGAATGAAATATTTCCCACCAAAGTGTCTATGATAGCTAGGAAATCAGGACTTTCATAAGAGGCAACTTGGATATTTTTCTATTAGATTGTTCTTCTACCTACTGTGATGGGAGGGAAAGCACAACACAGCAAAACGATGTCATGGGGCAAAGCCACTGATCTCCAACCACACTTGCTAGAGCCTGGTTCCTCATCATTTACTACTCTGCTGGCGACTAGATCTCTCTTGGATTCTGAGTCCTTTGCTCTGTTCAACACCAAAAGCATCTAAGTGCCTAATTAGGACAGTGTATATCTGTCAAGCACCTGAACTGCAAGGTCCCCTGCAGCCTACTTCAGTAAGTAGGTTTCTAGGCTCTTCCTTGGGGAATTGAGACTCTAATAGAGAAAATATCCCAAATAAGAGAAGGATGTTCAAAATCTTTGGGGAAATATGATTGAAACATTTGCTAGAGTCAATTCTTTAGTTGGCCCACTTCAAGCTATTCCTTCCCCCCAAGTTTCAACATCATAACCATTAACAACAACTGCAAAATGTGTTTATTTAAAATAACACAACTGTCAATTATGTGGAATAAACTTTTCTCTGTCTTTAAGTGAATGCAGTGGGAGCTCAGCAATTGATGTGACCTGCTTAAATTCTAGCAAGCCACAGTCATTTTTATGTCTCTCTCACTCAAATAAAATAAGTCTATAAATAAAATGGAAAGACAGAGAAAGTAGAGGGTAGAGAAAATAAGCTAAGATTACCCTGTATATGCATGATGCCAACCAGATAAACATATGGGTAGATACCCTAGGCATGTAAACAGGGTACACTTTGATCTTCCTGAATTTCTAGACTCCAGGGCTTGCCAGTGTCCAGAGGAAGTTGGCACAAGGCACAACCTAACTCCATCACTTCTAACATATTTAGTTTCAGCCTCCTCTAGGGTCAAGAGCTTGTCTTGGACTGAGCTCCCTTTGTTAGACAATGCTGGAGACTTAAGCAAAGTAAATGTATTCCATATAAGGACATTGAAGCCTAAATTATTCTAGTGGCTTTTCGTACAAACTGGTTAACACACCCAGGAAAAGCAGAGAAGGCAGAGAAAGAGGACCTGTCTACCTGATTGGTTAGCTTTAACTGAGTTTAAAAATGGTGAAGGATCTAATACACTCAGTGCTTCCACTTCTTGTCTGCAGAAAATACCACTTCCCTTCTTCCCCTTAAGAAATTGTAGGAGCATGAAGACTCACTGTCTTGCAGTTGGTTTTTTTTTTTTTTTTTTTGCTTATGTTTCTGTCTCTAGATTAACATTGTTGCCCTAGAATTTAAGACCAACCCCGAAGCACTAGCATATGTATTTAGCCTTAAAATTCAGTTCCTCAGTTCAGGTACAGGTACAGCATGAGAATGTGATCTCCTGTTTTTCATGCACAGATCTGATTGAGAAGCTTCCATAATGTCAAATGATTATGCATTATAGGGTACATGGTAAGGTCTTAACAACTAGAATTTGGGGTCTGTTGTCTGAATTTGTTTGTGTAAAATTAAAATTAGGTTTTGGTCAGTGTCTTAGTCAGGTTTTCTATTCCTGCACAAACATCATGACCAAAAAGCAGTTGGGGAGGAAAGGGTTTATTCAACTTACATTCCCACATTGCTGTTCATCACTGAAAGAAGTCAGGACTGGAACTCAAGCAGGTCAGGGAGCAGGAGCTGATGCAGAGGCCATGGAGGGATGTTCTTTACTGGCTTGCTTCCCCTGGATTGCTCAGTCTGCTCTCTTATAGAACCCAAGAATACCAGCCCAGAGATGGTCCCACCCACAAGGGGTCCTCCCCACTTGATCACTAATTGAGAAAATACCCCACAGCTGGATCTCATGGAGGCACTTCCCCAGCTAAAGCTCCTTTCTTGGTGATAACTCCAGCCTGTGTCAAGTTGACACACAAAACCAGCCAGTACAGTCAGAAACTTAGTTATTGATAAGGTGCTAACTTATTCCAGGCAGAAAGATATTGGAATAATCATGTCAAGAATGGAGTGAAAAACCATATCAAGAGTAAATGCTGGTCTGGTTTAGACAAATAGTCATCTCTGTAAGGTAGAAATCAGTTGCTCACTGGAAGTCCAGTGTTAAGGACTCAGCATTCTCCAGATGGAAGCAGCCCAGCATTTTACAATGTGATTATAAAGCTTGCTTTTTCTATACAGAATAATATACATAGGTTACTATGTTTCACTGCTGCTGAGAATGGGTGTATGTAGCAGAAAAGGGAGCCAGTGAGTGGTGGAATAGGAAAGTGTTGCTGCTGTATATCCATTGGAGAAAAGAGGCTTGGCAAGAAGTCATGCTAAAAGGACCAAAGAATGGAGTGATCCTTCCCACTGGCAAATTTTTAGTGAGCATTTTCATTTGGATAACACTTTCCACAGTCTAAATTACTCCAAATATATATATATATATATATATATATATATATATATATATATATATATATATATATATATGAGTAATTTGGTTACTTGTATGGTTAGCTTTATATATATATATAAAGCTAACCATACATGTTCTGTTCGGTCTTTCATCATCCACATACTCATCTTTCATCTTTGTGTCATCTAGGCTCCTCTTTTGCCAAGGTAGTGAGTGAGACCCTACGTCAGATTGTAAGTACAGCTGACAATACCATCTCTTTCATTTTTTGTTCTTAGCATGTAATGAATGTTATTCAGCTAATCTTTTGGCTCAGTTTCACAGCATGCTCCTTCGGATGCCTGTTGAGGGAGGGTCAGTAGCAAGTCATTAATACACACAATAGAAACATTAGGTATCTGTTTTTGGCTCCTGCTCATATTTACTTTCATTATTTAGACCTGAAGAGAAAGTTTAACTTCCTTTGCTCACCCAAGTTGCTAACAATTCACTCATGATAAATATGTTCAATGTATCTATCTGGTCAACACATTTTATAATCAGGTCTTCAGAGTCTATTGGGACCTGATAATAAGCTAAGAATTATTTCTCAAAGCAGGATAGCTATTTGTCAAGGAAGACCTGACTTTCCAAGAAACCATACCATAACTTACCATACCAAACCAAACCAAACCAAACCAAACCAAACACAAACTCAAAAGCAAACAGAAAAATAAAACCCAAAATGTAGGAATATTGTTATGATCTCTGTGTAAGAGTTCATCAAAACACTTTCTATTATCTGACCTGCAGCATATTTTCATCAGTACTACAGTTCCTTGCCTTACCTCTGTGAGAGAGCTCCTGACAGACGTCCCAAAGAGGTCTATCTTCTGTTTTTTCTCTCAATACTGGTAGAAGTTGGGGATTTTAGGAAATTAATCAGAATGACATATTCAAATCAAGTTCTAACTTTCAACATAGTCCAAATGAATACACAATATCTTATGTTCCATCTTTTTGTGGTAAAATATAAAGCAAATTATTTTTCATTTGCAAAGGAACATCTTGGAATTTCCAGATATCTGAATTCTCCAGAGCATCTATGAAGCATCAGGACCATGTGTCTTCATGTGGTTTGTTTCTCTTTCCTTGGAAATAGTACTTCTCAGTCTTCTGGCATATCTGCCTGATGCTTGCCATTTAATTGGTCCTGTCAGCATAATAGAGTTAAGGTAAAAAGGCAGCCATAGCCTAGCTGAGATTAATAAGACCTAAGTGGTACAGAACACTGGAGTGAATTAACTAATGTATAATGTTACCTTTATTAAAGTAAAACAGACAAATTCTTATTAGTTTTGTTAGTTTTGAGAATCCAGATACTTGTAAGTGGATATATTTTGTTGACCTGCACAGAAAGACACCATTTTAGTACAATCTGAAATAATGGTGACAATAGAATTTGCTGGAGATATTAAATTCAGCTATTCCCCAGTGTTGAGGTTTGGTATGTTGCTATCTATTGTAATGCTAAATTCTCTACCCTAAGGTCTAGGCATAGAGTGATTTCTCACATTTACTAGTTTTTGTTGTGCAAACCTTGTTCCTTAATTTAAAACTATTGGTTAAATAAAAATGGCTTCACCCAATTCCTGGAGGGATTAGAGGTAGTTGGGTTTCATGTGACCTGGTTGAGGGTGGAGAAAAGAGGAACAGAAGAGGAGGAAAGAGGAGAAGGCACCATGAGAGGAAGGCACCATGAGCACATAGCCAGAAGAAACAGCAAGTATTGGGGGAACACACTGGGGATGTAGCCAGGCAAGCAGGTTAGAAAAGAAGACTTTGGCTTACACCCCCCACCCAGTAACTGTTAAAATCAAATAAAATAACCATAGTCTGAGTTTCATTTATTTATAAACTAGTCGAGGATAAGTTTAAAATCATTGTACTGTATCCCAGAGTCCCCCTACCTTCCTCAGGGAACCATGGATATAGTAAGTCACAATGTCATTGAGCTCCCCATCTACGGTCTCTCTACATCTCTTTTGCTGCTCATATCCAGGACTCACCTGAGACCCAAGGTAATGATTAGATTCTACTTGGTTTCTTTACACAATATTTTTGAGAATATAGGACAATGGCTTGCTGTGAGATATCTTTTAGTTGTTTATTATTTTTAAAATTATCTTAAGGAACCAAAGTATCAACCACTTGTTTGGTTCAGCGCCACTGAACCAAACATATTTTAAAAAAAAAAATTTCATTCACCAACTGATTCTAAACAAGCTATCACATGGACCTGTGGATGAAGTATTATTCTGGATTTCTAGACATTATAATTAGCATGGAAATAGTGTTAACACAAATAGTTTGGATTTTTCCATTCCCTGGTACATTAGTGTTCTAGATGACTGAAGCTGCTTTGGGAAAGTTGGTATAAAATTTACAGCATGTGTTTCTGACATCACAAGATTCTCTACTCACTGTTTTGTGTTTTTCTGTGCTCTGTGCTTTACTAAGAATTCAGATGCCCATACAGGACAAATATATTGAATGCATAGCAAAGTCTTTAGAAACATATCCAATGTCAATATTAGTGTTCATTCACTTCTAAAACTCCTTGTTTGAATTGCAATTTGGTCACTGCTATAAAAGAACGTTATTAATGTTAAAAATATGTTATTAAGTATGTCTAAATGTGATTTCACAATTAGATTAAGTAAAGTCATTTTTGACAGTCAAAATATTAAAAAAGATACCCAAAGCCAATCTGTTCAATGCATTGACAGATGAACATACCAACCAAGTCCCCCACCCCACTATCTCTAACACTAGTTTATTTCTTGCCCGCAGGCAACACACTTGCCAAACAGTTGCTTTTCAGCCATTGTTATTTTTGGAGTACAGTTTGCATTCATGATTTAATTACAATAAATTATTAAAATATATATGTCACGCTTTAGACACTGGAAGCTTCTGCTTATCACATTGATATAATGCTTGAAAGAAGACAGTACTTGTTTTTAAATGTCTTTGACCTAGATAAGATGGCTTGCTGGTGATTAAAGGTGATGGGGCATGAAGCTAAAACCCAACTACACAAGGTAAAATGTCACACAGAAGGCACTGCTTCTATATCAGAAACAAAAGGAACTCTGCAGAGTGGATATGGTGCTGACAAGTTTCTTGAATTTAGACAAGAAATTTAAGTTTTGAGATTTCTGTGTCTGAAACTGGAAGTGGAAATGGAGGTTCCTGTCTTGCTGATTTAATGAGTCGAAAATACATATCCAGTTTGTCGCAAAGCCATTTAAGGACACAATATACAATTGGCGTATATGATAAAATGGGCAAATATGCGTGTAGTGAGTGAGGACCTCTTGGAGAGAGACGAGGTCATGTGCGTGTGGATCTGTACCAAGATGTGTGGTTGTGCTTTCTCCTCTGTTAATTGCCCATCACTCCTCACTACTGAATAAGTGCACGGGAACCTAGCATGTGTGGGCTTGAGGGCTTTGTGTGCCATTGACTTGTGTGTTGATGAAATAAAACAGTGTTAAGCACGTTGTAAGTCAACATTAAGGTTTAGATATTGGGCTGGTGTGTTCACCGTGTTGAGAATCATTATTCTGTGATCTTAAGTGGAAACATACACTTGCAAACTGCTTTCAAATGTGTTAGGTTACTCTTTTACACTGCTCCTGTGGAAGTAGGTTTCCTTAGCTTAGGAAGTGGTCTGAACTAAAGTAAGAGATCTGGTTTCCATAGAGATTTTTCTAATCACATATTTTTATCTCTCCAAATTCTGGAGTTGGGGTGCTTCTTCTTGAGAGGAACAGGAGATACTGTGTGCATGGCTTGAACTTTTCTTCAGAATTCCATGCTGGACAGTACACTTGGAAACATGTCTTTCTTGCAGTTATTTTCCTTATTTTTCTGGGTGCTGTGAAGATTAACTGCAGTTCTCTTGTGCCCTTCACCATGATCTTCTGGAGAGTCAAAAGACCTGCTGACCTGTATCTTTCTAACCTGAATGGTAGCTAAAGCCCGAAGAACTTATCTTTCTGCAACATTAACTATACTCACCATTTTTAAACACAAACTATCATCCAAAAGAAAATCAACATTGAGAACAAATATGCGAAATTTTCATTCTGATGGACTATAATTATGTGGTTTTAAATAAAACTAAAATAAGTATGGTCTTTTAAATGTGATCTAAAATCTGTAATTAATGTTGAAATTTTGCCAAATATTTCTTATATTTACTTCCTAGAGAAGATATTGATTTTTTTTAGAAAGTATAAATTATACATTATAGGGGTATGATAGGGAATACATTCAAAATAAATTTTTACATTTTCAAAATATGAAAGAATACTTAAAGCTCTCATAATAACAGAAAAGTCAGTTCTATTTCTTAGCACAACAAAACATAGCAACAGTGACAAACCTAATCTCCACTCCATCAATCTGTAAAGTGACTGTGGAAATTTTCTAAATTGAACTTTGTGAAGTCCAAATTTTCATTATATAATTTATATTAATATGGAAAAGACACACTGTCCTGTTAAATCAGAACAATATGATAGGGAATGTGTGTAACAAATAAAAATTTGTGGCAAAAATGTGAAAGTACTATTTTCCATATTTTATATTGAGTTGTTTGCAGTGTGAAGAATAAGTTTATTTTTCTATGCTTTCAAAATCACTTATTCCATGAGTAATCATTAAATACCCATAACAATGAAAAAACTCATGTTGGGCCTGGGAGAGATAATAATATGACAAAAATAGACATTTTCTTATTGAGATTACAGTGTAATGGAAGCAAAATACAATGTAAAAATTATAATTATAGGTGAATCTTTAATACTACAATGAAGGAAAGTTTCAACAATGTACAGATATACCTTGCCTTAACGAAGAATCCTCTGGAAGTAATGTAATGTCTGACTGTGTACTTTTTATAATTGAACTTTTATTCTTATAATAACAAACATTCATGAGCACATTCCTTAATCCAAGACTTATATTTATAGTAAGAATTTAACATGCACCTGCATGTTCTTTGCCCGTGTCAGCCTATTATGTCTCCTAGAATAAGAGAGCTCCATGCTTGCTTTTCAAGTTCCTGTTCTTTTCCTTTTCTATTTAGCTATACTCAAAATCTTCAAATACCAATTTTGCATGGAGCACTGTTTGCCTAGATTTTACTTTGTAGAGAACTGGTCCCACTATGTTGCTAACAACAATGACGTTGTTAGACATTTCTGGTGATCAGGACTCTTACTGTTCTAGCTGAGGTCATGAGGCTAGTTTTTATGAACACACACTTAATACTGAATTAATATGTGTGACTTCTGGACTGTAGTAGTTTTGTGGGAGACCTTGTTATTGATATGATACAGTGCAAGAAATGCAGTAAAAAGGTAACTATGAAATATTATTAGTTATGTGACATAGTTATTATTTGTATGGTATATCTGAAAAATGTATATGATTTTCAAGGGCATATAGTATATTTATCAAATAGACACTTGGTAGAGGGTGAACTAAGAGAATTAAATTAAAAGAGAATATTTTGTTTCAAGAAACTAATTAAATTAGAAATTAAAAGCAATACTAATTATAGAAGAATCATCATAATTAACTATAATGCAAGTCATTAAAAGGTTTTGTTACATTGATTTGTTATATTTAATATTTAAAAACAAAATCTATAAATATTAGGCAAATATAAAAACTTGAGAAAGAAGAAAATATTTCTTTAATTCATGAAATTAGCCCAGGAATCACTTTCTGAAAACAAAGAAAAAACATATTTACATACTAGTATCTCTTATGAACCTACACAAAATATTTAGTGAGATTGTAAATAACCGAGTCTAGCAATATCTAAAGGTATAAATATATCCAAAGTATTAAAGAAACGGTTGCATCTCTAGAATTCAAATCTGGTTTGATTTTGTACTTAACATTTTTTTTCAAAACCGATCCATACATTTTGAAGCTGTATACAATTAAAAAACGTCTTTTATAGTAATATACTTAGAAAAGATAAATATTTAACATGTTTCTTGTTATTTTTTTTAAAAAGCCAATTTCATAAACAAATGGCCAAGGTACATAAGGACACCAAATCTTTGCTTCTTGAACTTGGGCTTTCTGGTTTATACACAGAAATGGGGACTGAAAGTCACACAGAGGTTTTGGGTTAATTCATCGTTGAGTACATTACATGTGTGTTCTTTTGTGTCTGGGTTACCTCACTCAGGATGATATTTACTAGTATTCACGATGATATTTTCTAGTTCCATCCACTTGCCTGAGAGTTTCCTGAAGTCATTGTTTTTAATAGCTGAGTAGTATTCCATTGTGTAAATGTACCACATTTTCTGAATACATTTTTCTATTGAGGGATATCTGAGTTGTTTCCACCTTCTGGCTATTATAAATAAGGCTGCTATGAACATAGTGGAGCATGTGTCCTTGTTATATGTTGGAGCATCTTTTGGGTATATGCCCACGATACACCCCATAGACCATATGGAGCTTAGGAGGAAGGTAGACCAGGGTGTGGATGGTTCAGTTCTGCATACAGGAAGGAACAGGGTGATCAGAAGGTGGACGGATGGGCAGGCCCAGAAGGGAGAGGGAAAAGGGGCAGGATCAGGTATTAGACAGAGAGGTACAGTGGTTCAGGAAATCAAATAAAAATATGTAGCAGTGGGGGATGAGAAACTGGGGGTATCCACTGGGAGATTCCAGACACTAGGGAAATGAGAGGCTCCCAGGAGCCAGTGGAGATGACTTTAGCTGAAATGCTCAGCGAAGGGGAGATAGAACCTGTTGAGACCCCTCCAGTATTCAGGCACAGCCTGCAGTTGAGGGATGGGGCCACACACCCATCTCTAAGTTTTTAACTCAGAAACGTTCCTGTCCATAGGAAAGACTGGGGGAAAAAATGGAGCAGAGATTAAAGTAAAGGCCATTCAGGTACCGCCTCACATGGGGATCATTCCTGGCTGCAGACACTAAGCCCTGACACAGTTGCTGTTGCCAAGAGGTTCTTGCTGATAGGAACCTGGTGTGGTTGTTCCCTGGGAGGTGCTGCCTGGACCTGACCAATGCAGGTGCGGATGCTCACAGCCAACCATCAGACTGAGCGTAGGGCCCCTGATGGAGGAGATGGGGGAAGGACTGGATGTATAGAGGAGGATTGCAACTACATAGGAAGAACTATGTAGGTCAGCCAGACCATGGAGTGTTCCCAAGACTAAACCACCAACCAAGAACTGTGCATGGAGGGCTCCATGGCTCCAGATACACGTGTAGTAGAGAATGGCCTTGTCTGATATCAGTGTGAGGAGAGGCCCTGGGTCCTGTGGAGGTTTGATACACTACCATATGGTGATGTTAAAAAGGTGGGGCAGGAGTGAGTGGGTGGGTGGGTGGGTGGGTGGGTGTGCACCCTCATAGAGGCAAAGAAGAGAGGGATGACTTGGGGGTGGGTTGTGGAGGGGTAACCAGGAAGACAGATATTATTTGAGATGTAAACAAATGAAATGATTAATTTATTAAAAAAGAAAGAAAGAAAAAGACAAAAGAAAGAAAGAAAAAGAAAGTCACACAGAATCATCAAACCAGAGGACATAACATGTTATCAAAAATCTTACAAAATCAGAGAAATGTCACTACTTAACTTCAGTAGTTATTGCTACCACCGTAGTGAGACAATTACTAAGTAATAAAACAATAGGAGAGAAAAGAGAATTCAGAAACTCTACTGCACAAACATAGAAACCTTTACAAGAAGTAAAGTTTTACTTTACAAAATGTAAAACAATTTAAGAACAGCATTAAACCTTTTCAAGAAATTGTACAGAAATAAAGGGACACTAAGATACTAGATAAAAGGTTAATAAAACTCATTGATAATAATAATGACTGTGGTTTAAAAAATACTGTGCATTAAGGGATCCTGATATAGCTGACTCCCACAGAAGTGGATGCTCACAGTCATCCATAAGAGGGAGCACGGGGCCCACATTGGAGA
The DNA here is from genome assembly GCA_902729485.2 of Mus minutoides. Lineage (NCBI taxonomy): Eukaryota > Metazoa > Chordata > Mammalia > Rodentia > Muridae > Mus > Mus minutoides. The sequence continues at coordinate 821,250 of LR753360.1, read as the reverse complement.
AGCTAGAGATAGAACCCCAGGAGCTGAAGGGGTCTGCAACCCTAGAAGAGGAACAACAATATGAACTAACCAAAACCCCCAGAACTCCATATATAGCAGAAGATGGCCTAGTCAGCCATCATTGGGAGGAGAGGCCCCTTGGTACTGCAATCTGTATATGCCCCAATATTGGGGAACCCCAGGGCCAAGAAGTGGGAGTGGGTGGGCAGGGGAGCAGGGAGGGGAGAGGGGGAGGAGGGAGCGGGGAGGGGGGAGGGGACTTTCGGGATAGCAATTGAAATGTAAATTAAGAAAAGATCTAATAAAAAAATTGAAAAAAAAAACTAACTCAAAATGGATCATGGAACATATGACTATTTAAATCAATGTAGAAATTCCTCAAAAAGCTAAAAATAGAGCTACACCATGGTGTCAGTATATTACCCTTAGGTGCTACCCTAAGCAATCTAGAGATGTTTGGTTATCCATATTCATTGCTACTGTACTCATAATTGTCAGAACATGGCAACACCTTATATGTCTATCACCTGATGAATGGATAATAAAAATGTGTTATATTTATACAATGGAAGAACTTTCAGCCAGAAGAAAGCTGAACTTAATACATTCACTAGTTAATTGAAAGAACTCAAGTAATTATCCTTAGCAAGGTAATCCAGACCCAGAGAGATACATATTGCATATTTTCTCTCATAAGTGGATGTTAGCTTTGAATCTTCAGATATGTATGTTTACTTTGGAATATCTATAAAGGTAAAGAAACTAGAGAGTAACTGTGGAAATCTTCCAAGGGAGGAGTGATTGAGTACAGTGATATAAAGTGGGAAAAGAAATAACGTAACAGGAAGAATGAATGGAGTGGGGCATGGACTCAGAATAGAGGAAGGAAATTGGGAGGAACGACTTTTGAAAAAGTCATATGGACAACTATAGTTTACGATTAAATATTTGTCATCTGTATATATTTAAAAAGCTTAAATGGATTTACCGTATAATGGGGGCACAATAGTATACTGGGACACCTAATGTTAGCAAATGAAACCTCCAGTACCAGAAATGGGTTCCTTTTTGTGTTTTTGTTAGTGAGATTCCACAGAGCAACATTTCAGGCTTTGCCATTGTTCCCTCTAATACCTGATGGTAGGACTCTTTTGCTGAAGACACTGCATACTTAAGACATAAACTTTTAAAAATGAAGTAATGTTGACCTGGAAATGCTTAGTAGTTGCCTAGGTTTTATATCACTGGAAGGTGATGTGCATGTTGCTGGACCATAAAAGTGAACATCAATCTTACACAGCTGTGACTCCAATGAGCTACAGCAATGAATGTCCTGGGAAGATGTGCCCATCGGTACAATAATGGCACAGATGTTATTGGAGTAACAAACTGTTGAAGTAAGGAAACGTTTTGATTGTCTTTGAGACAGGGGTTGTTCTGAGAAGGGGTGTGTTGAACAGTGAATATAATCAAAATATATATCTGAAATTCCCACTGTATTAATAAAGTTATCATAACACTGTTTTATATGATTTTCAACCATGTTAATCATTATAACATAATAGAATTTAAATGTTTTATCCACAGAAAAAAATGTACATAATTGTTTAATTAATTAAAATTGCCAAAACTTAAAAAGAAACTAAAATGTCCTCCAACAGCTTAAAAGTAAACTGTCACGAATGTAAATAATGAGATAATATTTAGAGCAAAAGAAAGAGTAATGAGATAGTTATCAAATCATAAAAAGTTATAGAAAAATTTTAATGTACTTTAAAATATAAAATAATATCAAATTATGATGGTATTTAAGAAAAGGCAAAACTACAGATTAAATGAACTGGTATAACCAGGATTATTTTGTGCAATAATTTTTGCAGGAGTAGGGGAGGGGAAAGGAGTTATAAAAAAACACAGAGCAGACTTTTTAGAGTGGTAAGGTCTTTACTTATAATGCTCCCATATTGTAGACATGTCAAACCTCCCATAAATTTTCTTATGGCTTCAGAAATGTGTATGAAAAGGAGAGATAAAAGAGAACCAGCAACTTGAAGACAACAAAGGCTTTTCTTTGGGAGGAAATCCCTGCAGAGATATGAGTTAGAGAACACAAGACAGCTATATCAGGGCTCTTTCAGTAAAGTCTTGCTGGCATATGCAATAGTGTCTGCGTTTGGTGGCTGATTATGGGATGGATCCCCAGGTGGGGTAGTATCTGGCCATCATTGGGAAGAGAGGCCCCTAGGTCTTGCAAACTTTATATGCCCCTGTACAGGGGAATGCCAGGACCAAGAAGTGGGAGTGGGTGTGTAGGGGAGCAAGGCAGGGGGAGAGTATAGGAAACTTTCGGGATAGCATTTGAAATGTAAATAAAGAAAATATCTAATAAAAAAAAAAAAGAAAAAAGAGTTAGAGAATACCATCTACTTATGGGTTGAGTAGTTATAGGGCAAAAAGGGAAAGAAATGGGCAGGGGGTAGAGGATTCCTTATTTGTCTCATTGGCCATTGCTAAGAAAAAAAACAAAACAAAACAAAACAAAACAAAAAAAAAAAAGAAAAAGATGAGATAAAGAATCCTAGATGATCAGTGAATGGATCTTATTCCATGCTACTACTGAGGTCTATAAGAAAAGGAGGCAAGATCCAGAAAAAGTTATTTTAGTTTTGAGTGTTGTTATTGAACCAATATCTAAGAACTTTCCATAATGAAGTAACCATGGCTAACAACTTCTACATATGCTATGTGGAATGCACACACACACACGCGCACACACACACACACACACACACACACACACACACACACACTACAATTTTAAACCTGCAGAATGCACACATCATAGAGTCAGCCTCTTAATATGAAAGTGTAAAAATATTGGCTCATCACCTATCCCAATTTATCTCTCCCCAGGCCCCAACATTTTAGTGATGACTTCATGCTCTTTTCAGTGAAACTCAGTAGTTAGGTTGGGAATCTTAACCACTAAGCATTCATTAGTTATTTCTATAAACTGAGTATGAAATCTCCTTCACAGGTTTTTACTTTGAACACTTGGTACCCAAGTTGGTGGCACAACTTGGAAATGCTGGTAACTTAAGGAGTGGACCTAAATGAAAGATTTGGATCACCTGGTGCAGGTGTAACTGGCATGTTTTATGCCTACCTCTTCCTGGCATACTCTTTGTTTCCTATTCATGTAGAAGTATAACACCTGTTCTGCACAAACTCTTGATCCTAAGAAACCAAGAAACCATGGGCTGAACCTTGTTACACCATGGACCAAATAGAGCTTTCCTCTTTTTGATAACAAAATAATTCTCACTTCAAAGAGGGTAAGAGGTAGTTTTATTCTGAATAAAACCATATATGAATATCCTTGGCCAGAGAACACAAAATCTGATAACTCCAAATTCTATTATTCAATGCATTTACACTTTTATGAAGTTTTATTGTAACAAATTAAATAATAGCATAAATCAAGACATTTTCAAATACAGTGGTAGAAACTGTATAGATGGTTGTATGCTGAAGTAAACCCTCATTTTCTATTGGTTTGATAAACCTAAATATTGATATGTCAAACTTCTAATAGAAACATGATTGGCATTGTACTAAATTGAGTGAATTCACTGGAGATAATTGATTATATGATTACAAGGGGCTATTCAAGTAATTCTTTTCAATATAGAACAATAATATTGTTGAAAACATTTCTCATGCTTATGAAATTTCTAAAAGTGGGGGTAATGTTAGTAAGGCAGATAATGTTAGAATTATTTAGGATATTAATATTACTTATTATATTTTATTATAATAATATACTTATATAAGTATTATTTTTCTAGGTCTACATAAAAAATTTTCTTGTGCCCATTTGATGCCCTCAGTTCTTTGTGAAATGAGTGATTATTCAGTGATAGAAATCCTGTCTCCTACTTCTGATTCCTCCACTTTACATTCAATGTATGTTGGTGTCTTAACAGAAGATTATGAACTTATTGTCTTGGTGATTTCATTGTGAATTATTTTAACTAGAGAGTCAAAAATATAGCTTGGATTTGAATTTTTATTTTTTCTATATTTTATTCATGTATTGATGTTCTTCACTTCTATAAGACCCCAAGACTTTGTGCATATTAAGCATGCTCTCTGCCATTGAGGAATACCTCAGCCCCAGGTGTGAATTTTAATACCCAAATTAGCAACTAGCCAAACAATTGAAACTTTATTCTATTCATACTCAAAAATTTATTTTAGGTATATAAGTTTTAATTTACTTTTTTCATCTTCACATGGCATTAGAGTTCCAATAATAAAGCACATTTGCAAGAATAATTTATATGTCCATAATAATTTTTAAAATTTCAGATATGTAAATCAAGTGATAAAAGGAAACTTTAACTCTGCAGTAATGAGTTGAAATATGATTAAATATAGAAAGCTCTGTGGCAGGTAAAAGGAATGCAAAGTCTCTTTCACAGTCCTCTAAAATGGCTCTTCTTCAATACCAGTTAAAATCACTGCAGTGTGCTTTGGCATCAAAGTAATTGCTTAGCTGTTTGGATTTTTTGGTAAAGGAGTGCAAGGTTTAGAATCCACACTGAAATTTGTTCTGATTTGATTGTCTTTAACAGAGATGTCATAAGAGCTCTGAGGGATTGTTACATAACAGTGAGGTACAATTGAAGGGTCTCTGATCAAGGAGATATTGCCATAATTCTGAACAGAAAAGGAAGACAGACAGAGAATGACAAGTTAGGGAACTGTCCTTTGTTTCTCCTGAAAGAGATACCTCACTCCTGTATATATTTAATTGTCTATAAAAGTAGATATCTACATTTAGAATAAATGACATATTATAAACTTAGTTAGAAATGAGTAGTTCTTTATGCCACTTTGGATTATAGAGGAATTTTCAGAAGTTGATTACAAATGGAAAGAGAAAAATATGAAACAATGTTTAGAATTAGATGTTTTTATTTCTGAAACTACCAGATTTGTTTTACTTACTTTTACTAATTAAAACATCACTTGTCACAAGAATTAAGCATTGTACTTCACATAGAATAGGCATGTAGGTGCTCTGCCAACCAATCACCTCCCTGGTACTATTAATGTTTGTCAATGTTGCTAAATATATCTTCTTGTTTTTAAAAGATTCTGTTTTGAGAATTTTCTAGAGTGACACATTTATATTATTTCCTCTTGTCTTCTCCCCATGCAACTCCATCAGAGAAGGATATAACTTCTCTTGATATATCTATATCTACAGATATATAGATATCTTACTGACTTCATTTATAGTTGTTCATGTGTACATATGATGAGGGTCGACCACTTGGAGTTAAATAACACAGAGATGCCACATTATGCGTGGCTCCACAGTTTGATGTAATGGCGGTGTTGAGGTTGGCTGTAGTGCAGAAACTGAAGCAGCTTAGAAGCTCAGTGTGTGTGTGTGTGTGTGTGTGTGTGTGTGTGTGTGTGTGTGTGTGTGTGTGTGTGTTTGTATCAATGAGTTGCCTTCTATTGAGAGGCCTCAAGCAGGCAGCTGTTAATCTTTGGAAGCTCTACTGTCCCCATCAACACCTTTTAAGGTTTCCATTTCTAATGGGTTTTATTTTATATGCTACCTACAGTTTTTATCTTATATCTTTCAATACACTTTGTTTTATATATTTACTCTTTTAACTATGTCATGTTGTGGGGAATTTCTTCTCTGGTTTTGTTTCTTTATGTTCTTGTAATAGGTATGTCTATCCTTAATTTTGGGAAAGATTGGTTCTATGACACTTGTTGAGGACTCTGGTCTATGCTATTGACCTGGAATTCTTCTTTTTATATGACCAGAATGAATAAAATTAGAATTTTCATTAGATTGCAAAACTCTTGCCTAGTCATTTATGTGTTTAAAAAATAGTGAATTTGCTGAATGAGTGTTACAATTATTCTACTTTATCTTCAAGCCATGGTCTGCTGTCTTCTGCTTGATCCATTCTAATTGTGATGGTTTCCCTGAATTTTTAAATTAGAATATTGCAGGATTTTTATTGTTCTAGCTACATTTCAGTCTGAGTTTTGCCCTTTCTTTTATTGAATATTGTATTTATTTAGATTTCAGATGTTATCCTCCTTTTCCATTTCTCCTAAGGAAACTGTCTATCCCATCACCCCTCTCCCTGCTTCTATGAGTGTACTCAACCACCTGCCCACTGACTCCTGCCTCCCCACTCTGGCATTCCTCTACACTGGGGCATTGAGCCTTCACAGGACCCTGGGCTTCTCCTCCCATTGATGCTTGACAAGGTCATCCTCAGCTACAAATGTGGCTGGAGCCATAGGTCATTCTATGTGTACTTCTTTGTTGGTGGTCTCATCCCTGGGAGCTCTGGGGGGTCTGGTTAATTGATATTGTTTTTCCTATGGAGTTGTAAGTATTTAATATTTCTGTTTCTATAAAAATTCAGTTTTTAATTTCTGGATTGTCATCTTTAGATTCAATCATGCATTTGGGTCTTCTTGGACATTAACCAGGCTATTTTTTCTACCCTTTTTACATACACTGGAGTTTTTGTACCTTCTTGTACTCTCTTGAATACTTCAATGAAGTTTACAATTATATATTTTTAATTCCTTGTCCTAAGTTTCAGCGATGTAATTCTTTTTTTTTTTTTTTTTTCGAGACAGGATTTCTCTGTGTAGCCCTGTATGTAATTCTAATTGGAGAACATTTCTATAGAAATAGTGGGTTTGTTGCTTTTTGTTGGGTGGCATATTGTCTTGTGTGTTCATACTGTTTGTTTTTGTAGTGTGACCTGGGCATGTGAGCCTGATGTGGGATTCTAGCCTACTTCAGGTAGGATGGCCCAGGAGCTCTTAAACTGGAGCTAGGAAAGGTAGTATAGGGACAACTTGTATAGGAGCACGTATACTAAAATCCCTAGGCTAGACCTATGCAAACTTGCATATCTGAACCATGGTCTGGAACTTTTGGAAATGGCACCGGCTGTGAGACTCTCACAAAATATGTATTTTAAGTGTGAAATGTGGCTTTTGTCTTTAAGTATATTGAATCCTTACTAAAGAATAATAAACAGACATTTTTTAATAATATCAGAGGATTTACATCTTCCTTAACCTTTGGCAATAGTTTGCTTGCTACATCCACTCCAGTAGCAACCCGCATGACAGGCTGGAAAGTCTGAGCGCAGTCCCAAGGGAAAAAAGCCTGGGACTTTAATCTCCTGGAATCATGGCATCCTGTATAAAGAATGCTCCAAAGTCCTTGATTTAGCTAGTAAACAGATCTGTGTGCTTTCCCCTAATATTGCTTCATTATAGTGTTCCTAAAGATTCATATTTTAACATAGCCAAGTTAGATCCTAGGCAGTCCTTGATCCAACCTTGAGCATGTATAGCTAAGTCACTGCCCTACACAGGAATTCACCACTACCTAGGAATAAGGAAGTTTTCGATCTGAGAAGGAACCAGACTAGATAGTTAGAACTATAGCTAGCTGAGTAACACCAAGATACAAGTATTCACAATGGCCTAGGGGGAAGGTGGACTACGACAAGGGAATGAAGCCCTTGCCCATGGCTCTTAAGTTTAAGCTGACCTCAGGTGGAATTGTTTTTGATCCCAGTGTTAACCTTGAATCTTATCCCAGTTGGTTCTTGCCAGTCCTTCCTCGCTTGTATTACTGTTTTGCTATCTTGCTGGTGTGGCACCTAACTTCCCCATTTTCTTCTGTATAAAAGTCTGATGTTTAATTTGACACAATACACTCAGATATTACACACTCCCTTGTGTGTCGTGTCTGTTTGTCACTCGCCGAATCTTTGCCCACTTCCTCAAGAGAACTCGACCCACGCAGACAGGGGATCCAGAGGGTCTGTGGCATTTGCTCATCTCTCAAACTGTCCAGATGATGGGAGCAAGACACGCACATGACAAAAGCAATTGGTTAGTCAAAAATATTGGCATCGTATTCAATTCATCTGAATATATACATCTTTTGATTATGATTATGGTAAAATTATGATAAATTATGACAAGTCTGTCCAAATATTATATATGATTTGATTATACAGCAAATAATTTCCTGAACACGAAAAGCAAAAGAGTAGAGTTGATTCTCACATAACATTGCTTTTTAACTTTAAGGTCCCCATTTCTTTTCATCCAGAATGTCCGCATGTAACTTTGGAGTTCCTGGCATGCCATCTGTTCCTGCAGTCAAAGCCAGTGACACAGGTAACTGGAGGACATTACATATTTGATTTCTGAATAGATCAGTTAGCCACATACAGAGAAGCATTGTGTTCTGTGGCCACTTATATATTCTCCAATCATATAAATGTCCCCGCAAATGTGTGAAATGTTACACTGGGAGATTAAATAAAAGGATGTGAAGGGAGAGGACATTCAGCACCGACTCATTACTTTAGCATTAAAGGACATGGTCTTTAATCAAACACTGGACTGCAATTTTAGCTGAACCATTTATTAGCTCTCTGACCTTGAGCAAGGTAGAAGCATACTTTAAGCTTTGGCATCTTTATCTACTAATCGTAGAGATAAAAAAGCACATATTACACATATTTATGAAGTAAACTTCTCATTAGCCTTTTCAGAAAACCTCACTTATTACAAACATTCCCTATTAGCTATCACTATTATCATTATTATTTATTCTCTCTGTGTATGTGTTGTATGTGACATGTGTGGTTTGAATCTACATATGTACTGGCATGCTCCTCATGCATGTACATGTGGAGACCAAGATCAGTATTTGGGCATCTTCCTTTATTTCTCTCCATTTTAATTTTTGTAGCAAGATCTCTGAACCTGAATCTTAAAGCTCACTGTCTATGCTGTCAGGCAAGCCTTCTTCAGCACTGGTGTTACAGCTGCATAGCTCTATTCAATAATTTTAGGTGTATGAGGAAATTCTGACTTTAGGTCTTCATGATTTCCCAGGAGCCATGTACCCACAGAACTACCTTCCCACTCTAGTGACTGTTGTTTTTATATTTGTCATTAACACAATCATAACTTAAAATATCTAATGTTTTAACTTCTATTTAAATAATACAACTTCTAAAAATAAATTTTTGATTCAGCTAAAGACAAATTATAATCTACTAAGAATTCACAATATTGCCAATGACTGGCTTGGCTATAAATCTAGTTCTGACAGAATTCGAGTTTATACCAGGCTAGAATGCTTAAATAGATTTGTATTTTAAAGAAATATCAGTTCCTGCAATAGTTCATTTTGCTTTATATCCTTTAGGTGATGCAAAATATTTATCTTTATTTCATCACAAAATAAGTAATTCCAGTCTATTGTCAGTAACTAAAGTTAGAAGAAAAGCTTGGAGAACAAATCAGGATGGTTCTGTAGAGAGAGAACATCAAGAAGACATGAGTTTAATGAATCGTTGAGACTAAATATTATCCTTGCCATTGATTCCAATGAGTTATCAACCTGTCCACAGATAAACAAAGTGAACAAATGATATGGGACATTTTTGTTGAGATTAACCAATGGAACCCACCAAGAGAAATCTCACAACAGCTATTTTCCCATACCTCAGTCAGTAAGGGAGGATGTTATTTCATATAAGGAAAATGCTGCCCAGGTACAGAACATCATGACATTGTTTCAGTGAAACATTGCCTCACATACCTGCAGCAGAGAGATACCGGCCCATAATTATTTTCTTCTTTTCAAGTGGTACTTAGAATTCTTCCCTCTCCTTCTCCCTTCCATCTCCTTCTCTCCCTCTTTCTGTCTCAGTCTTTTTCTCTGTTTCTGACTTTCCTTCTCCCAGTCTTTGTCTCAGTCTCAGTCTCAGTCTCTCTCTCTCTGTGTCTCTATCTCTCTCTCTTGCCATAGTATTTTGTTTTGTTTTGTTTTGTTTTGTTTTTGTTTTTTGAAGGAAATTAAAACTCAGGACACCCAAGACCAAGTTCTCAGCACAAAGGAAATTTGTTTACCCCAGGACAGAGGGCAGGGAATAAGAAACAAACATGGGAGATGGAGGATGAGGAAGAAGGGGAAGGGGATCAAGGGAGAGGGAGGAGCCATAGTTGTCCCAGAGAACAAAGGACTTCCTCTGGATAGAGAGAAGACAGACATGGTGCATAGGAAAATGGCAGTTTATAAAGGTACAAGGGGAAACCTCCTGTTAGGATGAGGTGTTTAGTTTTAATTGAGCATGTTAATTAGGAGAGGCAAAGGAGGCTTTTGATTGCTGGACTTCAATACTTTGGAAACTGGATCTTGGTAATCAGCCTTAGAAGGAGGGATTGGCCAAATAATCAGGTAGAGTTTGGGGAACATCAGCAATGTAATGTAAAGACTATTTGCAGGGAAGGGGGAAACTGGGGAGAGGGGTAAGACCTGCCAGAACCATGCTTTCCACACTCAAGCTGGTTAATCTCTTCATTATTTCCCTCCCCCAAGGCCCTTTTCACACAGCCCCACATGCACTCAAATTTAAGCTCCTTAAAAACCAAAAATATCCAAAACAAAAACTAAAGCACTCCAAACTAAGGGGGAAAAATGACACCCTCCTCATATGAAACAAAACAATGCGCTCCAAACTATAACCAAATAAAAGCACATGACAAAACTGTGGAGTCCATTACATGCTTTTCAACCACTTCTGACCAGGAGGCCTCTCCCAGGGATGATATATCCAGTGTGGACAACAGATATCAACTGGATATATAACAGATATCAAGTTAGAGGCTGGGCTCCTTAAGAACAGCCCCGTGAAGTCAACAGGCCTGCACCATGTGAGAATCTGGCTCAGCATGCTTAGCTGAGAAGACTTCTTTTCAGAGGATAGAAACCAAAGCAAGAAATAGTTCAGGTGAAAGATGTGGAAAAGCTAATGAAAATTCCCATCAATGGATAATAAACACAATTAAATGCCTAACCTGGGCACTATTAGAGAATATCAGGTTTGTCAAAGTTTTGATTTTGAATGTGTCAAGGTCTACAGAGAATAATGAATGACTCTTTTTTTGTTTGTTTGGTTTGTTTTTTTGTTTGTAGCTTTGTTTGTTTGCTTTTCGAGACAGGGTTTCTCTTTACAGCTCTGGCTGTTCTGGAACTCACTCTAGTCCAGGCTGGCCTCAAAATCAGAAATCTGCCTGCCTCTGTCTCCCAAGTGCCACCACTGCCCAGCTTGAATAATGACTCTTAAAGACAGACTATTAGTAAAGGAGAACAATTAGGTTTACATTGAAGAGTAACTTGTAATATATATGAAAATCTCATTTCATACAAATCAATATTTTAAAAAACATTTACACTCATTTGCAATAAACACCTGCTAAGTTGTATATATTTTTACATTACATGGTAGGGGGAAATAGAAATAATCAAACTTTTATTAGTGTCCAATTTTTTGTCTGAGTGAAGTTAACAGTATTTTTTATTAAAAACAAAACTAACTTAAATGTACCTATAAAGAAAACTATGAACACCACTTCTTACATACAGGCATGTTTACAATGTTTCAATTTATATACAATCTTATTTTATTATGTCTATTTCTTACCATACTTTTAAAAGGATTTTTGCTTTTAATTGTGTGTGTATGTGTGAGTCTGAGTTTTGTGCATCTGAGTGCAGTGTCTGCAGAGGTCAGAGGAGGACATGAGTTTGCAGGAGTTACAGGTTGTTTTGAGCTGCTTGATACATATGTTCTGATATGAACACTACATGTGTTCTGATATGACCTATGATCTGTTGCTGCGCCAAAGCACATTCAACTCCTGAGGACTCTCTTCAGCCACTGCGAGATTGTTTTATCTATTGGGAGGAGAATATTTCCATGTAATTAACCAGAAAAAAACATGAAAGTTACAGACTTAGAAACTGTCACCCATACTTGCTGCAGCCTATGCATTTAGATGTAAGGACTACTTTTATAAGAATCACATCAATAGCATCCCCACAGAAATTATCACCTGTTCACAATCCTGACTTCAGATACCTAGAAAGTCTTAGCAGAAAAATAAAAGTTGTAAGTTTCCAAATCTGACTGATAACTTTCTAGAGACCATTTTTCTGTCAGGTTCTTGACTTTGATCTTATTGATCTGTTGACTGACTTACTAGTCTGCTAGCCAGAAAGAACTAAAACAATGAGGTGTAGCTGATGTCAACAGCCATATAGAACCGAGCCACAAAAACTTGTGAATCTAGAGGAAATATGGACTCATTGATAAACTTCTTATATTCTTACTTTTGTAAACAAAATTTATAAACACACAAACACCAAATAAATAAAAATTAAAAAAAAAAATAAACCTTGAAAATATTCACTTGAAACATCTTCAGACCTAGCTTGCACTCGATGCTAGTCAAGGACCTAGAATACATGATTTGAAAAATGGCCAAGAACTTTTCTAGTACTCCTTTTCATCATAGTATAGATAAATAATGAGATGTGCTTTTGCTCGCAGCATAATAACATGAGTGTGTGTGGCAGACTGGTCCCACGCCTCCCGGTTTGTACCTGAGCACTGTGTCATGAAGCTTGTGTCATGTACTGATGGTGGATGTCATCAGGGTTTGAGTATGGGAGTTCCACTTTTGTTAAAACAAAACCAAATTAGTTTTGAATCTTGTCTAAATCCTCCTTAAAATGGATTTTCTAATATAATAATGTAAGCCTTTTCTGTTGTTGACTGATTTTAGGAGAGGAAGGGAAACACTTATTTTGGGGATAAACATTTTTTTTTTTTTTTTTTTACGATGTAGTAGTGTTCATTGCAATGGTTGTCCTAAAAGAATTAGGCTTATGAAGTCAATGAACAACTAAAAGTGATATTTGTTCACTTTGATTAATCTGCCATTTCACAATCCTACTCTTCAATTATTGCTAGTAGGGTGATTGATTTTCACATCCATTTTTATTCAACAGTATACTCTCTACAAACAATATTTGGGCACAGAGGATTTGAACTCAGGTCCTCACAATTCTGCGGTAGGTACATTTGCCTGCCGAGCTACCTCCTTCACTTGTTCTTACTTTTTGTACACAAGACAGAACGTTCTCTTTTGTAAACATTGTTCTTTAGAAACTAGAAACCCATGAAAAGATGTCTAAGAAATTTAAAGTTTCTTTTCATTTCATTTAAACACATTCAACATCTTTGTTATTTTGCTATGATGATCACTACTAGATAATTTAACGCTTGTCAGGATTCACTGGACATTTTAAAATTATTGGATCTTATTAACCAGTGGGTTGGCCAGTAAGTCATTATCTCTGAAAATCTTTATAGTCTGTTCTCCATAAAATACTCAAAATTCCCTTCAGTGAAAACCCAAGGCCCTGCTTAAGCTGTATGGGCCAACTAATTCATTCAAGAAAGAAGCCCCAGATTCTAGTGTTTTGTGGCACAGCAGGGAGACTATAGTGAATAATAATAGCCTTCTATATGTCTCATACAGGTGGAACAGAAGAGAAAATATATGAATGATAAACATCTAAAGTGAGTGGTTTTCTCCTTTCTCTGAGTTGATCATTATCCGGTGTATCGTAACACCACATAGTACCTCATAAATATATACAGATATTGTGCCAATCAAACATAACTCTAGGGAACTCTTTAAATGCTGTTCCAATTAGGACCCCTACTGCTTCACTCAAGTCTTTCATTAAAGGTGGGTTTCATCCCCCTGTCTTGTCTTTTTAAGTTCTGGGCATGTCCTGCACTGATCTGGCTGGATTGACCTCAGAAATATGAGGAGAATATTGTTTTGATAATTCTCATCTTAAAGCAGTCAAATGATACCGTGTGAAGGAAAAGCTGTAACTTCTCATTTTATATAAAAATTGCATATACAGGAGCAAATCTATTCAATTGAATACATTGAGAATTCTCACACAATAATGGGTCTTTGCTACTAGAATAACAGCTATATTTATCACTGAGATATGCTCGAGCTTGTTCACTATTTGAAATAATACAGAAATAAAGATATTTGAAAAAGGTATCTCTTTAAAATTAAATAATACATAAATCTATATTTTTCAAATGCCCAAAGAAAAAATTTTATTGTTAAGATGGAAATTGAATAAATGCAAGTGGAATATTTTTGCTAATTATCCTGAAATAATGAGTATCATGTATTCAGTTTTATAATTATTGATTATTTAATTTTTTAAAAAGATTTATTTATTTATTATATGTAAGTACACTGTAGCTGTCTTCAGACACTCCAGAAGAGGGCATCAGATTTCGTTACGGATGGTTGTGAGCCACCCTGTGGTTGCTGGGATTTGAACTCGGGACCTTTGGAAGAGCAGTCGGTGCTCTTAACCACTGAGCCATCTCGCCAGCCCCCTGATTATTTAATAAAGGCAATTGATTCACGTCTCTGACTTTGGAAGCCCGTACCTAAATAAAACTGTTTGTCTGAATGAGAGAAGAAGCTGAGCATTTCAGAGCCTTCAGTGCATCGTGAAGGATGATGCATGCAGCCAGCTCTGAGGAAGCAGTCTGAGGAAGTCACATTTTACATAGGTGAGGCATGTTTTGAAGCAATTCTCAAGAGCCATTAAATAGCTACAAATAGCTTCCATTTGCACAAATTTTAAGGTGCTATAGAAACCCAGGAATCTTTGAATATACTTTAAAAATAATTATCAAATTTTCTCGTTAAATTAAAGCTTTCTCCTGACAAGCAGTTAAGGAGAGATTCTGCGCCATCAGTAAGTGTTGGGTGAGCAGCTTCAGTGTGTGTGGGAAAGTGTGCAAGAAGGTAGATACAGTAATTAACAAGAAAAGCCAAGGTTCTATTAATACGGGATATAACTTAATGTGTATCAGAACCCTTGACCGTGAAACACATCCAAAGATAATGTTAAAACTCAATGGGAGGAGAGGCCCTTGGTCTTGCGAAGATCATATGCCGAAATACAGGGGAATGCCAGGGCCAGGAAAGGGGAGTGGGTGAGTTGGGGAGCAGGGCTGGGGGAGGGTATAGGGGACTTTGGGAATAACATTTGAAATGTAAATGAAGAAAATATCTAATAAAAAAAAAGAAGTGGAAAAAAAACAACAACAACAGTCTTGAAATGACATCCAGTGCATATCTGCTCAGACAGTAAGCAAGTACACTGTTCAAACTAATATCTCTACTCACAGCTCTTTGACAAAACCTACAGATCAGGTGCCTTAGTGAAAGTATAAAACCCAGGGTGTGCTTCAGTGTATTACTTAAGAAAGTACTGTTTCTTAGTAAGCATTGTGCACTGGAGTCACCAAGGAGACTGTAGAAACCCCTCTGCTCAGTTTTACCCCCAGAGTCCCTTTCATTCAGTGACTTCTCCATTCTAAATTATTTCCATCCATTCTGATGCTCAAACCCAGTTAAGAATGCGTAAATAGATTAACAGGAAAATGATAGTCACCATAGTCCCTCAAAGTAAGTGATGGTTTTATTTTGGTTGATGATATGTCTTTGTATTATTAATGCCTGAGATAAGTGGATAAGTAAAATGAGAAAGATGTTTTTACTTGGTATTTTTTATTTTGGTAGATATCTTTTATGAATGAATAAAGGACAGTGTGGGCATTGTGTGATTTGCAAAAGGTCAGGAAAGTGATGGGTGGGTCTGACTTATGTATTTCATCATTAAAATAGTTTGTAAATATATCCATGTAAGGGTAGAAAAAATAGAGTAAACATTGGGTATCAATGCAAAATGCTTGTAAACTAAAAGTGACCCATGACAAGGTTTCCAGTGCATATAATTAAGAGAGAGCATACATTCTTATGAAACTATAATAAGTTGGAAGCTTTTCTTCAAATCTGAGCTTAATTCTTTGAAAGTAACGAGAGACAGAATGAAATGTCCATTGAAAACCTTTGAATAACTATTGAGTTGTTTCTGAATTTTAAAATGATATTATACAACCACTTCTTCAAAGTTGCATATATTTTTAAATATTTTATTATCTTGTTGTCTGCTCAGATTTAACACATTCTTATAATGATTTGTCCCTGTGGCTGTACCAGATTGATTTCTGTCATCATTAGAAATGCAGATGGTGTGGAATCAGAGAATCCAAATTTTGTTCATTGTGTTTTGACTAGAAATAATAAATGAGTTCTTAATTAGCATGTAAGGAAATATGTTTTGGTCTATAATACAAATGAATTGTGTTTACTAGGTTAAGTATTTTATTACACAAGAAACTGGAGAGCTTTCTGTAGAAAATTATTCAAAGTGAAGCACTAAAAGAAACAAAATAGAAGAAAGAAGATTTAAATTTAGAGCATAACATTTGTATCTACTCTTTCTAAAATTATCTCCATTTTATTGTATTTACATTATCTCCATTTTATTGTATTTACAAAGTATGTATATGCTTGCTAAAATTTTGCCTGGAAGTATTTATGTTTAGCTTTGCATATTACATCTACCTTCTATCATCCTTTCAACCCCTTATTTTACAATTTTAAGCATTTGGTGATTGCTTAGAGCAGTTAGAATATACTATATTTCCAGAAAATCCATAAAATAATAAATTTTTACAAATTATGTCTGTTTTAAACTTTAATTAGCATAGCTATATAATAAGTTTGAGTTTCATGCCAATTTTTGAAGGTGTAGGTTAATAAAGATTTATACTTAGGAAATGGAAGAAAAAGAAGATAGTGCTTAGATCTACACCCCTGGAGATGGTAAGAGAGTAGAAAATGTAAAGAAAACTGTAACTGTGAGCTTTCCCATCTTTGTGTAAGTTCCATGAAATATTGATTCTGATGCTTCTTATATATGAATAAATGGCTAAGCCAGTAGGTTGGCTTCATAAATCCATTATCCTATGTAAAATCATCTGTGCCATGCCATGTGTCTGCTTGCCTGGTCCTCAGTTTCATGGTAGCATCTTCCTCGGTGTTGAGAGAAATCTCCCAGACCTCATTATTGCCCATAATCTTATCTCAATTTTTCTTTTCTTTTCTATTTTATTTTTTTTAATTAGATATTTTCTTCGTTTACATTTCCAATGCTATCCCCTTTCCTAGTTTCCTCCCCAAAAGTCTCCTATTCCCTCTCCCTGTCCTGCTCCCCAACGCACCCACTCCTGCTTCCTGGCCCTGGCATTCCCCTGTAATGGGGCATACACTTTTCTTTTCTTTTTATTGGGTATGTTCTTTATTTACATCTTAAATGTTATCCCCTTTCCAGGTCCCCTCCCCCAGAAACCCTTATCCCATCCTCCCTCCTCCTGCTTCTATGAGTGTGTTCTTCCACCTACCCACCTCCCTCGATACCCCTACACTGGGGCATCAATTGAGCCTTTATAGGACAAAGGAGCTCTCCTCCCACTGACGACTGACAAGGTCATCCTCCACTACATATGCAGCTGGAGCCAGGTGTACTCCTTGGTTGATGGCTTAGTCCCTGGGAGTTCTGTGGGATCTGTTGGTTGTTCTAGTTTATATTATACAACTAATGTTTACACATTTGCACATTGTATGCAAAGCTGAACACTTTTTCTTCTTTGTTATTCTTTTCTAATACTACACACTCTGACTGCAGTCTCCTTTTCCTCCTGTCCTGCCAGTTGCCCAGACCCCTCCTTTTCCCCAGAATACTTTTTAATCTGGATACATTATATAAAAACATCGTTTACTTGTTTACTCTGAAATTGAGCTTATTTGAGAATTACATGATAAGTGCATGGCCATTTTTCCTCTACTTTTAAATTTTGATTTAATTATTTTGTGCTCTAATAGCCAAAATATTAGGCTATTGAGTTATTTTTTATTATAAACATAATAATCATATGCTTTAATGAATTGAATCAATTGTTCATGCTGAGATCAAACTCTTCCAGACCTGATGGTGAAAGTCCTTGCTTGCTTACTCCTGTGTTGAGTATCCTGACCCCAGTGGACACTGAAAATTTTTATTTCCTGGTGAAAAAGGTCACCTGTTCATCTTATGTACCTCTTGTCCTAAATATGAAACAATTGTTTTGTGGGGGACATCTGATTTCACATCATGGAAATCACTTTTCAAAACTGTAATTGAAGTTCAACTCCATGCTACTTTTGAATTCTCTCTTTTATCTAAGAAAATTAAGACTGGAGATTAAATAAAAATTAAGAAAATCTTCCAAGGTATTTCTCTGCCTAAGAAAAGATTATCACACATTTGCATCACTAGTGGGATTTAGAGAAGACATTTAATATTTTGGAGGTGTCCAATTCTCTTCATTTTTTCAATTTATTAATTTTTTTCTTTCACATGATATATTCTCATTATAGTTTCCCCTTCCTCTATTCCTAGTTTTTCTCTACCTCCCTTCACATCTGGGTCCATTTCTTTTCTGTCCTTGGGTGTTTTGAATATTTAATGTGTTTTTCTTTCCCTATGAACTATTATTATAAATGACCACTAATCCTGACTTTAATTTATTAATGCCTTTCAGTGCCTAATTCAAACTAATTTTATTTTTACATTGATGAGTTAATTAAATTCAGGTAGAGTCTTGCTATGTAGTTACAACTGACCTCGAAGTTGAAAATACCCTGCTAAAGCCTCAAAGTACTTGCACTACAGACAGATATATTAAATCCTTTTTATTATCTTAATATGCTGCACAGAAAGTCATGAAAAGAAAAACTAACTTAAAATTTAAATGTATAATTTCATTTAAATTTAAATGTTATGAAAAGAAAAATATTTTTCTTTCTATAAAACCCATCAGATTTAAATCTGTGAGTGCACAAACATACCTGTATAATGCAGTTTAGAATTATATCTAAATTAAATCTAGATATCTATGAAAATGAAGATGAGTACTACAGGCCCTTGATACTTGAGATTTTTGAGTCAAGTACTTGGCTTAGGTTTGCATCTGGTCATAATACTCAGCTAATTCGTAAGCTGCATTTTATGTTTGATAAGAGTAGGGAAGGCAACTTCCCCAGTGCCTATCTTAGAGATTTCTTTGATTCTTCTTTCAAACAAAGCATTATTCATAATCCAAATGTTGATAAAGATGTACAGCTGTGAGACTGAGACAGAGAAATGAAGCTCTTAACTGGGAGACTCTAACCTGCCTTGACGTGTTTCTTAGCTGACCACATGACAGTTGTTCTGGACATCCTTAGTATGTGATGTGTGTATATCT
Source organism: Mus minutoides (assembly GCA_902729485.2). Taxonomy (NCBI): domain Eukaryota; kingdom Metazoa; phylum Chordata; class Mammalia; order Rodentia; family Muridae; genus Mus; species Mus minutoides. The sequence continues at coordinate 802,060 of LR753360.1, read as the reverse complement.
CACCTGTTCTGAAAATATTTTGTACTGACTGCAGCATCAGCATCACATGGTGTCTTAAAATGACAACTATCTGGGTCTGCTCCACACATGGTATACTATAGAATTCTTCATGCTTTCCAATGTCATTTTCCTCTGTGTACTCTGCTTCTCTGTAGCTTCCTGAGAGGTCAGCCACTTATCTGTATTTGAGAAATGTGAGAAATTCAAGGAACACTGTGATTAGCACACCAGTCTTTTCACCATTGAGAGGGCACACTTTTTACCATATCAGGTGCTCAATGCAACCTGTTGCTTCTCTCAAGGAAATTCTGTATTTCAAAGACTGGAGCATAATTTAAAATGACACTTGGCAATTTTGCAATGAAATATGAAACTGTTGATCTGTAAAAATTTCAAAGTTGACAGGATATAGAGATATTTATGTTAGATATTAATCTTAATGAAGATCTTAAATTTATCTTAAGAGGCTGCAGGAACAACCCCAAAATCATGTTCTAGGTTATTCATCTGGGAGCAGTAATGTTCTCCTCCTTGTGCATGGAAAAATGACAGCCATTATTCTTTCTCTCTTTCTGTTTCTTTTTCTTCTCTTCATTCCCTGAACAGTTTACTTTCAAGATGAACCCTAGCAATCAAATAAGATGGTTCTGTTTCAAATGACTTTTATTCGCCATGTACCCTGAGCCATAGCAGCACTTTAATTGTTCCTTGCAAAATGTGCAAGAGACCAAGTTTACAGATAAGATTATATTTCTTTCCCTAAGAGGCAAATGGCTTGATTATTTGTTCAGGTCTCCTGAGCTCCTGGAGCAGCCTGCACTGTATAAAGGGCAGCATGTGCAGTGAGAAGGAGATTCGGCACCCAAGGAAATGAAAAAAAATATTAGAACTGTTATTATCTGTACTTATAATAGAAGTAGTGTGCTACAGATAACAGTACTCAAAGTCCTTTTTTTATTTATCTTGTGTCACATCTTCAGAACAAAACCAATGTGTAGACATCTGAGCCTTGTTCTAATAACAAAACTGTTGCCTGGAATGAAATTCTTGACATACTAATCACGCTCTCTTACCAAATCACTTTTTCATATGAATCATGTTTGTAGACACTTTAATAAGTGTTTTGCACTTAGTCATGTTCTTAATTTAATTTTCTAAGTAGACCTGAAGCAGCCACAAATGAACAAAGCTTCTCAGGGAGGCACAGAACACTTCTTGTCATGGTACTAGCACAGGTTCTTCCTAAGGAGGCAAGGAGTCAAATTAGAAGTGACCCTGAACAAAATGTTTCAGTGAGAAATTTAGTGACTTCATTTCTTGATACTGCAGCTGCATATTGTTTTTTTTTCTCTTTGTTTTCATTGGTGTGTGTGTGTGTGTGTGTGTGTAAGTGTGAGCTGGTGCTCATCTATGTCTGTTCATGAGTGTGGAAGTAAGGGTTCAGCATTGGGACAGGATCTCCATCACATCAGTCCACCTTGTTATTTTGAGGCAAGGTCACTCACTGATCTGGGACACTCTGAATTTTCTACATTGGCTACCCAGTGAGCCACAGGAATCCTCTGTCTCTGAGTCCCCAAATGTCCCTGAGGTTTTGAGTAAGAGTATTCAAAGAAATTGCCTGAATATTGTAAACAAACAAACAAACAAAAAACCAAAAACACTAAATGCTGATTTAACTATTAGACTATTTCAGAGAAATATACCGGACCCAGGGCCATGATACATGAATATGATATAACTTCTGGAAGACACGTGTCATGAAAAGAACTGTGATTGGGCTTTACAGGACATGTTAGCAGTTTCCTCTATGTTGTAATTCCTTCATCAGGGACACCACGCCCCTAACCAGACTTCTCCTAAGCCTTATCTACTATCATTCAGAGTAACATTTTACATCTTCTATCCTTTAGTAGGATAAAAACCATTTCTATAGTTTAACAATATTATCAATATATGCTTATTTTCTAAAATAATGGAATTTTAAGGAGAGTAGTATCAAAGAGGTAATATGTCCAGAGAAAATTCTACTGGTGGTAGAGAGGAAAGGTGTCTAGAGCATGATAGATACTACAGGGACCAGGCTCACAAGGTTTGTTCATTACTGTGATTATGATGCCCAGGATGATGTCTGACATTACTTGATGTTTTCAATAGGTGGGATGTGAAGTAATCTCACCAAGGTTGGAAAAGATAACATGAGGTGCCCACAACAAAAGTCAGATTTAAATGAATGATGTCACTAATATTTTTATTAATAACTCCAGTTTCATGTAGCAATTGTTAGTTGGTTGTTTACAATTAATTCTTAAAAGAAGTACCAAATGTTGCTAGAATGTTTTAAATCTGGGCTCCTCAAACTTTCTTACTGAAGGATCAGATTTCCCTTTTGTTGCTTTTGCATTCTGTTACCGCCTAATAAATTGAAAAGATATAATAAAAACAGATTACTAGAACAGTGCAGTAGACCCACAAGTACCAGCCTTTGTAATTTTAATGTTGGTTTCTGTAGACCCAAGCTTTCTCTGTAAGTTCATCAACCATGCCTCACCACATCCTCTCTGCTTACCTTATCGATGCACCTTAGTCCCAACCAGAGACAATTATATCAAGTGGCCATGCCATTCCTGAGAACATGTTCTGGGATACACTAAAGCATGCTGTCAGCATCTCAGTGCCAGAGGGAGGAAGTGGAATGTTCTGGGAGACCTTGCCAGATAAGCTGTGGGAACAGAGACCTGGGAAGCATGAGCAGACTTGTTGGCATGGCATGTCACTCTCGCCTTCTGAAACAGTAGATGTAAGAATTCAAAGAACAAGTATCTAGCAAAACAGTCACTTATGAAAACAGTGTCAAGTTGATTCGCAGCTGAAAAAACTAATGTCAGCTCATTCAGTAACTAAATTAATGCTATCTTCTTGTGCCTCACCAATGTGCATAAGGACAGTAGCTGTAAGCCAAAAGATTATACATATATCTCCTGTCTTCTTTTGCAGTGTAAGTTCTACAATAGTGAAAGCATTGGCTATTAATCATATTTATTTGATGTTTCATTGTAAACATTTCACTACCTCATTTTATCAGCTAAATTGATATTTTTTTAATTTATATTTAAGTCAACATCACTTGCCATAGCTGCTTCCTTCCTGTGATTTTAGTGGGAGTATCCAGGGGTGGTTAATGTATAATTCTCAGCAATAAAACTTTTGTTTATCAAATGTACTTCAGCATTTGTCTTTATAACATGGCTGTGCTGAGTTTATTAGTTTTGGTGTATTATTATTTATTTTACTTCAGATTTTATTATTTTATATTTTGCTATTCTCTACTTTAGCTGTAATGTGCATTGATAAAATAGAAAATTTTGGTCTCAAAACATATTTTATCTAACATTCTGTCTTAAGGTCTAATTTTACTAGATATAAGTCTGTGAACATGGGCACCATGACCATGATTTATATATTTACATATGTTTTTATTTATCTAATATTGAGAGAAATAATTGATATTTCCTTTGTCATATAAGAAATATATTTATATACTATATCCTATAGTCAGTGTTCCACTAAGCAAACAAACAGAAAAACAAACAAACAATCAAACAAACACCAAAATAAATGTTTACTGGATCCAGATGCTTCAAAAATTGTTGGGAAATATGACCATATCAAATAGAAACTCTGCAAACTCCATCTCTTATCACTTTGTCTTCCATTAAAGTCTGTTTTGAGAATCCAAGCACATTTGAGTAACCATCTCCTTCCAAATCTGCTTAGGAAACAAACACATTTTAGTAAATTCTTCCTCCTTCCCTCCTGAACATCAACCATCACAAATAATTTCCCCAACCACACCACCTCCCCTTTATTTCATAGGAGCAACAAAAAGTGAAAGGCAGAACGAGGACATTTTTGAAGGTCATAATGAGGGGGATAAAAGAATGTGTTTGAGACAGGATAAAAGTCAATGAATATATCTTGTGTCATTTCTGCAAAGGGAAGTAAAAATAGCATTAGGGCCGATGACTGGTAGCTTCTACTGCCTTCTCATTCCCACAGTGTAAGTCTGTTTATTATTTTAAACTTCATACATACACATTGTCTACCAAATAGGATCAGTCTAAAATTGGATAGTTTAAAGGTTGCTGAACTGTTTCCTTAGCAACAACCCTACTATCACTAACATTGAAGGGAGCTGGCAAAATAGGGGCCTAGATATTGGACATCTTCAATGAACAGGTGTTCCTAATGATTTACAGTTTATCCTAGCCTGAGTCAGTGATGCTTGATCCTAAGAGTGCTCAATGGAAGATATGTCTTCTCACTCAGTTACATGAGAATGTGTCAAGAAAGGGAGTATGTACATTCTATGTTGTCTGAAAAACGCCAACACTCACACTTATTTAAGTTGACATAAACAGGGAAAAAATGAAATTATCTTGTTAGTATTGATTCCCTAGTAAGAAATTTATTTAAAAATGTTTTCTTCTGAAACAACTTTATACATTACATATATTGAAAACTTCTCTTTATTGTTCAATCAAATTGAGTGACAAGACCCATAAACAGGAGGGAATAGATATATTTCAATTTTCACAAATATTCTGTATACTTCTACATAATAAATTCATAGAAACTTAAGAAGCCATATGAATATTTCATACTTCTAACCAGATAAATATTTTGTAGTATAAGGATAAATGTTATCTATGGCATTCTAGGAAAAAGAAAACACAAACACTAAAGTGTTGAGAAATCTCTGACATGAGTCTAAAATATTAAACTATTTTGCTGAATGCAAATGTCTTCAAACATTTTATTATTATGTTCATAGTCAAATAATATCTTATAATTTTATGAGACTAAGAGTATTATTTTATACTTTGACCTAATTTATTTCAACTGTAATTTATTTTATATATGTTTATCTTATATTTTTGTTAAAATATACTATACAATATATTCTGATAATGGTTTCTTCTCTCCCAATTCCCACCTAGTCCTGCCAGCCTTCCTAATACCAAACTCCATGTAGAAGGTTGCAAGACTCCTTCAGCTCCTTGGGTACTTTCTCTAGCTCCTCCATTGGGGGCCTATAGATGACCAAGCATCCACTTCTCTATTTGCCAGGCACTGGCATAACCTTAGAGGAGAAATCTATATCAGGATCCTTTCAGCAAAATCTTTCTGGCATATGCAATAGTGTCTGGGTTTGGTGGCTGATTATGGGATAGACACCTGGGAAGGGCAGTCTCTTGATGGTCCATCCTTTTGTCTTAGCTCCAAACTTTGTCTCTGCAACTCCTTCTATTAGTATTTTTGTTCCCTATTCTAGGGAAGAATGAAGTATCCATGTGTTGGTCTTCCTTCTTCTTGATTTTCTTATGTTTTTCAAATTGTATCCTGTGTATTCTAGGTTTCTGGGCTAATATCCACTTATCAGTGAGTGCATATCAACTGACTACTTTTGTGATTGGGTTACCTCACTCAGGATGATATCCTCCAGATACATCCATTTGCCTAATAATTTTAAGACTAATATAGTTAAAATGGCTACCTGCCAAAAGCAATCTACAGATTAAATGCAATCCCTATCAAAAATCCAACTCAATTCTTCACTGAGTTGGAATAACAAAAAAACTAGGATAGCAAAAACTATTCTCAACAATAAAAGAACCTCTGGGGAATCACCAAGCCTGACCTCTAGCTGTACTACAGAACAATTGTGATAAAAACTGCATGGTACTGGTACAGTAACAAACAGGTAAATCAATGGAATAGAATTGAAGACCCAGAAATGGACGCACACACCCATGGTTAAGTAATTTTTTTTCTTTTTTTTTCAATTTTTATTAGATATTTTCTTCATTTATATTTCAAATGTTATCCCGAAAGTCCGCTAAACCCTCCCCCATTCCCCGCCTTGTTCCCCTACCCACCCACTCCCACATCTTGGCCTTGGCGTTCCCCTTTACTGGGGCATATAAAGTTTGCATGACCAAAGGGCATCTCTTCCCAGTGATGGCCAACTAGGCCATCTTCTGCTATATATGCAGCTAGAGACAGGAGCTCTGGGCATACTGGTTAGTTCATATTGTTCTTCCACCTATAGGGATGGAGATCCCTTCAGCTCCGTGAGTACTTTCTCTAGTTCCTCCCTTGGGAATCCTGTGTTCCATCTAATAGCTGACTGTGAACATCCACTTCTGTGTTTGCCAGGCACTGGTATAGCCTCACATGAGACAGCTATATCCGGGCCCTTTCAGCAATATCTTGCTGGCATATGCTATAGTGTCTGCATTTGGTAGCTGATTATGGGATGGATCCCCGGCTGCAGCAGTCACTGGTTGGTCCATCCTTTTGTTTTAGCTCCACACTTGATCTCTGTAACTCTGTCAATGTGTGCTTTGTTCCTAATTTTAAGAAGAAAACTAGATTACCCAAGATACAATTTGCTAAACACATGAAACTCGAGAAGAATGAAGATCAAAGTGTGGACACTTTGCCCCTTCTTAGAATTTGGTTACTTGATTTTTGACAAGGGAGTTAAAACCATCCAGTGGGAAAAAAAAAAAGACAGCATTTTCAACAAATTGTGCTGGCACAATTGGTGGTTATTATGTAGAAGAATGAGAATTGATACATTCTTATCTCCTTGTACAAAGCTCAAGTCTAAGTGGATCAAAGAACATAAAATGTTGGAAATTGTGGGCTGGTCTCCAGTTGAGCTGAGGTCTGAACCCCAATGGTCATAATTCACCTACATGACACAGTAGGCATTCCCTCATGCTCCTGGAACTCCAGCCCCTGCCTAAGGTACCACCTCCCACAGCCCCCAAAAGAGAAGCATGGTCAGTGGTCATATAAGCAATGGCCCAAGCTTCTGACCTTCAGACTAAACTCCTCCCCAGTTACCTAGCAACAGTGAAGACCATACAAAGGGGTGCTCAGCCCACACCTCACCCTCTTACTCTTACTCTTACTCTCTTACTCTTACCCTTTTTCCTTTGTCCTTTCACTTCTCTCTCCTCTCCCTTTCTCTTTGTCCTCTCCTCTCCTCTCCTCTCCTCTCCTCTCCTCTCCTCTCTCTCTCTCTCTTTCTCTCTCTCTATTCTATCTTTTCTCTTTCCCCTGCATTTCTATTAGAAAGCTCTTAAACCATAGAGAGTCTCTGTCCTTCAAGTTCTGCTGCGTACTCTGATTATTGTTGGGAACTTCTTCCCCTATTCCCTCTCTCCCACAACCCTGGTGGATTTAGCTAAGTAGCGCCAGGGGTTCCCCAGGCAGGGATGCGCCTTGACCACCCCTGAAGAGTGGGACAGAGGAATGCCCACCCAGGGATGAGTGAATAGGGTAAGTAGCAGCCTTCCCATGCCTGACTGACCAGAGAACAGGGAAACTCTGGCAGGGCAATCGGCTTCTTTCGGCCCCTAATTTCCCCAGGGCCACCAGCCCCCACCCCCTTTTATTTTGTTCCCAACAATAAAACCAGAGACACTGAAATTTATAGAGGAGAAAGTGAGGAAAAGCCTTGAAGATATGAGCACAGGGGAAATATTCCTAACCAGAACATCAATGACCTATGCTGTAAAATGAAGAATTGACGGGCTGGTGAGATGGCTCAGCGGGTAAGAGCACCCGACTGCTCTTCCGAAGGTGATGAGTTCAAATCCCAGCATCCACATGGTGGCTCACAACCATCAGTAACGAGATCTGGCGCCCTCTTCTGGAGTGTCTGAAGACAGCTACAGTGTACTTACATTACATATAATAAATAAAAATAAAATAAATCTTAAAAAAAAAAGAATTGACAAATGGGACCTCATGAAATTGCAAAGCTTCTGTAGAGCAAAAGACACTGTCAATAAGACAAAAAGTCCACCAACAGATTGGGAAAGAATTTTTAACAATCCTAAATCTGATAGGGGACTAATATCCAATATATACAAAAAGCTCAAGAAGCTGAACTCCAGAAATTCAAATAACTCCATTAAAAATGGGGTATAGAGCTAAACAAAAATTCTCCACTGAGGAATATTGAAGGGCTGAGAAGCACTTGAAAAGCTGTTCAACATCCTTAATCATCAGGGAAATGCAAATCAAAACAACTTTGAGATTACACCTCACTCCAGTCAGAATGGCTAAGATCAAAAATTCAGGTGACAGCAGATGCTGGCGAGGATGAGGAGAAAGAGAAATACTCCTCCATTGTTGGTGGGATTGCAAGCTGGTACAACCACTCTGGAAATCAGTCTGGCTGTTCCTCAGAAAATTATACATAGTACTACTGGAAGATCCAGCAATACCTCTCCTGGGCATATACCCAGAAGATATTGCAACTTACCAGTTGGTAATAAGGACACATGCTCCACTATGTTCCTAGCAGCCCTATTTATAATAGCCAGAAGCTGGAAAGAACCCAGAGGAATGGATACAGAAAATGTGGTACATTTACACAATGGAGTACTACTCAGCTATTAAAATCAATGAATTCATCTATTTTCTTAATTCAAGTTCAGGAGTATGACTAGATTCACTTAGTGAGGTCATCTATTTAATAGATTAAGTTTGGAAATTTTATTAGTATCACTGTATAGTTACATTTTATATTTTCCTCAGCTGAATAACATTGTGGAAAATACCAATTCAACTAAGTTCTTCCTATAAGTAAAATTATTAAAATGAAATGAATTGCACCTTCAGAATATTCTTTAATTCAATTGACCTACTGCATAGATTTTTCTTCAATTTTTTTCTTTAAAACTTTAACCTCTTGTACTGTGCTTAGTGAGTACACTAAAAGAAGTCAGATTCCCATAGTTTTGAATGTCTGAGATTTATCTTCAGATCTGACAGTATTCTGGCCTTGAAAAAAATAAAACAACTGCTTCCAAGACTGAAAGAGGAAACATACAAGGTGATTGTAAACCCCCTTTTTTTAGGATAAAAAATATGCCCTTTCCACCTAAAGATAAGTATGTCATGAATACACAGGAGCCAAGTTAAATGATACAAAGATAGTTTAGTTAATAGATAATGCAGTATAGAATTATTACTTGTAGCAAGAATTAAATATTAATGAATCCATATATCTATAAATAATCTATATCTCTATCATCTATCTATCTACATATGAACAAAATATTTGTTAGAATTTACTCACAAAGTTATTGTTGTTCTCAAGTTTATGATCACTGATTCATTCATATTTGTTATGATTTTTAGACTTCTCATATTTATGTTTTCAGTGGTGGGAATAGAATACATAGTAAGCTCTCTGCCACTGAGCAAGCTACAGCTAGTTCCAGGTTTTCTGTGTATCCTTGATTAATATTTGGTGGGGCTTTTTTTGTTTGGTTGGTTTTTGTTATTGTCGTCATCGTTTTTAACTAGGATTATGTCAATTTTTCCACACTATCTGGTGTGTTGACTATAATTGTTCATAACTGTCCTTACTTCTCTTTTTAGTGCATGAGGGAGACATTGTTATATCTCTTTGTTCATTTTATTTTTCATTTAGTTGAAATATAATTTCATAATTTTTCTCTGATCTTGACAAAAATATTTGCCAAATTAGTTTACTTCTCTAAACTGACTTAGCTCTGTTGTTGTTGTTTTTTTCCTTTGGTTTCCTTTGTGTGATTTAGTTTCCATCTCCCCTCCGTTGCTTCCTACCTGCAGGATTTGTTTAATCATCCCATTTTAATTGTTTAACCATCCCATTTTAATTGTTTCAAGTATTAAAGTTAGATGGTGTAGGGTTGTTAATTTCATCATAGATTTAAAACCAGGAACTTATTAGGGTAGCCCAGGTTGGTCTTAAACTCACCATGCCTCTGACCCAGCCTCCTGAGAGGTAGGAATGCTGGGATTATAAGTCTACACTAGCATACCCAAACCATTGCTGGGTTTTAACACTTCTTTTTAAAGCACTGTTTATGTTCTGGTGATTTTTTTTTTTCTGTTAGTTGCCCCAAGATTCTTTCTGAAACCCCTTTGATTTGCTATTTGACATATGGCTAACTACACTACAACTAAGGATGTTAGTTAATAAACTTTGATCATAAAAGGTCATGCAAAGCCGGGTGGTGGTGGCGCATGCCTTTAATCCCAGCACTTAGGAGGCAGACGCAGTTGGATTTCTGAGTTTGAGGCCAGCATGGTCTACAGAGTGAGTTCCAGGACAGCCAGGGCTACACAGAGAAACCCTGTCTCAACCCCCCCCCCCAAAGTTACATATACATACATATATGATTATATATAACTAATTATTTTATGTATATAATCATATATATATATTAATTAGGAATATGGAATTATAACTGCTCTTCTGATATTATTTGTGTGTGGTTTTAGTATTAATTCGTATGAACATCAGCAAAACAAATTGGTATTCCTTCTCATTGAAATGAGCACTATAAAATAGTTAAACAACAGAGAATAGAATGATAGTTGCCAGCAGTAAGGAAGAAGGAAAAGAGAGAAAAGCAATACTGATCAAATCATACAAAATTTCAATTATGCCAATGAATAATTTCTGAAGATCTAATATATAATGCTATAATTTAACAATCGCACATTGAATTCTTGAAATTTTCTGTGACTATATTTTTAATATTAGGAAACCTCAACTCCATATCCTCCATAGTATTAGGACATTTTGAAATTATTAGATAGATTACTGTAATGTACTGACTGGCTTATAATGCACACATATATCAAGGATAGCAAAGACTTTGCTTTTGTTCTGATAACATACCCTTATGAGAGGCAGGAAAGATTTACTTTGACTTACAGTTCCAGAGGGGATGCAGTCCATTATGTTTGGGGAATCAGGGGAGAAGCAGCAAGAGACTATCCTTACAGAAGCGGAGCTATGACATTTCATTAATACTAAGGAAGAAGTAGTGTGGTTTAAGGGGAGAAGGCAATAAAACCTCGAAGCACTTCTTCAGTCAAGGCTTCACCTCCTAAACATGAAATGACCTATGCAGTGCGACCAGTTGGGGACCAGGTGCCCAGATACACAAGTTCTTGGCAGATATTTCTAATTCATCACATCAACTTAGCAAGTCATATACCTGAAATTTAATTGTCAGCTATTAAAATTATACTAAAAGTAATTAGGATATCACTACAAGGAAATAACTCAGAGAATAATTTTTATGATAATATTAAGAAGAATTGAATGTCTCTAATACCAAAATCCAGAGTGCTAGGATTGTATAAACAAAGTGCTATTTGCAATCATAACACATTATAAAAGGGTATCTCTATCCACTGGACTTTCAAGTAAATGGTATTGAGACAATTGGACAAACATTATTGAAAAGTAGAGTGAGACAATCTTCTCAAAACAAACAACTAAATGAACTCTACAAGAGCCAGAGGTATAATTAGAAAATGCAAAACTCAGCACTGGAAGAAATCGAGAGTACTCTTAATAACATTATAGAGAGCGTGGGTATCTAACTATATGTCAAAATAAAAGATACAACAAATGAAAAGATAATCATTTTGGACTTTATACATATTTATATTTATAAATATTTATGAATGAATTACACATAAATATATAAATGTTTATATAAGTGTTCACATAAATATTTATAATAAATCACTTATATTAAAATTTGCATGAAAAAAGCACACCATAAGCAAAATCAAATAGCAAATGAGAAACAGAAAAAATTATTTGCAGCATATATCAAAGGTGTAGAATTAATATTCTCAATATGTAATACATTACAATAACTGTTGAGAAAAATATCATGACAAAAATGGGTTGATGGCATGACTATACATACCAATATATGTCTGTGTACATAAAAGCTTGTAAAATACTAAAAGTAAATAAGTATTGAAGTCATAAAAAGGACAAAGTTCAAAAGCTTGAGAAAACCTTCTCACAGGGTTAGGTGAGAAAGCTATCCGGAGCAGCCACTCTTTCCACTGCTAAAGAAATGGACATAGCACAGTCTCCAAGGGGAAGTCCATGCCACTCTAGAAAGGAACCTACCTTTGCCTTTGAGTCATCTGTCTTTGTTGTGGGATTAAAGTAAAGAAGTGCCTCAAATGATTAAGAAAAAAAAGAAGAAGAAGCAGCTTTCTTCAGTGTTACTAATTAAAAAGCAGGGGAGAGCGGGAGTCGATAGGCAGTTTGTGGAGGGAAAACTGTGAAGGATGATGACATATGAAATGTAAATCAATCAAATAACCAATGAAAAAGTCTCTTAGTTCAAAGTTGATAACTAAATTGTTAAGTTTAAGATAAAATATAATGCATTTAGTGGAAAAAAAAAGAAATATCTCTAACAATACATTATTACTTAGTAGATATGCAGGGAATAGTAAAGTTGAAAATTTATTATATTGTGATTTTTTTACAAACACTTAAAGAAGTTCCAATGAGTATTACGTCTAAGTAGTAAGGCTACATGGAAATGAAAATGTCTATAGACTTTCAAACTGTCAGCCCATGCATTGTTTATTACGTGCAAATCAACTGTTATTCAGTGGAGAAACTGGGGAACTTTTTGACCTTGTGATCAAAATTAGCATTTCCAGGAAAGGGCAGACAGACATTGTGTTCTACCAAATGGGATATCCTTTAAAGGTCACCCCTATCATTGATGTAGCATTCCAGCAGCTGGGAGTGCATAGCATGAATCTAATTATGAGGAGACATCAGACCAAAATAACCCAGAGCCTCCTGTAAAAATCACTGATCAGTATCCTTCAAGCTATCGATGCTATGAAACACATTAGCAAAGAGATAATTCCAGAATGCAAGTTAAGGGGATATAAACAAAGGTATCCCATAATCCATAACTAGATCTTGTGCTGTAGAGAAGGGCGCCATTAAAGTGTAATGGCTAAATGAATCAAATGGGAGAATGACTTGAAGTTAACTAAAAGAATGAAGTCAAATAAAAGCACTTAAGTTGCTGCTACAAGTTCTGAGTTTGACAATGTGCTATGATTAGGTCTCTGTAAACTCCCTGTACTCTCATGCTCATGTTATATATTTGCATGTGTTCATTTACATACAGAGAAAGCCTTGAATATGGCTTGCCTTTTCATTTTATTCCTCATGAATAGATTAAAGAACAAAAAGTCGCTAATATTTATTCAGCTACTCACTACCCTTGTCGCTTCCTCTGCATTCCTCACAGTTGCAGCATGACTGGGCTGTAATTTTCCCAGGCTGAAGTCTCCTGGAAGCATGTCTTTCAGGAGCAGATTTTCTGCGAACAACTCTCTTGTTTCTCTTCACCTTAAGAAGTCTGTCTTTATTTCACCTTTTCTGGAAAGTACTTTGTGAAACACACAATTATTGTTAGCTAGGTTTTTTTTTTGGGGGGGGGGTGTTTTTGTTGTTGTTTTTAAGATCATAGGGTAGTTTTCCACATCTTTCAAACTCTAGTTATTACCACGCTCCCTCACATCTTATATGCAATGAGTTAAGACATTTACTAATCATTGACTTTTAAATAATTTAATTATAAGGTACATAGGGTTTGATTGCTTGATTACCCAATATTGGTTTGATGAACTCCTTAAAACTTGAATATGTTCACTATCTTTCAATAAATTTGGGAACTTTTCAGAAATTGTCAAAAACATTTTTTTACTTTAATATATTTCTTTCTTGTAATATAACGAAGGTGATGATAAGCATTTGATTACTGCTCTATAGGTCTTTAGGCTTATGATGTTTTTAAAGGAATTTGGGTTTTTTTCATTGTGTCATTAGTTATTTCAAAATCATTGACTTTCTCCATCTTCGGCTCTCTGCCATGGAGCTCAGGGAGTACACCCTGCAGTAATGCTTTTATTTTGAAAAATTTCCAACTAGCTTCACTGGTTTTGTTGTTGTTTTTCTTGAGTTTTGATTTGTGGGGAAAACTCCATTCAGACTCACATTTAATGTGTACCTTTTCCCTCAAGGTTGAGCTTTGAAGTCTCTGTGACAATTCTCATTCTTTTCTCATTTCAGGATCATTATTTGTTGATTGTTTTTTCTCATCAGAAGTGGTAATATTCATAGTTGATATTCCCTTGGGTGTTTTCAGTATCTAGTAATTTTCATTCATATGCTGCACACAGAGACATGAGTGGCTGTGAGAATGCAGATTTTGTTAGGATCTGTTGGAGAATGGTACGTAGCTTCTGTGCCTGCTTAGAGGTCATCGACACAGGTCAATTCAATTGCTCTGGACTCTTCTCTGCCTTCTGGCAGTGTTGACTCCATTGCCAGTCATGTTTCTGAAGCTTTAGTCTCTTGCCATATCATATGTTGGAGTTTTAGGAGTTGGCAAGTATTCTATACACACTCAGGCCAAGAGTATGTCCATGGAGCTCATTGACTCATGCACAAGGCTGTGGCATGTCCTTCCTAGTTCTAGTCTCTTTAAGGTCTCTCCTACTACCCAAAACTCCAACTGCCCTATCTCCTAGGTCCTTGGGCCAGAGGGTAGGATGTTTCAAAGTCCCAGTCTGCTGCCTAGGCATTCCTCTCAGCAGAAGGATATTCACAGGTGGAAAACAACAACCCCCCAAAACTTCACATGGCATTCACCTCAAGTAGTCTTCAGACATCATTCTAAACATCTGAGCCCCATTTGTGGGTTCATCTTGGAGACACACTAGTTTGGCTGTAGGGTTGCTCACACCTGTGACTTCACCTAAGTGTAGTCAGTAAGAAAAGGGGAAAAATTTAATGTATGTATATATATATATATATATATATATATATATATATATATATATACTCTACCTTGTATGTCACTGAAAGCCATGATTATTCACAAAATATTCTGCAGTAGCTTAGACAAAATATTTAAACAAATGAGCCCATAGAACGTCTTTCCTATTTGTACCACTATAGACATATATAAAACAGACATATATAAATAGATCAAATGAGTTAATGTTTTGCATTAATTATTTGCATCTAATTACAATTATCAATAGGGATGCATGTTAAAATGTAGTAAAATATCTAATTATAGTTGTGAATAATGTAAAGTTCTCTTTTGCAAATTTGCACTGAATTTCATAGATTTGAAAAGAGGTTCCTAAAAATTTTGAAAACATTTTTAAGCATATTCTTTCTAACACAATACCTCTATCCATTCATTTCCCAGTACTGCTTTGAAGTCACTTGGCATCTTCATAACTGTACTTTCTTTGGTAATAAATAAGAACAGTTTTTAACATTATAGCATTTTTTCCTATGAGAATATATTTCTAGAATAATTCTTGATGCTTCTTTGTATCCTTAATTAGAGAACACCCTTTTTCTTTACAAAACAAATTAATATGATGTAGCCATAAAAGTAATGTAAACACAATTTAGAGACTTATGAATGCATTAAGTGTTTTTGAAATGTTCATTGTATTAACTTCCATAAAACTGCATGAAAACATTCAAGAGGCCCAAACAAGATTGTATACACTTGATCCAAGGTGAACATAAGACTCTCTAAAGTAGAAAAAGTCTATATCAGACTTCTTAAATAAATACATCCATTTTCTCAGGTTAATTTTTAAATCAAGCTGTTAGAAGAAGTACATTTGTCTTGGTGGTTTACTCTCATGAACATACTTGCCTAAATATCAGCAGTGTAACATCTGGAAAATTCCTTGTTCTTCCTTGTCATATATGTTTCTTCTTCCCTGAGTTTCACAAAGAGAGGGAGTTTTCTTTCAAGATTTCACTACAAAAATATACAGTGGTTTCTGTTATCCTGAAACCTAAGAACACTTTCTCTACAAATAGCAGTTGAGTGTTTATAAAAAGGTAGTGTATATCTACATACAAAATCTTCATAGCATGCAGACTCATCATTCATAGAGATGGAATAATTGATTACCCCTCTTCCTCTGGTATCAAGATTAGAGGCATCACAATTTTTAGTGATTTATATACATTCTAGCCCTTGTTTATCTTGAGTTGTTCTTTGCCCATCACAAGCAATACCTCATAAAGGAGGTTGAGTCTGTTGCTGAGATTCTTTTTCTTATGAAAATTTTCAGTGAACAGAAAGCTAATCCTTTATCTGATTTTATAGAATGTTGCATTTCTATCCTCTTAACATCTTCAGTTATAACCCTCATCACCCATTCATCTTTATAGTCAAAGTACACTGGACATAGCATGTATCAAAAAATAATGGATATATACACGTGAGAGTGTAGATAAGGTGGTATAAGAACTTGTGGGAATGTGACCAACATAAAGAGAGGTGTGAAGGCAAATAGTGGTAGGTTACCACAGTGGTAGATCACAGTAGTATTCACATCTTGCTACTGACTAACTAATCACTCATTTTCAGACCTCAAGTATGACATTAAGATTGAACTCAAGACACAACAACTGGAAGGGGACTTGAGGAGAGGAATTTCAGTGGGAGAGGGCTGAGTGAAGAAGTAGGGAGTGAAATAACTATTAAATTAAAAAATCTTGGGTGTGAATGCTGCATAGCCTTAGAAAGAACTGTTAGTGTGGATGAATTAACTTAAAGAAGTGAAACCACACACACACACACACACACACACACACACACACACGCACACACAAAACCCTCAAATACAAATCGACTGCTTTTGTCTCACTGAAATAAATAGAACTTGGAATAGACCAAATATTTTACATTGTAACAGGTAGTTTTAAAGATAGATAGAAGAAAAGAATCGAGACAAGAAAGAATATTGATGTTCAAGTGTATAAAGCCATTCGCCAACTAAAGCAGCAATTTTACTTGTAGAGAAGACAAAACAAACAAACAAACAAACAAAAAACAAAACAAAACAATTCCTGTACCACAGAATGGTTAATAAAACACATGGAAGAAATTACAGCTACGTAACTTGAGATTTGTTGATAGAATCATAGTAAAGAGATTGGTGAAGATTTACCAATTTCAAAACACAGTGGGAACTAACAGAAAGGAAGGAAGGGGATGGGCTATATGGGGTGAAATTTTTTTCAGAGTGACAGAGCTTAAGACTTCAGCCATAGATATGCAAAATAATCTTTAAAACAAAGGAACATATCCACTTGTTTTCTTCCAAACAAGAGGTTCAAGTAGAAACTCAAACCTAAGTACATCAATTATGGAAATTTTACTAAGTGATTATATTAGCCAAGAATACATGGAGACCCGGAATTAATAGGATGGCTACAGATCTTTGAGGATGTATTTTATAGGAATTGTCAGTACAAAGACCCACAATGTGCTGTGAACACTGGAAAGCTAGGAAAGCTAATGAGGAGATTAATATTATTCAGTAGAAGCCCAAGTATAGGGGGAAGAGAGGGTGTAACTCCCCACTGAAGCCAAAGGTCTGAGAAGGGAGGGGCTGGAGTCTTCATCATGGCATTTAGAGTCTAGCTCAAGAGTCTGAGGCTGTGAACATCCTCTACACAGGAAAATGAAGATATCAACTAAAAGAAAGAAAGAGAATTTGACTTTCCATTCTTCGATTCTATTGCAGACAACTTGTAGAGTTTAAATATCTTCCCATGTGTTAGTGAAGATGGCTTCATCTTCTTCATTCAGGCTACTGAATCTAACTGAAAGGCTAACATCTGCTAGTAATGCTCTCATAGACCCATTCATAAATATCTTTTTTTTTTTTTTTTGAGACAGGGCTTCTCTGTATAGCCCTGGCTGTCCTGGAACTCACTTTGTAGACCAGGCTGGCCTCAAACTCAGAAATCCACCTACTTCTGCCTCCTGAGTGCTGGGATTAAAGGTGTGTGCCACCACACCAGGCTAAATATCTTAACACATATCCAGGTCAGGTTACTCATACATTTAGCTCTTACATCCTGTATTTGAAAAAAAAAAGCAGACATGGTACTAAATTATTTTAGAGAGGATAACTGGGCACTTGAAAGTCCAATAGACTTTACAATATTCTGGAACTGGATTGCAGTATCACTTACTTGAACTAACATAATAACTTTCTTCAACAAAATTTAACAGATCTTTTCATATCTTTGTGTTGGAAGTAAAGATTGAACCTTCAACCTTGAGAATTCTAAGTACACATTTCATTATTCTGCTATATCCCCCAGACTTGTGTAGGTGGGGTTAATTTGACAGGGCTCTGAACAACATTTAGGTTTAAACTTCTTTGAAAATTTTTATAACTTGACATAATATATTTTCACTAAGGATATTTAATTCTTTTATTTTCTTCCTGTTCAATTTCTTAGGGTACGTAGGGTTTATTATGGGCATTCTGTACTTTTTGACTAATATCCACTTATCAATGAGTACATACCATACATGGGTTACCTCACTCAGGATATTTTCTAGTTGCATCCATTTGCCTGAAAAATGCAAGATGTTCTTGTTTAAATAACTAAATTGTAAACATTGTGTAAATGAAAAATATTTTCTGTATCCATTTTTAATTGAGGGACATCTGGGTTTGCTTCCAGTTTCTGACTATTACAAATAATGCTGCCATGAAAATAGTGAATTACATATCCTTGTGATATGGTGGAGCATCTTTTGGGTATATGTCCAGGAATGGTGTATATGGGTCTTCAGTTAAAATTATTTCCAGTTTCCTGAGGATTGATTTCCAGAATGGCTGGTTATACAAGTTTGCAATCCCACCAGAAATAAAGGAGTATTCCCCTTTCTCTACATCTTCACTAGCATATGCTGTTGCTTCAGTTTTTGATCTTAGCAAGTATGATTGGTATAAGGTAAAATCTCAGGGTCAATTTGTTTGCATTTCCCTGATGACTAAGGATGTTGGACGTTAAAGATCTTCTAGGCCATTCAAGATTCCTCTGTTCTGAATGCTCTGTTTAGTTCTGTTCCCTACAAATGAGGTTAGCTGGAAACTAGCTTTCAAAAGAATGATCATTTTTAAAAATGATAAAATTTTGTGACATTTATATAACCAATGAGAATATGTTGGCAAGGTTGTAGGTATGGGACTGCAGGTATAGAATAATAAAATAATAACCTTGGTAGAAAATCCTGATCTTAACACATTAGTCATCTTAGCTGATTAAAGATTTAGACTTACTGGGATTACAGTGACATAAGAAGACTTCCTCCTTGATTGCCGTATTGAGATATTCATTTTCCATGGTACCCAAATTGTTTGGGATTCAAATGCTTCACAGAGTAAAACATCAAATTGCTTAAAGATGTGAGGTTGACTGTGAACGCTTGATATAGAGAACATTTAGATTTCCCAGAGAAACTGAAAATAATTAAAGGGGAAGCAAAGTACATCACTTTAGGAAATAGTGCTAAAATTTAGTGATATTTACTGCTAATGAATTTTAATTAGACCATGGAATAATAATTTTAATCCTGGGCAATTAAGATTATAAAGAAGTATCTTCCTTCCCATGAAAGAAGACATGTTTACATTGGACTTCTTGTACAGCTTAATATGTTGAAGAATAACTTGAGATCCTTTCAATACAAATCAATGACTGGGCATTTTAGATAGACTCAATGGTCCAGGTATAGAGGGATGCCAACATTTCCAAGTAATGCATATGATGTGTCAGTCATTCCTCAAATGCATGTTCATTTTTGGTCATCAGGTAGGGAAGTGGATTTTAAAACATATAAAATTGTTTGCAAAAAGGGTTACAACTGTATTTTAGTTAGAATCCATTTTCCCAATTGTACATTGAAAAATCTCAACAATTTAAGGACCTCAGTTCCTAATGCAGTATCTAGCACATTTGTTTTCCCTTTGCTCTGAGTTTCTGAGGACTCTGTTTGTGTATTGCTATTTATTTATTTCTACTTTAGAAAGTTTTTATTTATTAGTATGTCCATGTCTGTGTGTGACTATGTGGCTCTGTGTGTGTGTGTGTTTAAGAGAGCACAAATGAAGGTCATTGGACAATTTTTGGAGCTGATTCATTCCTTCAAGCTTGGCAAAGATGTCTCTATTAAATGAGCCATTAGGTTAGCCCTATGATTTTTAAAATTTTAATTTGTATAATTTTTTTCTATTTTTCTTCTACTCAAAAATAGATTTTTCATATAATATATTCTTCTTATAGTTTTCCTTCCCCAATTCCTCTGAGTTCCTCTGTATGTTTCATCCATGCAAATTCACATTCTCTGTCTCTCTTAAGAAAACAACAAAACATCTAATCTGAAGATAGCTTCTGGAATAGGATGGCAATTTGTGTCTACTTCTCTTCTCATGATTGGGGCACCATCTGGTATAGACCCTGTACAGCCTGGCATAGTCTCTGTTCAATCGTATATGTGTTGGTCCTGCTGTGCTTAAAGGACCTTGTTTCCTTGGTGTTCTCCATCCTCTCTGGCTCTAACAATCTTTCTACAGTGGTTCCCTGAATCCTGAAAGGTCCTATTGGCTGAAGACATCCCATTTAGTATCAAGTGTTCTAGGTCTTTCACCCTCTTCTCATTGTTCAGCTACATTTGTGTTTACCTTTATACTTTGTTAGTGTGTACAGTATATTCAAATTACAAGAGCACTAGTCCATATGGCTGAAAGCTTCACCAGCTTGAATTCCCTATGTACTATGAATTGTGTAGATGTTTTCAGGAATAGTGCCTTGATGCCAGTTTGTGAAGACCAATCAAGAGCTTTTAAAGTATCACAGGTTGTCCATGGATTTCTTTTGGGCCCCTTTATCCAACAATCCATTTAGGAGTGATGAGAAATATCCAGTTGGTGCTCAGCTATTAAAAATAAAATCATGAAATTTGCAGGTAAATAGATGGAACCAGAAAAATATTGTCCTGAGTGAAGAAACCCAGATCCCAAATGGCAGACACAGAATGTGCTCATTAATATGTGGATGTTAGCTGTTAAGTCTGAAAAGCAAGCAACATCCAGAAGTTAGGTTTTAGAGTAAGGAAATAGGGGAAGGAATAGATCTCCCTAGGAAGGAGAAATGGAATAGACAGTTTGGGGTTTCTCCTTTGAGCCCATATAAATGAGAATGAATAGGAACTTGTGGGAAAATGGTTCTACTGTTCAGAATCACATGTCTCCATTACTGTATTACTGATCTTAACTGGAAAGTTATCTCTCCCATTCTCTGGTCATAATGTAATAAACCATTTCTCTATATCTGCCTTTGTATCTGACCTCCTCAGAGTTTTGCTTAAAAAGTCTATAGCTTCCCATTATAATGTTTAATGTTTCTGTATACATTGTCTTGATAATCACTGCCTGGTTGAATGTTGTGTAGGACTACATGTACAACTCTAATCTGTTACCTAGTCTCAGGCATTTCTCTGCTTTGCTGATATTCATTTTTAGACCAGTAGTGGTCAGAAAAATCAGGCTGTTTTGCAGGGGTTGGATTTTGCTCATTGTGGTGTAAGTTGGAAAGAAGCATTTTTAGTCTTACAGGCACACATGTAAGGTTAAATGTCATGTCTTTGTTCTATACTTTCTATAAGTACATAAGTAACAGAAGGGTGATGCAACCTTCACTCATAGGAGGGAGCCTTTTGTAAGCATGATGAGAAAAATGCCATAGGAAGATGAGTTGGACATGGTGCTTTAAAAAGGCAAGGCCCTTTCTTCCCTTCTTCTTTTTTTTTTTTTTTTTTTTTTGGTTTTTCGAGACAGGGTTTCCCTGTTGTCTTAGTCAGGGTTTCTATTCCTGCACAAACATCATGACCAAGTAGCAAGTTGGGGAGGAAAGGGTTTATTCGGCTTACACTTCCATACTGCTGTTCATCACCAAAGGAAGTCAGGACTGGAACTTAAGCAGGAGCTGATGCAGAAGCCATGGAGGGATGTTCTTTACTGGCTTGCTTCCCCTGGCTTGCTCAGCCTGCTCTCTTATAGAACCCAAGACTGCCAGCCCAGAGATGGTCCCACC
>LR753360.1:752462-780089 GCA_902729485.2 Mus minutoides | reverse complement strand
TATAGCCCTGGCTGTCCTGGAACTCACTTTGTAGACCAGGCTGGCCTCGAACTCAGAAATCTGCCTGCCTCTGCCTCCCAAGTGCTAGGATTAAAGGTGAGTGCCACCATGCCCGGCTTCCTTTCATCCCTTCTTATATCTTGGTTAGTCAACTGACATTCTCAAATATCAGTTAACAAATTGTTCGGTAAGGATAAAGAAAACCCCAGTGAGGGTTTTTTTTTTTCCCCTATTATTGTTTAGGATCTCTATAAAAGAGCTTTGAAGGGATTTATCTAACTAGATGATATAAATATTTCAAAAAGACTTTATAAAAGTGTATCTTAGTGAAAGATGCAGAGGGATCATGATCAATATGATTTACCCCCAATGTTGAGGAGAAGAGTAAATAATGATATCATTATAAATGGTGATTGCTGGGTAAATTTTTTTTTTTACAAAGTAGTTTTATGTTTGCCTGTGTGAATCAGAATCACCCATGTGCTCAGTAAAATGAATATAAATCACTGATTTAAGTAAAAACCTTCCCTTACACATGCTCCAGATGCTACATTAAAAAAAAAAACACCCAAGAGGATTTTAACGTTCTAAACCAAGCATCCATAAAAATCTATATACACTTGAAAAACTTCCTCGTCTTCTATTTTCAGTTGATATAACTGCAACAGAGCAATGTCCCTCTGTACACTAGAGGATTAAAGAAGATGAAGGCTAGTCACTGGAAGGAGTATTTCACATATACATCACTTCATTAAATATGCACTAATCACTTTATTAAATATGCACTAATCACTTTATTAAATATGCACTACTACTAATTTCTTTACTTGTTACTCTTGACTATGAACTCTTCTCTATTCATTTATCACTGAAAACAAACCTGCTGGTTTCTTTCTTCTGTGACCTCCAAGATAGTATGTTAAAGGACAGATAGACAGACACAGCTGGATGCAATTGAATCTGTGCACTGACTGAGAGGAGAGTTTGCTTGTAGTACATGTTGCCAATGTCTGGTCCAAACTGTACACTCAATAGTTTTTGAGTGAAGTGAACCAACATATCTTAGTGTTTTAATGGAGTAGGGGAGATGATTATGTAGACAATTTAGCAAAGTGGACTGAACTCGATTATAATGTAAGATTCTGCTGTCTCAATTCTATTTTATTTCACAATGCTATTTTGATGCTATACCATTGAATTTCATTTTATTTACCTTTTCTCTGTGTTCCTCACTGTAATTTTGTTGTTTTTGTTTCTTGGCATGTTTTAGCATCTACCCTCTCCTATTTTATGCCTCAACTTGCATTTGTCCCTCTGCCTGATATTGATAAAACAAATAACAACAAAAACAGCATCAAAAAGCTCTATGTATTTATTAATAACTACCCTCACGCGGTGACTATATTCTAGCCTGCTAAATACAAATTAAATGTAAAATTCTAAAGTTTTTCACTTACTTGCATCTTTAGTCTTTGAGCAAAATTTTAAATTCTGAATGAGTTTTTTTTTTTATGAGAAACAACTATATAAGCAAAAATATACTACAGAATAATTTTGTGCAACCTACATTTGCATTAGATGAAGAGAAAATGATAACGAGAAAAGAAAGTGAGATAGAGAATTAATATTAGCCAAATGAAATTATTCATATTAATACTAATCAGCGATGAAACTCTTCTAAAGGTATTACTTTTTAAAACCAGATTATAGGAAACAATCATAAACAAAATGGGAACTTTTGTTATATATAAAATACCGATGGTAGACACTGACCTATTTTCTCATGAGTTTAATATTTTCAGGATACAGTGATGGATTTCTTCCATTCACAGATGAGAAATCTGAGTCCAGACTGCTTAGAGAAGCTCTGTGAAGTCACAGAACAAAGGCAGATGAGCAGAGCTGGGACTCTGATTCTCACACAGTGGCTATACTTGAGAACCACAAGCTATTGAGTGTAGATTGTGGATGGGGCATTGGAGAAAGGCAATACAAGCAAACGTTCCTCTCATTCAGTCAGTGCACAGATTTAATTGCATGCATCTGTGACTTTCTGTCCTCTAACATATAATTTTCTTCTTCACTAAAACTTTTGAAAATTTTCCTAACTAGAGTCCAGTCCTTATTTTGTAAAGAACACCTCAGTTTATCTTTAGATGGCTTCCAAATCCTACTGATAAAAGGCATGATCTGGCTGCCCACTGAGTTTTCTGACCCCTTCCTTACAAAGAGATCTTTTTATGGCCCAAGATCAATCAACCTCTTCTTCCTCTTTTATATTGGTTGGAGAAACACAAATACATAAATGACCAGAGAACCCCAAGGAGGTAAACTAAGGAGACTCCATTTTTTTTCTTTTCTTTTCTTTTCTTTTCTTTTCTTTTCTTTTCTTTTCTTTTCTTTTCTTTTCTTTCTTTTCTTTCCTTTTCCTTTTCTTTCCTTTTCTTTTCTTTTTTCTTTTCTTTTCCTTTTTTTGCTTAGAATACCTCTGAATCTTTTATTTCCCACAGTCTGTTTATCATAAATTTCTTAAAATTTCTGAAGTACTACATTATTATCAAAGGATTATGATATCACAGGTTACATTCAGCCCAAATTTAGAGGAGACTAGTTCAAGCAAAAATACCCTGACACTCACATTGTACACACATAATTGATGATTTGAAATGTGTTGTGACTAGTGTGTACTGCCTGCAACACAGAAACCCTAATCAATATCCCAGGGAACAGTGGTAATTATGAACTGACATCTGTTCCTCCAAAATGAGAGTGTTGAAGATTCAATAATGTGACTGTATTTGTAAATTGGGCACTTAGGTAATTAAGATTAAACAAATCATTTATGCAGTTGCGAATTTTGAGACATTAGAGTTTACAAGGAAAGGAATGATGTGAAACTTCTTCAGTCAGTGAACATGGAGAAAGGCCATTGAATGAGACAGTGAAGTGGCAGATGTTGAGGTCTAACCTGCTGCTATGTATTGTAATGCTAAGGGTATGTCTTTAAGATCTGGTTGCCCCAGAGAGTAGCAAGTCTGCATGTAGACCCAAGTGAAGCTATGTGACCTTGTCAACTTCATTCTGCTATGTAATGCTAAGTGACACTATGTGACTTTATTCTCATTGGTGAAGAAAAATGCCTACAGCCTATAGAAGGGAAGAACTGAGATAGGCAGGGATTGGTGGAGATAGGCAGGTTTTGGTATTCCCTGTCTTGGAGTCAGAGGAGACCACAAGGGTAAGGGAAAGGAAGTAGAGAAAAGAGAAGCTGCAATGGGGTGAGAATCTGAAAATAACACCATGTGGGTTGGCTAAATGGAGTTAAGAGCAATACAGATGAAACATAGCAAATTATATAATGGAATTATTGGTTTTGAAATAGCCATAATAGTATAGAGGATAGATACCTGCCCAGCTCTTGTGTTGATTAAGGCTTGTTGTAAACAATAAATGTTGTATGTCTTTTATCAGGGAACTACATAGTCAAAGGCAAATTAAATATTTTCAACAACAGGCAGACATATAAACATACGATAAAATGCCTGATCAGACACCAATTTTTGATAATACCTTGCCTATTGTTTCCCAAAATTGAGAGAAAATCATTTCTGTTGTTTATGCCATCTCAGCTGTAGAATTTGTTTGTAGTCATGGTGTCAACATATAGATCTCATGAATTTGAAGGGAGATGCTGCTGTAACAAGTACCTTAGCATTATCTAACAAATATCTAAGTGACTTTGGAATTGGGGAATAGGCAGAAGCTGGAAGACAATTACATCCCCACCGTATTTTTCTTGTAAAAATATCTTTTCCTTATAAAATGTCTAAAGTGACTTGACAAATGATGGTTGGTAGACATGACTGCTAAAAATGATCACTGTGAATCTAAGATGTAAGTGAAATTTGTACTGGGAACTGGAGGAAATAATTTTTAAGGTAGAAAGTAATTTGGATGCATTATGTGCTTGTACTACTATTTTGTGAAAGCTTGAACTTATACCCTAGAGGTATTAAGAAAGTGGTCTGTCTTGCTGTGTAGTGTAAACAGCAGAAGGATACATATAAGTGCAAAGAAGTATTAAGCAAAATAAAAAGAACTTAGCTTGAATTTTTCACCATCTGTCCGCATTGCAAAAGCAGAGCATGTGTTCTTCTAAGAACAAGATGTAACTGAACATTTCCTTCACAGTGAGAGCACTCTAGGAGTTGATCAACCATCTTGACAGAAGCCAGGTATAATGGTGGCCTTCTAACAGCTGAGACATTGGCACTTAGGATTGAGGGGAAAAGAAAACAGATGAAACAAAAGAAGACTTTCAGATCTCTAAATACAAGGTTCAACAATATGGAACAGCATAGCTCTTTGAATCCACACAGGCCCTCTTTGATGGTCTTGGGAAAGGGTTGGCCAAAACTAGGAAGCCATGTTAAAACCTGATACTTGGTAAGAGAAATGATTTAAAGATGAACTAGTCTCTGTATAATCATATTTGAACACTTGGTTCCCAGCTGGTAGTGTTCTTTCGTGCTACACTGGATGGAATGGGTCCCTAAAGACAGGTCATAGGTCTTCACAGATGAGCCCCACTTCCTGTTCATCCTCTGCTCAGTGACTGAAGATGCAATGTGACTGGCCAGCCTTCTGTTCCTGCTGCCAGGCTGTCACTGTGGCCATGCCTTTTCCATCATGATGAGCTATATTCCTTTGGAAACACAAGCTAAAATAAACATTCTCCCTTTAGTTGTTCTGGTATTTTTCCACAGTAACAAGGAAGTATAGTAAGTAAATCAAAGGTAAAACAAAACAACAACCCAAGTTCCAATGGTAATAAATTGTTTGGATGGATAAAACAGTTTTAAGTTGAAAGAAAGCACAGGTTGTTAAATGAAACTTAATTTTTCTTTTTAATGTGAGGCATCGATTACCTCACTAGGAGTTGTTCTGAGGAATTCTTCAGCCAATACATACCCTTTGAAATAAGCGTATAATACTTGTTGTAGGAACCACATATCTTGGTCCCAGTCATAAGTCAAACTGAACTTAGGTTGGCAACAGCTCTTAGAGTGTAGTCGTCTAATATCTGAGTAGCCATTGTGCTACTAGAAGTTCTGTGTAGACTCCTGGAAGACAATAGTCACCTATGATCTTACCTAGCTAAATACTCTGTTTGCAGTAATACCGACCTGTCAGATATGAGCCCACTAGGACAGTAGAGCCAAGTGTGTTATGAGAGTAACCATCTCTTCCCTCCCTGGATTTGATACCCAATTGACAGAAGGTTATTCACATTTTGGTACTTCAAATCTACTCAAAAGCTCATTGGAGGAGTGGAAAAAGTCATAAACTTTAGTGAAGAAGATGCTGCTCTTGTTTTGTTAATGAACAAGCCGTGCTAGTCCAACTGCCTCCTGGTTAACTAGACATATGACCATAGAATTGTGCTGCTCTTTGTACTGCTCAGAGAAGCTAAATATTAGCAATGATCAGCAGTCACAAAAGAGACTTATAACTAGTCAAAGTATGAAGCATAAATGACAATTGGATACCTAACCATGAGCAGTCTATTACACTCCTAATAAGGCTTTGTCATTCATCAGCATCATGACAGAAGGGTAGAAAGACAAAAAGAACTGTAAGATATGAAGGAAGTAGAAAGAAATGCTGACTTACAGAAAAGACATGGCAGTTCCTCTCTTGAACTCTTAATAAAGGTAATTGCATACACAGGACTTGACCCAGCAATACCTTGGACACAAAGAAGGGAGAAGATTGTGGAACAATATTCCTCCTTAAATATTTATATGCAAATATCAGTTGAATTGGAGGAGGATATTTTCTTCAGTGGTGTAGCCTTGGGCTTTGGGTTAAAAGCCTGTAAACTTATGATCTTATAAACTAACCTAATGGGACTTAGAACTTAATGTAAAAAATACACATAAAAGTAAAAAGGGGATTAGTTGGGAGTAGAAAGAGGCCAACAAAAGTGGGAAAGAACACAGAAAATACGGAAATGGGCAAATAAATAAAAATATATTATGTACATTCACTAAAAAGCTGTGAAGAAGTTTTTGTTATGTATAGTTAATATATGCTAACCAAAGCACTTAAAGGGGCAAATAGTGACTTACAAAGTGGCCCAGAATTTCCAGAGCTGGCTCTCTCCTACGAGGTCAGAGGGGAAGACTGGGGCTGCTTATAGCGCTGAGAGCACAGTTGTCTCATCCCTGGGAATGAAGTGTGCAGTGACAAAAGAAGACTTTTACAGAAGCCTAAAGATTTAATGAGATTTTTCTTTCAGTTTGTTCTAGCTAAGAAACTTTTGTGTTTTTTCTTCCTTTTGTAAGAGTGAGCATGTTGATCCTGTACCTATCACACCATTGTATTTTGTAGAAAACATAATTTGTGTGGTTTTACAGACTCACAGCTAGAAAATAATTTTGCCTGAGAATGAATCATAGTGCTATTATCACCCAAGTTTAGATAAAACTTTGGGCATAAAATTGCTTATTGAACTAGTCAATATTTGCAACATAGAGAAATAGGATGAATAATTTCACATGGAGACACGAATTTGAGGGAAATGACAATTTATTGCCCAAATCTGAGTTATAACCATACTATTTATATATTCAAATCTTGGTTCCCAGTGTGATTGTATTTGAAGATAGAGTCCTTAGGGGATAAAATACAAGAAAAACAACGTCTTCCTGGTAGTACCTAATTCAACATAGCTAGCTTCCTTACCATAGAAGTGACATGGTGACCTTTTTACTTTACATACAAAGGGCAATAGGAATATTGAGTACATAAGAAAATTGCTATGTAACGCCAGGACGAGAGGCATCCCAAAATTCAACTCTGATGCTAACTTCACCCTAGACACTGAGTCTATACAACTATAAAAAATAAACAAATTTCTGATGTTGTGGCTTCCGATTTTGAGGTGTTCAGATGTGGAGGCTACAACAGACTAACATAATAGCATTGAATGCCTGCTGTTAGAAATCAGAGTGGCAGGTTCAGGAAAGGTGCTGACACAAAATTACTTTCCAGAAATGAGCTCTATTTGGAGACAAAGATTTGAAACCATGGGAGTTATGATTGAGGCGTAAGATGAGAAAGCATTATAAACATTATATAAACAGTAGAAAGGGGAGCTTAAAGTAGGAGAATAAAGTCAAAGAGAGAGATGCCATGGCAGGGCAAGAGGGCAGGCTTTCAGAAAAAATCCCTGGAACAAAAGGGATATTTGGATAAGTTTTCAGGGACTGACAGGAAGTTCCACACCATGTGACTTAGTCTGATTTAGTCTACATGACTTTATGTAAGGTACTAGGCAGAGACATAAATGTCTTATGTAGCTTTCAGGGTAAGGTACTTTGAGGACACAGCACAGCAAGACTTCTTAACTCCACTATCAAGAGAGAGTGGCAGAGCATGTAGACTTATTTTTCCTGGGTACAGATTTGGTTTGGTCCCTTAGAATGAAGAGCATCTCAATACAACAGATCAATAATTTAATACTCTCAGCACTTTTTATTTGTGGAAAAAAAATGAGAGGAGAGGTAAAGGAGTGACTTTTGAGTAAAGGGAAATAGAGTTGGTGACTCAAGGGACAATGGACAATTGACTTCAAACTCTGGCTCCAGTAAGATGGCCGGAAGCATAATAACACCAGAGCTGTGGCTTCTTTGTCTCCCAGTTAACACTCAAGTGTTGGTCTCTGGGATAGAGAATGAAATTTGTACAGCAGGAGGGCATTGTTCACCTGAGTCTATGGAGCATACTGGATGGTAGTCTGGGTATATCATTATACAAAGTCCTAGACAGGAACCTATATCTGTAAGGATCAAAAAAATTAATTAAGAAATAACCACATATCATACAAATCTTTCACTTCCTTCGTAAGAGTCACACCAAGATATTTTATACTATTAGTGACTATTGTGAAGGGTGATGTTTCCCTGATCTCTTTCTCAGCCAGTTTATCCTTTGTATAGAGAAAGGCCATTGATTTGTTTGAGTTGATTCTATATCCAGCTACTGCACTAAAGCTGTTTATCAGGTTTAGGNAACACAGGGTTCCCAAGGAAGAAGGAGCTAGAGAAAGTACCCAAGGAGCTGAAGGGGTCTTCAACCCTATAGGTGGAAGAATAACCATGAACTAACTAGTACCCCCTGGGCTCATGTCTCTAGCTGCATATATAGAAGAGGATGGCCTAGTTGGCCATCAGTGGGAAGAGAGGCCCCTTGGTTATGCAGACTTTATATGTCCCAATACAGGGGAACGCCGGGGCCAAGGGGTGGGAGCGGGTAGGTAGGGGAGCAGGGCCGGGAGGGGGGAGGATATAGGGAACTTTCTGGATAACACTTGAAATGTAAATGAAGAAAATATCTAATAAAAGTTGAAAAAAAATTGGAACAAATCTATCTCTATTATCTATGTATTTTTAAATGAGAAAAGCAACTTTCACAGTTATGTATTATTCTGATCTAGGAAAACCAAAAATACAAGTGAAAAAAGTCTTAAAAAAAAAAAAAGAAATAACCACATATCAAGTCCAAGAAAAGTCCAAAATTAATTAATTTGAAATTAATTTAGAAATAATTTTGTTATGAGGAGGAGGTGAGGTAAATAGAGTTAGCAGCAAAGAAGGCACACAGACAAGGATGATTTGCAGATGTACAATAGGGTAGGGGACATTGTGTGGAAGGCATTTTTAAAAGGGAAAATGGTACAGTGGTTTGAATAGCTTTGGCTCCCATAGAATCATGCATTTGAATATGCTTTGCCCAGGGAATGGGACTATTAGGAGGTGTGGCCTTGTTAGAATAGGTGTAGCCTTGTTGAAGGAAGTGTATCACTTTGGGGTCAGGCTTTGAAACCCTTTTCCTAGCTGCCTGAAAGAACCAACCAGTCTTCTCCTATCTGCCTTTGGATCAAAATACAGAACTATTGGTTCCTGGAGCTCCAGATCTGCCTGGACACTGCCAGATTTCTCAACCATGATGATAGTGGACTAAAGCTCAGAACAACTAAGCCAGCCACAATTAAATGTTCTTTGTAAGAGTTACTTTGATCATGGTGTCTCTTTACAGCAATGGAAACCCTTACTAAGACAAAAAGTTTTAATAAGATTGTAATAGCTCTTTAAAATCAATCCCATTAAGCAGTTTTGGTGTTCTCATTACAAGGACTTTACCTAATACCCAGAGGCAGGTAATGGATTGGCTAAAACAGCCCAAATGATCATTTCTGACTTTTGGTTGTACACTGTAACTCTGGAGAGTCATTGTCTTCAATTGTTGCTATTCTACCAACATTGGTATAACTTCTTTTTGGGAACCTAAATTGATAGTTCACCAGCCCACCACATATATATATTTTTTTGTCCTAAATCACTGGGATGAAAGCCTGTTGCATGATCTGATAAAAATGAGGCAGAGCTAATATGAAAGCAGACCTTCAGGGAAGAGAAATAATTACCTAAAGCCATTAAGAAAGAAATCCATGCATCTTATCGATGTATTGGTCATCATAATCTGGCCTGACTCTTGTGTTATCTTTTGTTTTGAAATGACGTTTTGTGTGCAGTATTATAGAAGTATCATATTTAGCATTAAAATAATTAAGCCTAGAGAAGAAAACATAGGAAACAGGTGTTTTAATTTAGAAGAAAATAATTAATTTTCATCTTTAGGAATCTCCATTATAGTAAATACAGTTAAAGTTTGAAGAATGTTTCACTGGTTGGACCCAGGTTGTTTAATAAGGTAGGAGACTGTAGTGATCAAGGACTTATATAAAAAACCATAAAGAAAGGATATAATTCTATATTTACCTGCAGTTCTAATAAATCAAAATTAGTTTTGATACAAGTGAAATCCCAAATTTTCATTCATACAGTTCCATTTCTCTTCTGTTTTTTTTCTCTCTCATTATTTTTTATGCTTTTTAATTTTATTTTTAAAATTTTATTGGATATTTTCTTTATTTACATTTCAAATGTTATCCTCTTTCCATGTCTCCCCTCCATTAACCGAGTATTACACGCCCCTCCCCCTTCCTCTATGAGGGTGCTCCCCCACCCACTCCCACCTTCCCATCTCTCTCATTATTTTTAAATCTGTTGCATTTTCTCATCTTTTATTTTATACTAGCTTAGCATACTTAAAAAAAAACTTTATTAGATACCCTATGCATTCTTATTCATTACAAAGGTTATGAGAGTCATTTAGATAAAATTCTATCTGAAGGAAAATTGAAAGTATAGCTACACTTGATTTCCACCTTAATTAGCTAGTGAAACATGAAGTGTAAAATAATTATTTTATTCCTGCAACAATTCTAGTACTTTATTGTGAGGCTGACATTAGTCCCATGAATAATGGTTTGAGTAGGAGTTAACTGCCGATACTAAAAGTTGCTTAAGGCCATACTTTAGTAAAAAAAAAAAAACAAACAAATGAAAAAACAAAGAAAAAAAAAAACTTTCAAAATTGTGGTTATTAGAACCTGTGATATGAAGAGGACACTTGTGAAGCTGTGAAAGGTAGCCTGTTTTCTGGTCAAGCTAGGTTCAAACCCTGAAGCTCCAACAGATTAATCTGCAAGGGATGGAAGGCCCATTTGCCATGCTCCCAGACATAGGCTCCTGACCTGAGGACATAATGCCATAATTCTGTGGCCATCAGTCACGCAGGCTACAGCCAGGTATGCTTCCCCCCACAGTTACCTGGCAACAGGAAGGTAGACCAGCCCACTATAAAAGGGGTTGCTTGGTCCCTCCTCCCTCTCTTACTCTTCCTCTTCCTCTCACCTTTTGCCCTCCCTCTTCCCCCCTCTTCTCCCCTCTTTCCACGTGGCTATGGCCAGCCTCTACTTCTCTACATTTTTTTCTCTCTCTCTCTGTTTTCTACAATAAAGCTTTAAAACCATAGACTGCTTCCTTTCATCTAGATTCACCCTGCTGAAGCGATGGAATAGGCCTTCCCCTAAAGATCCATGTCTGATCTCTTGCAAGAAGGCCTCTCAATATTTCCAGCTGCCACACTGAACCAAGGACTCTCACCTCCGTGGGAACCACCCAGTGTCTTCTTCTCCTGCCCCCTTCTCCCTTCAGCTCTGGGGCAGACTAAGCTACCCTCAGGGTCCCCACCAGTTCTCAGCTCTTCCACAGTGTCCAGCAATGTCCTGTGAGCTAGAACCTGTTGTCCCTGGACTCTGTGAGGCCCAGGGACCCCAGACTGCTCCCTTTCCCCCCCACGGACTGGGGTTCTGTGGCTTCCCACAGCCAGACCCCCCACCCAGCAGCACAGAGAGCATGCACATAGCAGTCTCCCATGTCTGCCCGCCCAGAACCCCTGAGCTCTGGTAGGACATGGGTCATCGCTTCTACCCCTCTATTTCTCCTCACCGGGTGCCCTGCAGACACTGCTGTTGGCTGATTAGAAACATGTGGTTAGGAGCTAGATTTAGAGAGTTTTCCTTCAATTTGCTCATCATTCTTATCTGACTGTGTATCCAGCTGTATCTCTCCATATGTGTGTCTTGATTGGAATCTGCAGAGATCTCATACCATAGCTTTATTCCACAAAACACAATGTATAGTATATGTTACATCCACTCTAATAAAAGTACCATATTATATTATGTGTATCCAAAGCCCTTGAAAATATTTTACTGATGTTAGAAAAATTTTATATTTGGAATTTTTTTTGGGGGGGGACACTCATATCTGTCTGTCAAATATATGAACTTCTTTATGGACTCAACTTCCTTCTGTCTTCTAAGTAGCTACAGGAAATATCATAGGACCTGTAGGGGAGGAATGATTCTTCA
Organism: Mus minutoides; assembly: GCA_902729485.2. Lineage (NCBI taxonomy): Eukaryota > Metazoa > Chordata > Mammalia > Rodentia > Muridae > Mus > Mus minutoides. The sequence goes on along the minus strand of LR753360.1, from coordinate 768,244 downwards.
TGGCCTGGTCTCAGTGTTTTAACTCCTCCAAAATTGCTCTCATCTAAAATTACCTTCCTATGCCTAATTCTGCTCTTTCCTATATTGAGTTCCAAAAACTAGGTTATCATATTGTTAAACCTGCCACAATTATGACATACAGTTTCTTTGAAATAATGAGTCTTTTTCTTCCTAATATTTTGCTATTAAATTTCCATGATTGAAGTCCCCTTAGTGACCAGATTCTTGCTTTTGAAATTCTATGCATATATTTTGATACATTATCTTCTGTTGGGAAACTAGAAATTTTTAATTCCCATGTCCTTTAGCCCTCAGAAAAGTAACACTCACTGCCAAAATGAAATCAACAGACTTCCTGGAGTCCAGCTTCTTGAGCTCTTTGTATATATTGGATATTAGTCCCCTATCAGATTTATAATAGGAGCCTTATTTATAATAGCCAGGAGCTGGAAAGAACCCAGATGTCTATCAAGAGGAATGGATACAGAAAATGTGGTACATTTATACAATGGAGTAATTTACTCTGCTATTAAAAACAATGAATTTATGAAATTCTTGGGCAAATGGGTGTATCTGGAGGATATCATCCTTAGTGAGGTAACTCAATGACAAAAGAAGTCACTAGATATGCACTCACTGATAAGCAGATATTAGCACAGCATCTTAGAATACCCAAGATACAATTTGCAGAACACAAGAAAAATCAAGAAGGAAGACCAGCGTGTGGATACTTCATTCCTCCTTATAATATGGAACAAAATACCCATAAAAGGAGTTACAGAGGCAAAGTGTGGAGCTAAGACAAAAGGATGGACTATCCATAGACTACCCCACTAGGGGATCCATCCCATAATCAGTCACCAAACCCAAACACATGACAGCAAAAGTTTGCTGAAGGAACACTGATATAACTGTCTTGTATGAGGTTATGCCTGTGCCTGGGAAATACAGAAGTGGATGCTCACAGTCATCTATATGATGGAACACAGGGCCCCCAAGGGAGAAGCTAGAGAAAGTACCCCAGGAGTTGAAGGGGTCTGCAACCCTATAAGAGGAACAACAATATGAACTAACCCGAACTCCCAAAGCTTGTGTTTCTAGCTGCATATAAAGCAGAAAATAGCCTGGTCGGCCATCATTGGGAAGAGAGGCCCTTTGGTATTGCAAACTTTATATGCCCTAATACAGGGAAACACCAGGGCCAAGAAGTGGGAGTGTGTAGGTAGGGGAGCAGGATGGGGGGAGGGTATAGGGAACTTTCGGGATAGCGTTTGAAATGTAAATTAAGAAAATATCTAATAAAATAAAATAAAATAAAATAAAATAAAATAACAGACAAAAATCAGTCTTGCTAAAACTGAAGTGTGGCTGTGCTTTCCTTGAAAAGGTATGCTCTCTTTCTCCGTGCTTGTCCTTGATCTGTTTGCTCAGGAAGTCCACAAGCAGGGATGATCTTTATACTTAGAGATTCCATGGGGCTTCATCAGAAATATAAACCCTATAGTAAAGAATGAAGTTTAAAAAGCTAGACTGAACTCCATGTGAACTTTTAGAATGTTTGGCTTGCTATCTTCACCAGAGATGTAACTCTTCTTCGGATTAAATTGCAGAAAAGATATTAACAAGGGATGCTTCTTCTTGTTAAACAAACAAATAAACAAAACAACAAAACAATAGTTCCATCCACCACCATCATTCAGTCAGGACTTTTCTGTACTAAACTGCTCATTGTTGTGTATCCATAGACAATACTAAAATGTTAAAAAGATTAATTCAGAATATTTAATAGTGAACAGTCCTTGTGTAGATATATGCTTCACAGTTGGCCAAATAATGACAGTGCTTACTCTACCATCCATAAGAGTCTTTTAGGCCAGTATTGGTTCCTTCAGAGTTCAATTTTCAGTTGTGAGAGCCAGAACTTAAGAGTTGTTAATAATTTGAAAGAGAGAGCATTTATCTAGTTAGTTGGAAACCTAAACTTGAACATATCTTTTAATTATTGTTGAATAGTCTACCCTGGAATAAGAGCATGGGCCATCATAGCTTTCTATCAACCCTATTATAAATGAAATATTATAGTTGAGAGAGATATTTCTTCTATATGTCTGTATAGATTTCTCTCTATATGACTCTATATAGGTAAATAAAAACTAGGGTTATCTTAGTCTTTTTGTTTAAGTTATATAATATGGCAGGAGACTGTTCTTTGCTTTTCATATTTAAATGTTTATTTTTTGGAATAACCATACAAAGACTGTGAGCTGTACTTTCTCAACAAGAGAAGCAGATGTCCTAGTACAAATAAATTGTGTTCAATCAAAGTAAAGAGACTGGATTTATAGGAGAAATTATTTTACTGTTACTTGGAAAATTGCCTCACTTTCTAAGCAAAAGTAGCCTACTGCTTTGAGCAATCTATAATAGAGTTCAATTGTAGGAAATGGTGTGTGGTGGTTTGAACAGGAGTGTTCCCCATAGAGTAACATGTTTGAATGCTTGATTCATTGGCAGTGGCACTATTAGGAGGTGTGACTTAGATGAATTATATGTGTTGGAGGAAGTGTGTCACTGAGAAGGTGGGCTTTGAGGTCTCAGATGCTCAAGATAGACCTAGTATGATATTCACTTCTGCTGCCTGTGGATCCGAATATAGATCTATAAGCTCCTCCAATAACATGTCTGCCTACATGTCTCTGTGCTTCTCACCATGCTAATAATGGACTAAAACTCTGAATCTGTAAGATAACCCAAATTAAATGTTTTATCAAGAAAGTAATCACAAAGGAGAGAGAGGGAGGGACCTGGGATGGAAAGTGGACAGGAGGTTGGGTGGCAGAGAAGGGAACCTGAACTGATACTGGGTGAGGGAAAAGGACTGAGCCCTGAGGGCCAGCAGACAGAATGGAAACAGGCAACCTCAGGAGTTAGGAGTTTGGGGATAATATCCTCCAGAATGCTCCAGAGACTTGGGAGGTAAGAGACTCTCAGGATTAAAAAGGAGGGACCTTAGATGAAATGCCCACTGCAGGGAGAGGGAACTTATAGATCCCACCTCCACCAGAAAGACAGGATATCAAGTGAAGGATGGGGTTGCCATTCCCAGTCACAACTCTGACCCATAATTGTTCCTGTCTGAAAGAACTGCAGGGATGGAAATGGAAAGGAGCCCGTGGAAAAGAAGGTCTAGAGATGCCCAAAGTGGGATCCAGCTCAAGGGGAGGCCTCAGGCCTTACAATATTACTGAGGCTATGGAGTACTCACAAAAAGGGGCCCATCATGACCGCATGCCAGAAAACCCAACAAGCAGCTGAAAGAGTCAGATGTAGATATTTGCACCCCAAAACAATAGAAGCTGCTGATCCATGTGGTTGAATTAGAGAAAGGCTGGAAGAGGCTGAGAAGGAGGGTGACCCTGTAGGAGGACCAGCAGTCTCAATTAACGTGGATGCCAGAGATCTCTCAAACATTAGACCACCAACCAGGCAGCATATACCAGCTGATATGATGTCCCCAACACATATACAGCAGAGAACTGCCACATCTGTGTTCAGCCAGAGAAGAAGAGAAGATTCACCTAACCCTCAAGAGATGGGAGGCTCCAGGGAGTTCAGAGGCCTCGTTGGGAGGGGGATGGGATGTGGGGACATCCTCTTGAAGACTGGGTGAGGAGGACCTATGGGATGTAGACTAGGACAGGGGAATAAAATCTGGAGTGTAAAATCAATCAATCAATCAATCAATCAATCAATAAATAAATGACAAAAAAAGTTGCCATGGTCCTGGTGTTTCTTCATAGCAATAAAAATCCAAACTGATACATGAAATATTTAACTAGATTTAGAACACAGATATTTTTAAAAATCATAATTGTTAACCCTGAGTGAGCACTTTTTTTGTCCTTAGTAATAAACTTAGCAATTTCATATTGAATTATAATACTTTAGACACAATAAAATGTTTGTTGAATGAATGAATAAAATTTGGGATAATATAAAATCACAGGGAGTTGAGACAAAGCACTTCACTAAAATATGGAAATAAATAATTAGCTGTATGAGAGGATATTGCTATTCAGAATTATTTCAATTTTTGCTGTAATTCAGAGTGGCCTGGTCATTTTATAATCATTTTTTGTATTTGGAACCCACTACAACTGGGCTCCTAGGAGGTACTCTTGTTCTAGTCATTTTAATACTCTATTTTTCTTATAATTTTCTTTTTAATTTACCTTGATGGCTCCAAAATCTAAAATAAACTTGAAGATATGAAGTTTAATTAACAATAGAGATAATATTCATGACAAATTTAAAAATAATGTTTATTTAAAAAGACAGACAATGAAAAAGAATTGGTTCCCAGGTTGAACGGTAAACAATGACATATGGTATGGGAATAATGATGGAGATACTGATACTTTTTGTCCTCCATCAGCAACAAAAAGCAGTGGTCAATGACCTGCATCATCAACCAGTCTTGGATCTGATTTTGTGATCCCTTAGATGCATTTATTTACAGCATTTTAAAATGTGGACAATGGAGCATGTGTTCTTATTACCAGTTGGAACATCTTCTGGGTATATGGCCAGTAAAAGGTATTGCTGGATCTTCTGGTAGTACTATGAGCAATTTTCTGAGGAACCTCCCCTTCTGTATTTGCCAGGCACTGGCATAGCCTCTCTAGAGATAGTTATATCACGGTCCTTTCAGTAAAATCTTGCTGGCATATGCAATAGTGTCTGGGTTTGGTGACTGATTATGGGATGGATCCTGGGTGGGGTAGTCTCTGGATGGTCCATCCTTTCGTCTTAGCTCCAATCTTTGTCACTGTAACTCCTTTCATGGGTGTTTTGCTCTCTATTCTAAGAAGGAATGAAGTATCCACACTTTGGTCTTCGTTCTTCTTGATTTTCTTGTGCTTTGCAAATTGTATCTTGGGTATTCTAAGTTTCTGGGCTAATATCTACTTCTCAGTGAGTGCATATCAAGTGACTTCCTTTGTGATTGGGTTACCTCACTAAGGATGATATCCTCCAGATACATTCATTTACCCAAGAATTTCATAAATTCATTGATTTTAATAGCTGAGTAGTACTCCATTGTGTAAATATACAACATTTTCTGTATCCATTCCTCTGTTGAGGGACATCTCGGTTCTTTCCAGCTTCTAACTATTATAAATAAGGCTGCTATGAACATAGCGGAGCATGTGTTTAATACAGCCTGACAAATACAGAAGTGGATACTCACAGTCATCTATAGGATGGAACACAGTGTCCCCAATGGAGGAGCTAGAGAAAGTACCCAAAGGAGCAGAAGGGGTCTGCAACCCTATAGGTGGAACAACAGTAGGAACTAACCAGTATCCCCAGAGCTGATGTCTCTAGCTGCATATATAGCAGAAGATGGCTTAGTAGGCCATCATTGGGAAGAGAGGCCCCTCAGTCTTGCAAACTTTATATACCCCAGTACAGGGGAATGTCAGGGCCAAGAAATGGAAGTGGGTGGGTAAGGTAGCAGGGACGGGGGGGGGAGTATAGTGAACTTTTGGGATAGCATTTGAAGTGTAAATAAAGAAAATATCTAATAAAAATGTAAATGATGAAAATAAAAGAAAACTAAAGTTAAAAGCAAAAATAGAAATAAAATGTGGACAAATACCTCAGTGTCTCTGTGGAGTGGGTATGGCTGGGTTTTTGAATGAAAGGAATACTTACTGAATGAAACTAGTTCTGTTACAGCTCCAATGTTCAAGTGAAAACCTTTAGAAAGAAATAAAATGCCCAGATGCTGGTCAGTCATCATCACCATCATTTTATAACAAATATGACTACAAGGTAGACAGGTTTATCATACTGAGATTATCAAAGAAAGATGCAAACCATAATGGCGGGAACACACATTGATTACAGATCTAACTTTTAAAATGTGTCCATGAATTATAATTCTTTAGAGTTTTACAGGTACTAGTGCATACATAACTCATGGGGACTCACTGCTGCAAATCTAATTAGCTGGGTGTTTACTGACTGATAGTAGGACACTCAAGTAGTATAACATGGTCACAGAATGACTTTCTGTTTCTTGCTATTTGACTTTGAGATTAGAGGGCAATTTCCACATAGCTGAAATGCAAATTTTAGAAACAATGAGGCCCTTACCCTTATTCATGTCCTTTTAGGCAGGAAACTTCAGTTGTTTGCTCAGAAACCTAATCATAATGGCAGGCAGGGAGGATGCACTCAGTAAGTGTTAATTTGTGATGAGAATAAAAAGTTTTTTCAGGTCCTTAATATCTTCTTTATTAAATTTCAAATTTGAATACCAACTCTATTAATAGTAGAAGTAAATAGTACTTAGTAATTCTTTAAATATTTCATTCTTCTCACATGTCCATCCTTTTGTTATGGTAAGATTACATGTCAGAAATGTATGACAGTAGTAAGAATTTTAAAAATTAAGCTGTTTTATATTTTTTATTATCTATTTACATATGAGAAGAGATAAAACAGTTTGTTCCAGAACATTGGTCTGTTGAGAAGTTAGTGAAAGCTATAAGACATGCTAAGGTCTGTGCATGGACCAGGAGTCTGAAGGGAGAAAGTTACAGTAGTCTTCCATTTGAAATCCATCTCTAGCCTAGAAGTTGGTATGGGCTCAGCACCAAGGCATCTTGTGGGTATCAGTCTCAGTCTCTGTGGGCTGAAAGACTGATGGGTTCTAACTCCATCTCAGTTACTGCTAAAGCTCTGGAGAGGAGCCTCTGTCTCCACATCATGCTCCTCCAAAAACTGCAAGAACTCCTCATAGTGCTGTAGAACAATTTTTAGGTTTAGTAATTCCCAGCCCTTGTTTATTTGTCTGTCTGTTTGTTTGTTTGTTTTGTGTTTCAAAGGAGGTATGTGTTCATATCACTGGATAGGAAATCTTAGAATGTGAAAGTGACAGGAAATGTAAGTAAAGGAAATGAAAACCTAAGAACCCTTAGTGGGCAGGAAGGCATTAGGATTCGGTTAGAAAGAATTCTGTGTTTGAATTAATTTATGTAGGTTTGGATTCTGCCTGTGCACTGACTAGTCCTCCTGTTCTTTTCTGTTAGTTAATTAGCTAGTTAGTTAGTTAGTTTACTATTAATTTATTCTCTTATACATTACATCCTGACCATAGTGTTCCCTTCCTCTGTAAGGGTCCATGATTCGTGGAAGAATGATACCATGACTCAAATAGTATGTAAACACAAAGAAGAAGTCCAGCATGCTGGCGTCTCCCAATACCAAGATACAGAGACACCTGAATGAGCTCCCAGGCTCCATTTAAAGTACATTAGGAGAATTCTGGAGTAGGTGGGCTTATTTTGCTCTATCTCTTAATGATATTTTGGAACTATTACCAGGGTATGAGGGCTGGAAACTGTTGCTGATCCATTATCCTTGCTTCAGGCCAGATGATGGGGCGGTTTCTCACTGGCTGCTTAAAGCCTGGGTTTTCAGGCCTAATCTCCTGAACTGCCAGTTTGGTGCCTGTTATGGAGTCAGCCTGGCTCATCTCCATTCCTCCCATTTGCCCCACCTTCTTCTCCCAATGCACCACTCCTCTGTTCCCTTCAGGAAAAATCAGACCTCCCAGATATATTAACCAAATACTGCATGACAAGATACAATTAAAACAAGGCACAAACTAGTCCTGCTCTTTATTGATATAAATTTCACCTTAAAAATTCATTTCCCTATGACAATTGTCATTTCAAAAAACAGATATTATGACTTTGAATATGATAATATATACAAGTCCTAACACAGAGAAATCACTCGTTATTTCTTTCAGAATGATGACATTTGAGTGGTTAGGACAGAACTCTTGAGTTATGACTCTCCTGGACTACACAGACCCCTGACCTAGCATCATAAACACCTTACCAAGACCCTGGGTTTTCATGAAAAATGGTTTAATCGCTTTTTTTTCAGTAAATGCTCACCAATATAAGCCTAATTTTTGTCAGTTTCTAATTAATGTATCTTCAAATTACCAAAAGAAGTAGAAACTTTCTTATCTTGCATTGTACTAAGTAAAATTTCCACTCTGTTCCCTGAGATTACAATATGTACAAGATGCACCTAAAATTTCCTTTGTATCTCTAGTTGTTGCATAACCCTTAACAAAAGGAAAGTGTGAAGGATGCCATGACTCTCTTTCACACTTTTACTCTCTCCCTTTTGAAGACTGAAGAGTCTGCACAGAATTCTTTCTTAAGTGGGAGCACAGCCTACAGTTACTCATTTTTTTTTCCCAGGATGTGACTAAGTTCTGTGTTTTCAATTGTTCTTTAAGAACTTTAGCTCCTATCTTGGCAAGCTAAAGGCAATGCAGCTGTGGCCCCACACCTGCTTTCTCCTATACAAGAACTACCCAGAAAGAGAGGAAATGGCCTTGAGTGTGTCTGACTCTACAAAGCTAAAGTTGTCTGCACTCCCAGAGTGGTGCAGAAGTAGACTGCTACCACAGTCTGAGGCTTTCTTCTGGCTGTGCTTAAAGTACAAAGACTGGAATGGATATTGCTTTTTCGAAATGCAAAAATAATGTTGTACCTATTATTTACCTGAAGGATGCTCTGGTTAGCCTGGAAAAACAATCAATAGCAAAAAAATAAACAAAGAAATAAATTTAAAAAAGAAGCAAGTGGAGCCGAAGAGAGGAAGATGATGATGAAGAAGTCAGTAAGGAAATAAGGAGACAGCAAAACTAGAGACTCAGTGAGAGGGTGAAATCTATCACACTCCCAAAGAGGGGCTGAGGCAGGAGGATTCTTGCACATCTGAAGTCTGCATGGGTAGGCTACATAGTGAGCTTTGAAATAGCCTGAACTACAAAATGAGAGGACTTCTAAAACAAAAGATGGCCCCCAAAATCAAAGAAAGCACAAGCATAGCAACAGAAAGATGTATTTTAGAAAAGATATTTTCTACATGTTTTTTGAGTAAGTACATATTCTAAAATATTTAGAATAACTACATTCTAGAGTTAGAACACACAAAAAAATTCTCATGCTGTGAACTTACTCCATTGCTTCCACAGCTCTTCCAGTCTCTTCTGTTATCAAAAGGATAACATTTTAAAAAGCTGACTTTTAAACCAATATTTTACTCATCTTTCCCCAACTGGAATTTCTGCTCTGGCTTTCTCCGTCTGTCTTTCAAGGTTGTTATTAGGTTTTGGAGAGCAGTGTAGTCTGAGATTGAAACATGGACTCCATTGACCTTGAGGCAAAGGGTTTATTTAAGAGATCCCAGAACAGCCGAGACAAGAACAGATTCGGGAAGTCAAGGAGGATTTCTAACCGCAGCAAAGCACATAGAAATCAGTTCTTTAAAGGTTCCCGTGGAAGGAGAAGGGAAAGGGAAAGAGAAAGATATCTTTCTCCAAAGAAATGGCCCAAAATGGATGACCTCCCTAACTAGATACAGATACACTTTGTTATTTTATATTCCTGGCTGAAGCAGGAGTTAAAAAATTCTCAAGACAATTCCTGGAAGAGCCAGGGGCCTAGTTAGCTATTGTGAGATCTGCATTCCTTTAACCTATGGGATTTGTGAACTGGGAATGCTGGGTCCCAGCAAGTATGGGAGGATGGAGTTTGACTCCTGTGAGCAAACTGAACAGAGAAGACTTCACAGTGTATAGGCAGATCTGTGTGGCTTTTCACAGCTGAGAGAGGGTTTGGGACAGATGTAAATTTTCTCCAACCTATCCTAAACATAGGAACGACAAGCCTGTCAATTGACAACTTATCCAGTGTGTCCTTGGAGACAGGCTCAAACAGCACTATGCAGAGCTGGGAATTTACACTATGATATGTGTAACCTGTTCTTCAGCTTACAGGTCTCTGCCTTTTGCCAAAATAATTATAAATGTGTGGAATCTAAGTTTTGTTTTCACAATACCCATTTTGGTTGTTTACTTGAAAAATGGATCAAGAATAGAGTCAGAAACTCTTTCTGATCTGTTGCTTGCCATCTGCAGGGTTCAGGTAATAGCTGGCATGCTCTGTGAACCCAGAATCTTTGAGAATATACCAAGTCATCATCAATAAGCATATGTTTAATGTCTGTTCAGAGCTCAAGTCTATTTGTATTTTCAATTGAAAATGTTATATTTATCTTGACACTAATAATGGGTTCTTAGAGAAATGCTAGGAATCATTCATATGGAGTTAATTAACTAATAGGTCTTTGGTGTGATGAAATATAAATTGAGTCTGAACTTTCAATCAAAGAGCTGAATTCACTGGCCTGAAGGAGGGAGGTCTATGTTAAAATATCTCAAAATAGTTTTGCTAAAGCATTTTCTTTGAGTGTATGGAAAAGTAGCAACAATTTAAGGAAGAAGTGATATTTAAGCACTAGAAACCACCATTTTTTTTTTTTTTTTTTTTTTTTTGGTTTTTCGAAACAGGTTTCTCTGCATAGCCCTGGCTGTCTGTCCTGGAACTCACTTTGTAGACCAGAAGATATTCCAACTGGTAATAAGGACACATGCTCCACTATGTTCATAGCAGCTTTATTTATAATAGCCAGAAGCTGGAAAGAACCCAGATGTCCCTCAACAGGGGAATGGATACAGAAAAGTTGGTACATTTACACAATGGAGTAATACACAGCTATTAAAAACAATGAATTTNCTGAGTGAGGTAACCCAATCACAAAAGAATTCACATAACATGTACTCACTGATAAGTGGATATTAGCCCAGAAATTTAGATTACCCAAGATACAATTTGCAAAACACATGAAACTCAAGAAGAATGAAGACCAAAGTTGGACACTTCGCCCCTTCTTAGAATTAGGAACAAAGCACACATTGAAGGAGTTACAGAGATCAAGTGTGGAGCTGAGACAAAATGATGGACCAACCAGTGACTGAGGCAGCCGGGGATCCATCCCATAATCAGCCACCAAACACAGACACTATTGCATATGCCAGCAAGATATTCCTGAAAGGGCCCTGATATAACTGTCTTGTGTGAGGCTATGCCAGTGCCTGGCAAACACAGAAGTGGATGCTCACAGTCAGCTATTAGATGGAACACAGGGTTCCCAATGGAAGAGCTAGAGAATGTACCCAAGGAGCTGAAGGGGTCTCCAACCCTATAGGTGGAAGAACAATATGAACTAACCAGTATGCCCAGTGCTCGTGTCTCTAGCTGCATATGTAGCAGAAGATGTCCTAGTTGGCCATCATTGGGAAGAGAGGGCCCTTGGTCATGCAGACTTTATATGTCCCAATACAGGGGAATGCCAGGGCCAAGATGTGGGAGTGGGTGGGTAGGGGAGAAGGGCAGGGGATGGGGGAGGGTATAGGGAACTTTTGGAATAGCATTTGAAATGTAAATGAAGAAAATATATAATAAAAATTGGAAAAAAATAAAAAAAAGAAGAAACCACCAATTCATTGACCCCTTAAAACCAGCACAAGGAGTCATATGTGGCCTGGGAACTGAACAAGAATCAGGTAAGTTTTCTTTTTCTTTTTCTTTTTCTTTTTCTTTTTCTTTTTCTTTTTCTTTTTCTTTTTCTTTTTCTTTTTCTTTTTTTTTCTTTTTCTTTTTTTTTCTTTAAACACCAGGAGTGAGCAGACATTGCATTACCCAAATCATATTTCATCTCCTTCTACTTCTTTATTAAAGGGAATCCTCTCAACCTATTTCTAACATCCTTAAGTCAATAGGTCTTGGTCATGTATGTGCTGGCATTTTAGATGTGAAGTCCTTTTAACCATCTCTCCACTCCAACACTCCACACAACGTTCAATGAACCCGAGGAGACACTCTTTCTGGAATTACCTCCTTAATTCTTGGTAATAAGCACCAAATAACAGATAGATTTATGCCAGGCAGTGGTGGTGCACACCTTTAATCCCAGCACTTGGGAGGCAGAGGCAAGCGGATTTCTGAGTTCGAGGCCAGCCTGGTCTAGAGAGTGAATTCCAGGATAGCCAAGTCTACATAGAGAAACCCTGTCTCGAAAAACTAAAAACAAACAAACAAACAAAAACCCAAAACAGCAACAACAACCACAACAAAAAACAGATAGATTTTATATATTCTTCCAAGTATCTGACTGTACTTCGAACTTGAACACATGATTTGAGGCCGGGGTCATGTGTGTATGTGTGACTCTGTTTCTGAGTCCCAGATATTTATAACATGCCAGCATATGGCAGGCACTAAATTGATACCTGTCCAATGACTGCGTGAATTATATGCATGACTTTTTTTCTTGGTGAGTTTGTCTACAAGGAGAACCAGGGCTCTGAGATACAGACCTAAGTTTCTTGTTTGCATCCACTACCAATTAGCTATTCTTTTAAATGTCTCCAAAGCTTTAGAAAGTCATTCAAAATATTGTAACTTACAGCACTCTACTAATAGGTAACCCAAAAGAAACACAAGGGGTACTTTTTGATTTGTTTTAGTATTTTTTCTTACTGTGCTTTTATTGTTTGTGTGTTTATTTGGGGGGGTTCTTTTTACATTTTTTTAAAGATAGGAAGAGTATGAAGGTAATGGGGTAGGGATGTGGGGAAGTTCTGGAAGGAGGTGAGAAGTGGAAAAATATGATTAAAATATATTGTAAGAAAAAAAGTAAAAATTAATTCAAAAATAAATATTGAACATAAATTTGAAGAAACTGAAGAAGTGAAGAAATCAAAGTAATAAAGGAAAAACAGAAATTTTATCTGTTTGGGGATATATACTTAATTTGCAATGTAAATTTATATCTTTCAAGTTACATTATACAATCTGAGCTAATTTACTTAGGGAACAATTGTGTATCCTTGTTCTTGAACTGTTAACTCTGATGTGCTGCAGTGAGACTGGTCCAAATATTTGTAGTACTATGGAGAGTATCTCCCAACATATTTGACTCGATTTTTGCACAGTATGTAGAATCTTCATTGATAATACTATAATACTTCAGCAATATGATAGTAATTATTAGTGATTCTTACTTTGATTACTTGAGCTATTTTTGTTTGAGATTCTATGCTGTTCAGTCTAGGAGTTAGTTAAATTACATGTAATTTCACAAATATTTACTGACTTTTTAATATGCAGCTGGTACTGTGCTGGGACCAAGAATAAAATATAGCAGCAAGAATTAGAGCATAAAAGATGTATGAGTGTTTTATTTCGTTTTTCAGAAACTTTGTACATATTTTATATGAATATCTCAGCCTCTAGATATTTTCGGTTCCTGGAAAAGCTGCCTTTAATTTGGTAAATTGGTCTTTATCACTCACATTAGCCAACTGCTTTTACAAACCAATGCAATCAGTTTTGAGTAATTAAAAAATTGTACCTCATTGTTTGCCTTAAATTTTTCAACTCATTGTGCTTTTTAATGTCTTTAATAGGAAAAAATGAAGGTAAAAATAGAAAGCAAATCACTGGAATAGTATCGAGATCCCTAGGAACAAATTACTCTGCTTCCATAAAGACTGTTTACTGGCCATTTTTAAAATCTGAACCCTTCTCAATTCCTCTTCCTCATTTTATTTTTACTATGCTTTCATTTTGAAGTAAGCATAGAAATCTACCCTTAATGTTTTGTATATGTGACCATAAACTATAGACAATTAACTTGGCATAACTATAAAACAAGTTATAACACTAAAATTATAAATAATTTCTAAATATCAATATTCATATATCTAATTCACACATACAAAATATAGAAAAATTACCCATATTGAAATTGGTTATAACTATATTTAGTATCTCTTGATAGACTATGTCTCTGCTCCTGCTTTCTTTCCATTGTAATGAAGTATTAATAGGACCTTGTCCTTTGTCTGTATAGCTTTGCACATAAATTTCTGACCCTCTACTGTTTTTCTATTACACATTTTTTTCTGTTTTATGAACTTTTTGCATATTGGTCATTGGGTTGAACATAGAAATAGAGATTGTATTCATATTTTTGTCTTTTATTATTCAAAAACAATCACTTAATGTTTATCATGTGACTGCTCAAAAATAGAATTTTCTTGCACTATTATCACAGAAAAGTGTTAGCTCTTTAAGAGATAAATTATGAGCATACCAGCCTCTTTGATGTCTGGTGAGAACTCACGTAATTTATAAAACCTGATTTCTGCCTAGATTCTCACTCAGCAGAAGGGGGGGGTGGCGCTAAAAACAAACCTAGATTCTCTTATTTTAAGGCATCAATTCAAGAAAGCTTTTTCTCATGTACTAATCACCTTCTTTTGGTGCCACAATTAAAATAATCACTATGGGAATTTAATTTCATCATAGAAGTTTTAGTAGAATGATATTAAATCACTCAATTTTTTCTAATTTGTTTTATTTTCTCTTTATCTTAGAAAATTTCACAAATACTCAGCCATGTAATTTGAAATATGTACAGAGTCATTTATTATATTTCTGCATATGAAGTTTCTCTCTATAATATATAAATATAATATATGTATATATTATTTACATTGTATATAATATATAATGTATAAATATATTACATATACTATATGTATCACATATTACATTTATAAAATATATTATGATATATAATATATACATATACACATAAACTATGTATATATTACAATATGTATATGAAATGATATATTGTAATATATACATATGCATAAAGGATATGTATATAGTATATTTTATAATATATGTTTATTATATGTTTATACTTGCATATAATATATGTATACATACATATTTTTAATATATAATATATATTTAGTAGTATATATCAGAGATAGCCATTAGAACAGATACTACAGATTACAGAGTTTCATTACAGATAAACAAGCCTCATTAGCTCACTGATTTATTATTACTCCCTTGTTAAATTTATAAGATTACAAGGAGAGATACCGAAAGAGTGATCCTATCTACCACTAATGATTTAAACTCTTGAGTGTGTTTCTTATTTCATAAATATTCCTAAACTTTTAGAAACTTAACAAACACAGGATCTAGCACCACTACCTACCCCCACAGCCTGCTTGTTATCAAAGTATTTAGAATGTAGTTTCTTGTTGCTAGACAAATCCTCAGTGTGGGGGCCTTTTAGCTGAATTCTTTCTAGCAACAGATAAGAACAAGGAACAATCTCAACACAGAAATATATGTGCTTCTTTTCTTGAGAACCATTGCTCAGGTCAGTAGTTTATTAGTGTGATGGTCTGAATGAAAATGACTCCCAGAGACTCATTTGTTTGAATACTTGGTATCCAGGTTGTGGAACTTTTGGTAAAGTTTTGGTTAAAGACTTGGCCCTGTTAGAGAAGATCTGTTAATGGGCAGCCTTTGAGATTTCAGATATCCTCATGACATTCCCAATGTGCTCTTTCTCTGCCTTCGAATTGTGGATATGGATGTAAGATCCCAGGACTGCTCCAGCACAATGTCACTGTTGTCATGGACTCTAACCCTGTGCAACTCTGAGGCACACATTTAATATTTTTTTATAAGTTGCCTTCATCGTGGTGTTTTGTCTGGGCAATAGAAAAGTAAGAAAACGAGACTTTTAGTCAGATGTTTAAATATCCCTTATTTGTCTGTCTATCTTCTATCCAGGGCCAAGAAGTGGGCATAGGTGGGTAGGGGAGTAGGACATGGGGAGGGTATAGGCTTCTTTCGGGATAGCATTTGAAATGTAAATAAAGAAAAATATCTAATTAAAAGGGGTCTTCAACCCTATAGGTGGAAGAATAACCATGAACTAACTAGTACCCCCTGGGCTCACGT
>LR753360.1:206662-233923 GCA_902729485.2 Mus minutoides | reverse complement strand
TGGCCTAGTTGGCCATCATTGGGAGGAGAGGCCCCTTGGTCATACAGACTCTATATGCCCCAGAACAGGGGAATGCCAGGGCCATTACGTGGGAGGGGGTGGGTAGGGGAGCAGGGCGGGGACGCGGGAGGGTAAGGGAAAATTTCTGGATAACATGTGAAATGTAAATGAAGAAAATATGTAATAAAGAGAAAAAAATAAATTTAATTGTTATGTGAATGGTATAAGGAAAGAACCACAAGTGCCTTTATATCATTCCTGAACAAATGCCATTTTTCCCTGGCAAGATGACCGGCTACTGATTAGTCCTGAGTCTGGAAGAGTCACATTCAACACATGTTCATTGACACTGTCACTCTAAGGATAAATCCATCAGGCAGCATGATGTCTAATAGGAAGAGTCAGGTACCCATGGCGACAAGAGGCCCGAGAGCAGATTTCATCTTGTTAACTGGTAATTACAATAAATTGACCATCATTGCAATGAATGAACCTTCCATTCTTCCCACTAGGCCATTTCTTTTAGCTGAACTTTCTTCAATAATATCACAGGACTTAACTCCTCTTGATGAATAGCTTAATAGTATAACTAGACCTTCAGTGAAAAAAACAAAATTTTTATTTTTAAATTAGTTAAGAATAATATTAAAGACAGAATTCATTTGGAAAATATCAAACCATTTTTTCACCCTAGGGGAAGCCAAAGACTATGGTTCCGCTAAAGAAGCATAGCAATTAAATGACTCCTAAAAACACTCTGCTATAGCCATAGATGAGCATTTTTCTCAGCCATCATCAGAGAAGCTTCTTTCTACTGTAGATGGGAAGAAATAGAAACCCACAGCTAAGGAATGCAGAGAGTGAGCGATCTTGTAGTATTCAATTGTAAATGGGAGGTCCCTATCAATCTCCTCTCAGGGGCAGGGAACTTTACTCAGGAGGAACCAGAAAGAGTGTAAGAGCCAGTGCAAATGGAGAACACCAAGGAAGCAGGGCCTTGCACACACATGAACTCACAGGGGCCATTAAATATGCACAAATCCAAGCCAGATGGGATCCCAGCACTGAGAGTGGAAATGGACAGAAGGACAGAAGCCCCATCCCTAACCAAGACGCTATCTCCAATTGACAACCCCTCATAAAGGATAAATTCATTTTCTCCAACCAAGTCTTGCTGGGCATACAAACAAGACTTAAGGACCCCACAGCAGATGACTGACCCAAACAAACTCAGTGGTACTTTTGAAGTGTTTGTTTTGATTTGATTTAGGTGGGGTTTGTTGGTTGGTTGGTTGGTTGGTTGGTTTTTCTTTTTCTTTTCTTGTTCTCTCTCTCTCTCTCTCTCTCTCTCTCTCTCTCTCTCGGTCTAATAATCGTTTTAAAAATCTTGTCATTTCTTTATCTATTGTGGCTACCAATTTTATGTTTTGAAGGTGTTTGTTTTTTGCATATTTTTATGTCTGTGTGTATGTATGTTGTGGGGAGGCTGTGTGTGAGTGTGTGTGTGTGTGTCTGTCTGTTTATATGCCTGTGACTGTGTGTGTATTTATGTGTGTGTGTGTTTCTGTATATGTTTCTCCTGATTTTCTATGGTTTTGCTTTTGTTTTCTTTCCTTTTCTTTGTTTAGTTTATTCCACTCTTGTTTGTTTGTTGGTCTGTTTGTTTTCTAAAGAGGAGAGAAAGTAGACATGGAATCGGATGGGATGGGAGGTAGGAGGATGGGAGGTAGGAGGATGGGAGGTAGGAGGATGGGAGGTAGGAGGATGGGAGGTAGGACGATCTGGGAAGAGATGATGAAGAAAGCGGTGATGAGAGCATGCTTTATGAAAAATAGGAAAAAGGTATTTTCAAAGAAACATTTTAAAGGGGAACTGAGTTGAATACAATCATTCATCACTCTCTTCTTCCTGATGATAAATGTGCGATGACCCAGCTCACTCAAACTCCTGCCACCTTGATTTTCTCACATAATGGATGGTACCATCAAAATGTGAACAAAAATTTAAAAAACAACAAACAAACAAACAAAGAAAAAAAACCTATGTTTCACCTAAACACTGTGAAGTTTTCATTATAGAAATTTGAATTGCTGATATGTAATGTAAAAAATAAAATTTAAAAGGTACCCCTTTATTTTTCTAAAGAAAAGTGGCAAAGACAGGAAAATTGTAAAAAGGAGTAATAGTAGGAGGGGAAAGGAGATTCAGTCCATGGATAACTGGTGTTGTAAATGAGTAGGCTAGAATAATTATAGTAGAAGAAACATAATTAACAAATGTTTGCATATCAAGCATGGGAAGCTCCTAACCATCCTTAGATATGATACAAAGAATGATCCAAAGAATCATTCTTAATGATCCAAAGAACACCCAGTGGCAAGGGGAGGAACCATGGTGATTAGGAGTCCATTGAAAATAACATCTTGGAAATGAAAATTCATCTTCAAAAGTCCTAGCCCCACATCCAAGGAGAAAAACTGTTCTGAAAACTTGAGCCAACAGCTAAATCTACACATGTGTGTCTTGTAGATCTAATTTTATCTTTAACTAATTTAACTAATAATTAACTAAATTGTTATACTGCAATACACAAGACAAAGGTAGATGAGAAATATCTTCCTTTGTTGTCAAAATGCTAAATAAATTCACTTTTCCATTTATCCATACAGTTCTTGAAAGTAGCCAGAGCTCCAGTAACAAAAGAATGGACGTTTTAAAGATGGCTCAAGTAAAAGGATTGCCTTTTGAAAAGTCCTAATGATCAAAAGAAAAATATTTGCATAGAGAACTCATTAAACAGTCAGTGTAAGCAGCACACATAGATATTTCAAACCAGTTCTTTTCACCTACAAAATTAACATTCTACAAACTTGACAACGCCTTAATGTTTATGGGTAACAGAGCAGAAATAGGGGGCCTACATGTAGTAAATTGCATGAAGTTTAAAGGAATGATAGATTGCAAACTGAAATGAACCCCCCCTTCTCTTTAATGAACTGTCTGAAGATAATGCAGATGAGCTCCTAAGTACACAGAGAGAATGAAGAGCTTTTCTAAACATGGCACCACAGGCAGAAGCCATAAATGAAAGCACCAGAGTATTAAAGAATATTAAATTTTTAATAGCTATATATCCCCAAATCCCATGGACAAAATTAAGAGCATACCATCTATCTAGGTAGAAATATATACAGCCTATATCCTTTACATATGAAAAGTACATAAAATTCAATATCAAAATGCATATCCTGATAAAATGATGATAAACACCAATAAGATATCCTCTATAGGGTAAGAAAAAAAAATGGCCGCTATGAAAATTAGCAAAGCACACTAGTTTTTTTAATGAGTAGGTTGAGTTCATCTTCTCACATGACCCTTTCCTCCAGTGCTTTCAAGTATGAGGTTCTAAAGACTCTGCTGTATTCCCAATAAAGAAGGAGACTTCAAGGGCAACAGCATTATGACCTCCACGATTGCTATTTTAAAGCATTTCCAGATTAGCACATAATGAGTATTATGACCTTTCTACTCTTGCTTGATTGTAAGAGTCAGGTTACTCATCCACAGAACAAAGAACCAGTTCCTATACCTATTGTCTTGTGGGTGATGTTGGCAACTGTATCTCTCCCACTCTGGACACACTTCTTCCCAGAAGCCTGTGTGTATTTTGAGTTCTGCTTCCCCGATAGGATACAGTTATGCATGACAGTCTGTGTACATGACAGTCTATTTGTATTGAGTAAGCCAACGTTGTGACATTTTGTTGAGAACAACACAAAGATGTCATTGCATAGGAGAGGTACTTGTAGATAGAGCTCCTGGGGGCTTAAAGTATTAAGTGTTTGCCTCAAAATAGCAAAATTATGTTTCTGTCTGATGCTGCCAATAAACTGGTTCCGTTCTATTCGTGTATCTTCTTCCATATTCCATAATGTTTCTTGTTCCATATCATATTTTTTAAAACATGTATTAATGAATATCTAATGTCCATCCTATTTGAAGTTGCTTTGTTTAAACTCCCACCAATACATCCAGGAAATTTTTGAACGATATAATAAAAACTACTGTTTATTAAACTTTTGCTATGTTCTACAACATTTTCTTTGAATAATGAATTCCTTTATTTTTTATTAAGATTGATAATAATGTTGTCTTTGTTTTTATGCAAGTGAGTGAACTGAAGTGCAGAGCTGAATAACTCTAGGTTGAAAAAACCAGGATAAAAGATGTGAGCCAAGACATTTCTGATTCCAAAGAGCATTGTTTTTGTCTACAATAAGAATTCTTCCCTTTTCTTCCCATTAAGCTTTTAGCCTGGCATGGCTTTCTCCCTTTATACTCTCCTCATATGCTTAGAGTAATGTGTCTGAAATATCATACATTAATGGTGTGGGCAAAAAATAAAGCAATTTGTAGAATGGTCATTACTTTAAAAGGGCTCACCATTATACAACATCACTAATCTATATTCTGTCCTACATTATAGCATCATGTACAAAGAAGCCTAGAGTCTTACCCCTTTAAAAAGATGCTTGCTTACCTCCTATTTTACTATGAGCCAGATACTGCTGCCTATGGGCATATACTTTAGAAAAAATCAGATAGTCATTCTGTTCCTGGCAGTCACAATCAGGTGGGCATTTACTTTAGCCTTCCCTTTTTGTATGTGTATTTAACAGCACTTCTAACATATCTCTAGTATAGTAACTAAGACTGTGAGTATACATTTTAATTAACTCATGAACTTCTGGAGGACAGAAAGATCAAATACTTCATCTATCTTCGCTTACACTCAAAGCATTGATGTTTACAATCTTTCCATCTTGCAGAACTAGAAATGTCCTTCTTGAATTCCTAAAATGTGACCACCACTCCCCCAAAAAATCTCTCTGTCATTTCATCATTAAGGTTTTTAATACAGACTGCTGCAGAGTTATCCATGGCTGTAAGATTCAATTTATGCACAGTAGGTTTCTGAGAGACTGCAAACACAGCTGTTGTTGCCAGAAAATCATTGCAAAGCACAATGGCCAGAACCTTGGTGTTAATGGCTCCAAGACATCCCACAGCCAAGAAGTCATCAGCATATATCACAGCAAAACAAGAGGGCACCCATCTACAGCAGCAGTTCCACTGAAAGCAGCCAGGAGATCCTCTGTGTAAAATTCTGCAACAACAGCCTCACACTACCTGGTTGTTATCAGTTATTGATAAAACTGACCACAAGTATTTGCACAAAATGGACTGCGCTTGACAAATCAGGACACTTTATTCTGATAAGTTTTTGTTACAAGAGAAAGGATATATTAATCTGTCTAAAACTATTACAGTGCTTTTATAGTATAATATATTTCAAATACTTTTAATATTTCAAATAAGTTATAGAAAATATCAACTATTTTAATTTAAAAAGAGTAGATATTCAATACAAACAGCATGGAGATATAGAAAAAGAGAAAGTTACAATTATTGATCATCTTGCCACTCTCAGAAGTTGATCTATGTATTTCTTTCACATGTCTGAGGTTAACTACCACCAATACTTTGGCATTTTCAGGATATGCTGTGGAATTACTGGAGTTGTAGGAAGTATACTCAGGGTGTTGTTCCCAACATATTTGGCATTATTCCTGGAGGAGGGAATGAGGAGGGAAACACAGCCACATGTGCTTGCTACCAGAATCCAGGGGCATCAGAATGACAGAGAGGTTGTCTTGTAATTCAGTTCCAGTAGAGTCTCTGGGAGTAAGATACCACAAATGAATGGCTTGTGACTACCTTCTTCCAGGCCTCAGGAAGGCATTAGGAGGTAAAAGTATGGTTCAGATTCCTTTCCAACAGCAGCACAAAAGGATGCAAACTCTTTCTGAATTTCAGCAAGTACCAATGACCCTTCAGCACATATTTTAAACAGTGAGGGGTTCATCCCCACTAAGCAACACTGATTCTTTGAGAAAGAGAGAGACAGAGACACACAGGCACAGACACAGACACAGACACAGACACAGACACAGACACAGACACAGACACAGACACAGACACAGACACACAGAGAGCAGACTTGGGAAGAGAATTTCCCTTATTGGAGAGTGGATGGTAGAATCAGGTAAATATAAAGCACTGTTGCCATGGCTGGCGCAGATTATCAAAGTACATGTTGGTTGATAACTAGAACGAATAAAATACATTTGTATTCTCCACGTAGGGCAGACCAGTTTGTTAGTAAATAGGAAACCTGGGCAGAGAAAGATAACACTGTGTTTTTGAATATTACAAATACTTTGAGATTTTTCTCCATATGTCTGGTCAGCTAGTACAATATAAACAGTCCAGAAAAGGACATTAATAAAGAGATATGAATAGAAAATTAAAGAGATTGTCGGGAAACAGCTACCATAAAAAAAAATGCCTGGTAGACGAAATGGTCAAGGCATAAAGCAAACCAAGAACTCTGTTTAAATGATGGACGTGCCATGTTCACTCTCAATCTTCCCAAACATGAAGCATGAGTGTGTTCTGCACATCTCTACCCACTGCCCTCATAATGTTTTTGAAAACATCAAGAAATCGTAGTCCTCATTTTGATGAAGTGGAGCAGGGGCAAAACAGAAGGACGGAAAACTGAGTGAACATGGGATGGGTAAGAAGCCCTGTTACTCTGGCATCTGGTGGAAGCATCTGATAGCTGAGAGTCGAGCATTCCAACACAATTAACCTTTGCTTCAGGCCTTCTCCCATCAGAGATATAAATCCACAATTGTCTGGGAGCCTTACCAGAAACCTGACTTAGAGTAAATGGGCACAACCTAATCTTCTTCTGCAACTCTGGTGGTCTTTCACTTTATTAGATTGTGACCCCCACCAAAAATGTCTTTAAATCTCCATTAAAATCTCATTTATCAAAGAAAGAAGGAAAGAAAGAAAGAAAAAAAGAAAGAAAGAAAGAAAGAAAGAAAGAAAGAAAGAAAGGAGGGAGGGAGGGAGGGAGGGAGGGAGGGAGGGAGGGAGGGAGGAAGGAAGGAAGGAAGGAAGGAAGGAAGGAAGGAAGGAAGGAAGAGAAAGTATAAGCAAACACGTTGCAATGTAATTTGAGAAAAACAAAAATGTCCCATGTGTCAATGCAAACCCACTTAAGTCACTCTTCTTTAGGAAGCCCACACATATCTTCTCAAGCATTATATTCTTTCCATTAATTAGTTCCTTTTCTGCACAATGGCCAAGAATCTTGATGTTGTTAGCTTTTTTTTTTTTCCAAATTAAGAGAATGATTGAAGAAGTCCTCTGGGCTGTTTGGGAACCAACAAGGAGGCGAACCCCAATCCTTGATGCGACCTCGTTCTTGTGGGTGGTATAAACCTTGTGCTACATTTGGAAGCTATCTCTGATCATAGACATCTAAAATAGTTTACTATCATTTGTATAAGACCAGTTAGCAGACATCCCTCCAATCTAACCCTGAAAAACTCTTCAGTCAGGGCTGGAGAGATGGCTCAGCACTTTCATATATTATTCTTTTAAAGAACTCAAGTTTGATTCCTAACCCCCAAGTCACAGGACTCACAATCTCCCGTGACTCCAGCTTAGCCTCTTCAGACACACAGTGTGTGGCATATACTCTCACAGATACACATGATTAAAATAAAGTAAATCTTTAAAGAAAGAAAGAAAAGAAAACAAGAAAAACCCCCTCGGTCCTTTGTTTCCATGGACTGAGTGCTGAGCATGCTTTGACCTTTGTGATATTTTAATTGTCCTGGATAACAATGTCCCATGCAATGTTAATTTTGATGCTCCATAAAAAAAAAAAAAAAAAAAAAAAAAATGGGGAAGGCTGTTTATGTGATATAATCATGAGTTTCAGTTTCTACTGAAACTAACTAAATTTGTCTTTAAATCTTGTTATTTCTTTTATTGGTCATAAATTACAAAGTACTCGCAGGTATCACTTTTTAGATTATTTAATATACATTACTACTGGGCCTTACACAAAGCACATAACTCTTCTAATTGTGTTCCCATACCACTCAAATGGGGCTTACACAATGGCTTTTAAGATGTCCTTTGAGGGGAATGGAGTGATAACAGTAGTTAAGAGCACTGTACAGGCTTCCCCTCCAGAGAACCTGGTTCAATTCCCAGCAACCACATCCATCCATCCCTACACAGACATGCATGCAAGCAAAACATCAATGCACATAAAACTAAAAGTAAATCATTAAAAAAAGAAATCTTGAAAAAAATAATATTTAAAAACGTTCCCTTTGATCTAGCAATTTGGATTTAGATCCATTCTTTCCAGATACTCAAATTACTAAGCCAATTGTTTTACTATGTTGTTTTTTAATATACCAGTCATCTTGTACACACAGAAAAATGCAAGAGTCATTTCAGCAATTAAAAAACAAAGGGAAGCAGACAAAGAAAGCTATGAAAATAAGCTCTGGTCATAAGTAAAAGAAAAAACTCTCAGCCCACAGCTGCTCAGACAACAAGAATTATTCAACCTCATACTAATAAAAGGAAGACTATATACTACATAGGAACACATCTTCAGGGAGGAGCACCAATGATCTCAAGACCTTGCCTCCCAAGACCCTGCCCTACTGAACCCCTCTTCAAAACAGTCCCACTGGTTTGGATTTGACTTCTACTCACCTGCGGGCTTTATGCAATTCAGCCAATTAAAGCTAAAATGTTCCCACAATCCACTTTGCTCTCATTGTATCCCATGGCAGCCTCTCGCTGCATGGAACTGCAACCTGAGTGGTCAGTTATCTCCCTCTTTAGATTAGTACTGGACTCACAAATTGCACCATGCTGAAGGCCTTTTCCTTTGTTCCATGTTCCCTATTAAGTTCAGTTAATTGTAGTAGAAACTTTTGGCCAAACATCAGGTTTAGGGTTTAATCAGTTTATCAAAAACACATAACCTTGACCTGCCGTCATACTCAAACAAAGAACTGTAAATGGTTTGCAGCACTAATGATGGGAATATTATTGGTATGTTTTCATTATTTCCATGCAAATCTCTATTATGTACATCAAAGATGTGCTCCTAAACTCAGAGCATGTTTGCTTTACAACTCAAATGATTGTTCCAGTACCGAGATGGCTGCAATGTTTTTATATTTCTTTTATCTTAATTTCCTGAAGCTCTTGGGGTAGGAATAAGCCCCTACAAGACAATGCTTATCATTCATTCCTACCTGGCAGCCCTCATTACGTCTGTTTACTCTTTTATTTCCACATCCCTAGGCTTTATCACACCTGTAGGTTTTAATCAATGAAGTAGACCACATCTGGATCTTTATCTCTCTTGACTTGAATAATAACAGAGCCTCCGCACCAAAGAAAAGCAGAACACACACACACACACACACACACACACACACACACACACCACTAATTTTGTTACAGACCAAACAGTTTCTATCAGTTATCAAAAAAGTACTCATCTAATTCATTACTTCAAGAGGTAGTAATTCAAACTTGAAATATGGTATCCCTATATATCTCCACCCGTTTACTTAGTCTTCCATAATTAGCTGTATTGAGGAAAGAATTTTAGGCTGTCAAATATAGTTTGCTTTCAAAAGAACTGGCTAAAGCACACATCATATTGCAAAATAGCCAAATCTGTACCTTTCTTCAGAATGGCATAACGACCTACCCTGTCATGAACATATGAATAGATGAGAACTACAATACTATCAGTGTATATTTTACTGTACATTAGAATAATAATGCTTTCTCCCTCCACCCTAATACATACATACAGTAAAGGAAAAAGTGTGACTCTGTACTACAGACATAATTTTTAGCCCCAAATTCATATGGGAAGATCCCCAAGGTTTTGGTCTGTATTGCTTCTACCATGCAAGAACACACTGAGAGAGCACTATAAATGAGCTAGAAAATGGATTCTCCTTAAACACTAAATCCATGCTGTTGGTCTTTCCAGCCCTCAATGGTAGCAAACACATTTCTGCTGTTTCTAATCTATTAGATGCATGACATTTTGTTTTAACTGCCAAACAAATTAAACACTTTACAAAACAAAAATTAATGATTTAATAAGCAATTACTTTAAAGTTTCTTTCTATGTTATTATGCATATAACCCAATTCTTTTAAAAGCCATATGACTCATCATTAACTCAAGGTACACAGTTCCCAACAGGGGACTTGGTTATTTTATACCATAGAGAATTAATTGTCTGACAGTAAGACAGCCTTTCATTTCATATTATTGTTAGGAAAATATGCTTCTGCTAGTTTTAGACTATGCTGTCTGAAGGAGTGAACTGGGTCCTCTGGTCTCATGTCATGTCTAGGTTCTGAATATTCGGAGCAGCTGAAACTCAGCCCTCCCTTGTAGTGACTCCTAGCAGTGACCACATCTGGAGTAGCTGCTGGCTCCATGTGCCCTCCACTCCATCAGGTGACTGGGACACAGCATAACTCATAGTTGACACAGTCTAGCCAGGAACATCACAAGGTATATGTCATTCTATACCATGGATTTCCCACAATGGCTACAAAGTAGAATCACCAGGACAGTTTAGAATAAAATCACATGATTTCCATGGCTAAGCATCACTCTCTCAAAGACAAATATCAGGATGTCTACTCGTGAGTCAATTATAGATCAAGTATTCACATTTGGAGGGAGGAAGAAGCTGCCTGACAGGTAATAGGTGAGGCGAGTAAAAACATGGAAACTGAACAACAGAGGTCAAAGCACCTACTAAGTCTATAAGGAGTCCCAAGAAGAGTACCAAGAAGCAAGGTTAGAATGCTCATTTACAAGATATACATCTCATGACTATACAAATTTCCCTGAATAATGAGAAAATGGATACATGATATCTTTGACCTTTCACCATAATGACTACCCTATACTTAACAGCATCAACAGCACCAAAATCAGGAGCTTGATATTAGAAAAATCTCATTTGCAATACAATGTAGCATAATGTGAGTGAAGCCCCACCATAGCCAAACATCCTTATACTCTATGGGAACAGATGATAATGGGCTTGCACACTGCTAGCGCAATCTGAAGCCCTATAGAACTTCCTGTGCTCTATTTCTTCAGCTACTGCATAGGTATAATAATATTTCCTAATGACAGAGCTGTTTTGAGAAGTTAATAGATTTAACACAGAAATTGTCACAAAAGTCATTATGTAAGCATTAGTTCTCCTAGCTGGTCAGGGAAGACTGATACACTTATCAGCTGAGTGTATTGGTGAACAATGGGCAATACACAAGTAGCGACCATATTCTCCTCTCCTTGGCTCTCCCTTTGAGAAAGGGGATGTCTTCTGAAGACAGTCTTATTTCTGGAACTCTGGGATCTTTAGTAGTTGCTAGATGATACAGGAGAACCCTATATTCCCTCGTGGTCTCTTTCATAAAATAATTTAAGAACATAATTAAAAATAAAAACAGTTGTGTATAAAATAAAAACATTCTATTCAAGCCTATAGTTCAGACGAGCTAAAAGAATTATATTCAGAGTGTCTTAGAGAGAAGAAGAGAAAAGCCTCATCACTTATGCTTATATGGAGGTCAGATTCATGGCTGACACGCAACCATATGCTGGGAGAGGGCACCTTTTAAAAGAACAAGGAAGCACAGAGCATCAGAAAAAGCATGTTCAGGTTCTGGCCAGCATCCAGAAAAAAAGAGACAGAAAAAAGAAGACGGGAAAGTTGAGCCTTTCTGAGTCCAGCCTCAGAAGAGCAAGGTCAACAGATCCAGCTGCATGCTGACTTGTAGGACTGTCCTGGGATCAAAAATTCTAGGAAGAAAAGTACATAGTAACTCATTAAAGGAAAAATTATTTCCCCCACTGAGGTGAGCTTACCCTCCTAAGGATGGTCCCTTAGCCAGGTGATTGACCTGTCCCAACTTGATTGTTAGAAACTCCATTTACTTGAGTGTCTTATTTTATTATACTATGTCTGACACTAGAGAACCCCCACTTCATAGAGAATAAGCAGCAACAAAATGGTCAGTGAGCCAAGAGATGATGCTAGAGGCCAGAGAACATACTACATTTCACTGACTCAAAATGTTGAGCACTGGGCCTGGAGATTTGGCTCAATACTGAGGAATACATACTGTTCTTACAGAATACCAACTTCAGTTCACATCACCCACTTCAGGTGGCTTATGAAGTGACCACCTGCAAGACTAATACAAGGGAATAGAGCATCCTCTTATGGCCTAAGTAGGCATCTGTACTTATGTGCCTATACTCAACTTAAACAGATATCACACATATGTACATGTAAACACAATTTTAAAAATAATAGAAATAATTTTAAAATTATGTCAAATGTTTAAAATAAAGCAGAGTCCTTAAGAATTCTTTGCCTGTAATCTTAAAGACACAACTTATATAAAAAGAAAAAGGCAAACTATATGACCCTGGCCATTCAGCAAAGGCATATTCTATTACTTAATCTGAACCATATATTTTACATGGTCTACATTACCAACACCTCTGATTCCAAAACAGAGTACAGTACTGGTCATCCAACAAGTGGTACTGAAGAATTTAAAACAGTGTAAGTCCAAGACACTGATACCATTTTATTCTATATTTTTCTGTATTTAAAAACATCTAAAATATATTTGAATGAATGTTTAATGATAAATAAAGAAATTTTATAGATCATCTTGTATCACAACATTTTGAAAATTCTTTTATATTATCAACATATCTCTGACTTAACTGTGCTGTAAAATTTCTTCCAAGAACTTAGCCACTGACTAGATTTATACATTTCCTCTCTTTTAGCTAGATCTCAATAGCGTGCAGAGTCCTTTGTCTTACAGTCTGCTCATACTTCTTATAAACAAATGTATAATTGGGAGAAAGGCAGAATAATACTGTTTAGTATATATTGGCATATGAGTGCATCCCAATGAAAGTTCTTGAAAAGTTTGCATTTATTCATAAGCTGCTGGCAGGTCTAGAAACTTTCCTAATCCAAACAATGTTGTAAGAAAAACTCCCAATGGGCAAATAGGTAAGTGTTTGAACCCTGTATCTAAGCACTTAGTACATTCTGATTAAGCACTGACTCTATATTAATTATCCAGGTCTTGGAACACTACAGGACATTAAGCGATGGTTTCTTTGGTCTCTCTGCTATTGCAGGAAAGAGAAGATGAATAATGGATGATAAACAATTGCACAACTAAGATAATTGTATTTTGTATTTCAAAAATCAGGAATCAGGGAATGTCTCCCAGAAAAGATGAACTATAAACAAGATCTTGAATGGGAAGTAGACCTCAGGAGATCAGAAAAAAAAAAATCTTTCCTAGTGTATGAAAGACTTGGTGTATTAACCCTAGTATGGCAACCAGACTAGCTGTCTTTAAAGTCTCAACACCAGTAGACATATAGGTAGGAAGGAGTAAAGAAAAGAATTATGGATAAAATGTTCACATAGACTCAAACAAAGGCAACTCCCAGGCAGTTTTGAGGAGGAGAATAAAGTGATCAAATCTGCAGTTTCCATCTGCACCCTGGGGCTTACCCTATGCTGCAGCTCTCCCTACCCAGATAACACCAGGAAAGCTAGTCTCCCAGGAGTGCTCACACGCCTGTGAGCACAGGTAGGACCACCACTTCTGCTTCAAGGGACCTGCCCAGAGCCCCCAGGACACAGGAACCTAGAAGCAGCCTGGGACAGGATCCTTCCAGTTTCCATCTGCACTTTGAGCAGACACTGTGCCACAGCTCTCTTTACTCAGATCAGGACACACCTGAGGACACAGCTCTTCATACTCAGGTACTATCAGAAAAGAGCTGGTCTCCCAAAAATGCTGACACACCTGAGAGCATACTGAGACCACCACATCTGATCAAATTCCTGACCCAAGAGGGACATGCCCAGAGCCTCAGGATACGGGATCCTTCCAGTTACCCAAGAGCTGACCCTGTGCCATAGCTCTGCATACCCAAATTCCTCCCAGAGAGAACTGGTCTTCCAGGAGTGCTGACACACATGCTTACAGGAAGGAAAAGCCAGTCAGAGACTGCAAGACAGCTAACACCACAGATAACCAGATGGCTAGAGGCAGGGTAAGAACATAAGCGGCAGAAACCAAGGCTACTTGGAAACATCAAAATACAGATCTCCCACCAAAGTGAGCCCTGGATACCCCAACACACCAAAAAAAGCAATATTTGGATCTAAAATCACTTCTCATGATGATGATGGAGGACTTTAAGAAGGACATAAATAACTCCCCTAAAGAAATTCAAGAGAACCCAGGTAAACAGGTAGAAGAACTTAAAGAGGAAATACAAAAAACTCTTAAAGAATTACAGGAAAACATACCCAAACAGGTGAAGGAACTGAACAAAACCATCCATGACCTAAAAATGGAAATAGAAACAATAAAGAAATCACAAAGGGAGACAACACTGGAGATAGAAAACCTAGGAAAGAGACCAGGGGTCATAGATGCAAGCATCACCAACAGAATATACCTTCTTCTCAGCACCTCATGGTACCTTCTCCAAAACTGACCCTATAATCAGACATAAAACAAGACTCAACAGATACAAGAAGATTGAAAAAAGACCATGCATCCTATCAGAACACCATGGACTAAGGCTGGTCTTCAAAACTGCAAAAACAACAGAAAGGCCACATATACATGGAGGCTGAACAATGCTCTACTCAGTGATAATTTGGTCAAGGAATAAATAAAGAAAGAAACTAAAGCCATTTTAGAATTTAATGAAAATGAAGGCACAACATACCCAAATTTATGGGACACAATGAAAGTAGTACCAAGAGGAAAACTCAAAGCTCTAAGTGCCTCCAAAAAGAAACAAGAGAGAACATACATTAGCAGCTTGACAGCACACCTGAAAGCTCTAGAACAAAAAGAAGAAAATGCACCCAAGAGGAGTAAACACAGCAAATATCAAACTCATGGCTGAAATTAACCAAATAGAAACAGAAAGAACTATACAAAGAATCAACAAAACCAGAAGCTGCTTTTTTAAGAAAATCAACAAGATAGATAAACCCTTAGCCAAACCAACCAGAGGGCACAGAGACAGTATCCAAATTAACAAAATCAGAAATGAAAGGGGAGATATAACAACAGAAACTGAGGAAATTAAAAAAAAAAATCATCAGATGCTACTACAAAAGCCTATACTCGACAAAACTGGGAAATCTGGATGAAATGCACAAGTTTCTAGACAGATACCAAATACCAAATTTAAATCAGGATCAGATAAACCATCTAAACAACCCTGTAACCTCTAAAGAAATAGAAGCAGTCATTAAAAGTCTTCCAACGGAAAAATCTCCAGGATTGCACTGGTTTGGTGCAAAATTCTATCAGACTTTCAAAAAAGACCTGATACCAATCCTCTTCAAACTATTCCACAAAATAGAAACAGAAGGAACACTACCCAATTCATTCTATGGAGACACAGTTAGGATGATACCAAAATCACACAAAGACCCCCCCCCAAAAAAAAGAAAGAGAACTTCAGACCAATTTCCCTTATGAATATCAATGAAAAATACTTAACAAAATTCTTGAAACAGAATCCAAGAATACATCAAAACCATCATTCACCACGATCAAGTAGGCTTCATCCCAGGAATGCAGTGATGGTTCAGCATACAGAAATCTGTTAATGTAATCCACAATATATAAACAAACATTTGACAAAATTCAACATCCCTTTATGTTAAAAGTTTGGGAAAGATAAGGAATTCAAAGCCCATACCTAAACATAGTAAAAACAATATACATTAAACCAGTAGCCAACATCAAAATAAATGGAGATAAACTTGAAGCAATCCCACTAAAATCAGGGATTAGACAAGGCTGCCCACTCTCTCTCTAGCTATTCAATATAGTACTTGAAGTTCTAGCTAGAAAAATTAGACAACAAAAGGAGGTCAAAGGGATACAAATTGGAAAGGAAGCAGTCAAAATATCACTATTTGCAGATGATATGATAGTATACTTACATGACTCCAAAAATTCCACTAGAAGCTGGGCAGTGGTGGAAAAAGCCTTTAATCCTAGCTCTTGGGAGGCATAGAAAGGCAGATTTTTGAGTTCGAGGCCAGCCTGGTCTACAGAGAAAATCCAGGACAGTCAGGGCTACACAGAGAAACCCTGTCTCGAAAAACCAAAAAACAAAAACAAAAAACAAAACAAACAAACAAACAAAAACAAAAAAACAAAAATGATACCAGAGAACTCATAAACTTGATAAACAACTTCAGCAAAATGGCTGGATATAAAATTAACTCAAACAAATCAGTAGCTTTCCTCTACTAAAAGCATAAACAGGCTGAGAGAGAAATTAGGGAAATTAATAACACTCTTTACAATAGTCACAAATAATATAAAATATCTTGCTGTGACTCTAACCAAGCATGTGAAAGATCTGCACAACAAAAACTTCAAGTCTCTGAGGAAAGAAACTGCAGAAGACCTCAGAAGATGTAAATATCTCCCATGCTCATGGATTGGCAGGATTAATATAGTAAAAATGGCCATCTTGTCATAAGAACTTACAGATTCAATGCAATCCCCATCAAAATTCTAACACAATTCTTCTTGAAGTTAAAAAGAGCAATTCTCAAATTCATTTGGAATAACAAAATATCTAGGATATCAACAACTATTCTCAACAATAGGGGAATCAATATCCTTGACCTCAAGATATACTACAGAGAAATAGTGATAAAAACTACATGATATTGGTACAGTGATATATAGGTAGATCAAAGGAATAGACTTGAAGACCCAGAAATGAACCTACACATCTTTGGTCACTTGATCTCTGACAATGATACTAAAACCACGCAGTGGAAAAAAGACAGCATTTTCAACAAATTGTACTGGTATAACTGGAAGTAAACCTGTAGAAGAATGCAAATTGATCTATTTTTATCTCCCTATACAAAGCTCATGCCCAAGTACATAAAGGACCTTCAAATAAAACCAGATACACTGAATCTAATAGAAAATAAAGTGGAAGAAAGCCTCAAACACATGGTTACTGGGAAACTTTTCCTGAACAGAATACCAATAGCTTATGCTCTAAGATCAAGAATCAAGAAATGGAACCTCATAAAATTGCAAAGTTTCTGTAAGGCAAGGGACACCATCAATAGGACAAAATAATAACCAACAGATTGGTAAAAGTTCTTTAACAATCCTATATCTGATAGAGGGCTAATATCCAATATTTACAAAGAACTTAAGAAGTTAGACTCCAGAGAACCAAATAACTTTATTAAAAATGGGGAACAGAGCTAAACAGAGAATTCTCAACTGAGGAATACAGAATTGCTGAGAAGCACCTAAAGAAATATTTAACATCCTTAGTCATCAGGGAAATGCAAATCAAACCAACCCTGAGATTCCACCCCACACCAGTCAGAATGGTTAAGATCAAAAACTCAGATGACAGCAGATGCTGGTGAGGATGTGGATAAACAAACACTCTTCCTTTGCTGGTGGTATTGTAAGCTGGTATAACCACTTCAGAAATCAGTCGGATGTTTTCTGAAAATTGGACCTGAGGAACCAGCAATACCACTCCTGGGCATATATCCAGACGATGCTCCAACATGTAATAAGGACACAAGTTCCACTATGTTTATAGCAGACATATTAATAACAGCCAGAAGCTGGAAACAAACCAGATGTCCCTCAATAGAGTAATGGATACAGAAAATGTCATACATTTACACAATGGAATACTACTCAGCTATTAAAAGCAACAACTTCATATAATTTGCAGGCAAATGGATGAATCTAGAAAATATCATCCTGAGTGAGATAATTCAGTCAAAAAGACCACACACAGTGTGTATTCACTAATAAGTGGGTATTAGGCAAAGAGGGTGGAATACCCATGATACAACTCACAGACCACATGAAGCTCAAAAGAAAGGAAGACCTTGTAGATGCTCCAGTCCTCATAAGGGGGAACAAAATGATCAAGGAAAGTAGAGAGTGGAAGGGACTTGGGAGGAAGAAAAGAGGGGAAGGGGAAAGAGAGGAGAAGAATCACATATAGAAGGAGATGGAGAAGATGTACAGAGGGTCAGGAAATTCAACAGAGGTGTGTAACAATGGGGGTGATAAGGAACTGGAGATTGCAATCAGAAAGTTCCAGATGCCAGGAAAGAAAGAGCCTCCCAGGACCCCAATGGGATGACATAAGCTGAAATACCCCACAAAGAGGAGGGAGAACCTGTAGAGACCATATATAGAGACTAGGCATGCCCCCCACCCTCCCAGTTGAGGGACATGTTGAACATTTCTTTAGCTCTGCTTGCTGTTGTTTACATAAAGGGGGTCACAAAATAGATTTTCTTCTATGCCTGCTTTCTTTTGTTCAATATCATGCTTGAAATTTATACATATTTTGTACTTGTGGTTTAGTCATGCATAGTTTTGTCTACTGTGTGAAGAAAAATTAATGCATTTATCCACTCTACTGCTAATGGGTGTTAGGATAGCTTCCAATTTAGAAAAAAATTTAATCCAGAATTGCTGCTGTCTAAAGGAAATACAGGGACAAAGAGTGGAACAGAGACCGAAGGAAAGGCCATCCAGAGACCACCTGGGGATCCGTCCCACATGCAGACACCAAACCAAGACACTAATGTTGATGCCAAGAAGTGCTTGTTGAGAGGAACCTGATACAGCTGTCTCCTGAGAGGCTCTGCCAGATCCTGACCAGGACAGATGCAGATGCTCTCAGCCATCCATCTGACTGAGCACAGGGACCCCCACTGGAGGAGTTAGGAGAAGGACTGAAGGAGCTGAAGGGGCCTTAGCAGGTATCAATGGGAGGGGAAGCCCTTGGTCCTGTGAAGGCTTGATGACCCAGTGTAGAGGAATGCTAGAGTGGTCAGGTGGGGTGGGTAGGTAGGTGGGGGAACACCCTCATAGAAGCAGGGTAAGAGGGGATAGGATAGGGGGTTTGCAGAGGGGAAGCTGAGATAGGAGATAACATTAGAAATGTAAATAAATAAAATAAAAAAATAAAAAAGGGATCAGATCTATGGTTTGTGATAACTTAGTAATAATTGCAGGCATTGGCATGAGAGAAAGATTGGATTGAGGGATTGTGTAGTTGTATGTAACAAAACTGGTGCTCTCAGCCAGATTACTGCTAGCATTTTCTTTCTTCAGCATCAACATAGAACAATGCATGCTGCCATGTTACATTAAATGTTAAATCCTTAGCTCACAGAACAATCAGTGTCTTCTCATTTTAAGTCACCATAAAATCTAAATGGGCCATGTCAGTCAAATAATGAAGACAGAAAAGAAAAATGCAGTTCAAATCTTGGGTTTATGTTCAAGTTCCTGCACAGTCAAGTGTCTGGTTTTAGAAGGGCAAGCCTCTCTTATTACAGTGCACAAGGTTTGAGAAGTTTCAGAGGTATTGGTGCTGACTCAGAGCTATGTATCGTCTCACCCAGTGATATGAACAGGAACATTTCCTATCATTGTTAACATCAACATCTGGCACAACTATTTTTAGCATCAGAATGTGGTGCACGCACTGGGAACTGTGACAATGACAACTTAGCACACTAGACTACCATGTAGACAGAGCTGGCTTGGAGCCTCACACTTTTCCAGTTGATGTTCCCCAAAGATTAGCATCAATCTGACTTCCAACAACACAGCTTAGCTCTGCTTGCTGTTGTTTGAATAAAGGGGGTCACAAAATATATTTTCTTCTATTCCTGCTTTCTTTTGTTCAATATCGTGCTTGGAATTTATACATATTTTGTAGTTGTGGTTTAGTCATTCATAGTTTTGTCTACTGTGTGAAGATACAATAATGCATTTATCCACTCTACTGCTAATTGGTGTTAGGATAATTTCCAATTTCGAAATATGCACCTATAAATACTCTAGCAGGTGCCATTAGGTGAAAATATACACATACATACATACATACATACATACATACATACATACATACTCATTTCCACACGTTTATGATAGACGTATACCTGTATGTAAAATTGATGGGCCATAGATTATGAACATTTTAAATTTTAATAAAAGTTGCCACAATTTCCCAAAGAGATTTTGCCAATTTACATGACCAATATATCAATTTTCCCTGCTCTTCTACATCCTAGAAAAGCCTGGCTTTACTTTTATATCTGATACTGTCTAAGCAATAACATATTTTAAAATTCTCTGGGAACAGAAACATTAGCTAGAGATGCGCTATGCCTCCCATCCAATCTGTGTATTTGCTTATGAAATGATCAATATCTTCAGAAACACATCTCAGAAGTGGGAACGGTGTAGATGCTATGTGACGCTGACACCACACATTCTCATTGCTCCTGTCACTGGGCTGACTGTGGGAGCAAGTTACTGTTTTATGCATAATTCTCACATTGTGAAAGCAACATAATTGTAGCAGTCCACTCAGGCACCTGAAAAGATGGTCAATAACAAATCTTTCTACAGTATTAAATTTTGGGGCATATTTTTTATATTTAAATATATAAAAATAAATGGGTTATTTAAAATACCAAATGAAGTCAACTGTCATATTGTAGCCAAGTCTGACAGTGTCTAAAGACATTGTCCATATAGTACACAGAAAGCAGCACACATTAGTCAGGAAACTCACTGACTATAAAATTATCACGCTTGAGAGAGCAATTTTTTTCTAAAGCTACCTTATCTATAAAAGTTTCATTCTTTGGTTTTAAAGGCAAATTAAATTCTGATGACAGTTAGTGACATAATTGTCCTTTCTGGGCCAAAGGAAAATCTATGGGTAAACTACACACTCAGACAGCTCTATCTATTCTATGGTAAAGGCTCAAGTGGTATATTGCTCAAATTTCATCTCCACTTTAAAATTATTGTTTTATTTTGTTTTGTTTTGTTTTGTTTTTTGTTTTTTTGATTTGAGACAGGGTGAGACCTACCATATAACACCAAGTGACCTAGAACTTTCTGTTTATATTTAGCTATCCTGGAACTCATGGCAACCTTTCTGCTTCTGCTTCCTGGTTCCTGAGATTATAGGTAGACATTGTGACATCCTGACAATTGAGTCTGTTTAGGAGTTGTTATGTTTTAAATCTAGTTTAATCTCTTTCCACATGTTACTGTGGAACACAGGCTCCTGACACTGCATATCATCTGCTTCTCTTGTTTTGTCCAACTAACTGCATGACTGATGAGTTTTATTTTAACATATTTGTCAAGGAACAGAAGAAGACCCAATAAGATGAAGCCAATTTGTGCTATCATGTGTAATAGTTAATCATGTCTGTCTGTTGTAATGTATTTTATCATGTCTATCTGTTGTAACAAATAAATACCACAGGTTAATTTTCTGGAGGTTTATTTGTTCATGATTTTTGAAAGCTGAGAAGTTCAAGTAGTTAGGTCCTTTTTGCGAGCAGCCACTGTCTCCAGAGTCAAAGGCAATGCAGGGCATCACAGCAGAACATCCTCACCTAGGTCCCTTCTCTTCTTCTAAAGTAATAGGTTCAATCTTATTAGAATCTCACTAACCACCAAACCTAGATTAAAACTGCACCAACTCCTAACACCATAGCTTGATTGTTTCCCTTGCCTCAAAACCTAGCAATGGAGGCTGGGCATAGTGATGTTTACCTGAAATCTCAGCAGCCAGGGTTACATGGTAGGTCTGTGTCTCAAAACCAAACCACAACAAAATTTAAAAAGGGGAAATTAAATTCCAACAAGAGTTTAAGCAGGGGGCATTCAAACAACAGGAATTCTCAGCATCCAGTTTCTTCCATTTATTCTTCCTTTATCTCCTTCCATCCTCCCTAGCACAAAGCATGATTGCTTAGCAAACAGACTATTGCAGTCCATTTTAAAGATAGAGACTGATGACATGTTTAAATTAGATTTTAAAAACAGAATGAATAGAAGTCTTTTCCAACTCACCTCAGATATACAAGTCTCAGCACAAAAACAACATGAGAATCAAAGACAAAGGTCCCTTCCAAAAATTACTGAGCACTTAGTAACAGACCCCAAGGACATTGAAGTGAAAGAAGTTTGAGACAAAGGGTTCAAAGGAATACTCATAACTGTATTCAAAGCACAGTTGTGTTTGGAAACTAGGGCATGGTGGACATTATATTATGATATGTTCTGTGCATACATTACATAATGTAAAAACCTGCCAGATTCTTATAAGGAATTGGTCCAGCATTTGATAGTTCTTAAATGTAAGACTCTGAAGCTAATGATTATGTTAACTGCACCCTAGGATTCATCATTATGGTGCTAGAGTTTATCCTAACTCAGGTAAAACACTGTGGTGATCAAAGACCATAATCAATGATTAGATAGTGAGAGCTCAGTTTGCAGATACCCTAGGAAAAGGCTATTGAATATTTATTAAATTTCCACTCTTAAAGTAAGATCAGTGCATATAGTAAGAATTGAAATCCAAGATCTCTGCTATGGCTGACTTAAAGAGTCATCTCTCAATAATAGCCACAAGGGCTTGGCTCTCCATGTTCTAAACTCATTCAGATTCTCTGTAAAACATCTAGATGATGAAATAAATATTATACAAATCTACCACTGTAGTTTAGTTCATCATAAATCTAAGTAATTCTTGCTTTAAATTTTTGTTTAGCTTCTTTGCATCATGTAACAAAGTCAGTTCAGCAAATTGCACAAGAGCACAGGCATTGAGGGAAGAGATCCTGGGACTGGTCTCTACTCTCCACATTGCCAGCTGTGAGAACTTGAGTTCACTAATAAATAAGTTCATATAGTGCTGAAGATAGTGCCTGGCTCATTTATTCTGTCACCAAATATCAGTACAACTGTTATTTGTCAGAAGGGTGACAACCAAAGATGAATCTTTTATAGACATGGTCTGAAAAGGTCTATCCATAAAGCAATTGCCAGGAGGCAGAACTGGCGATTGTTCCAGTGTTAAAATGTTAAATCTTTATCATGTCACAACTGTGATTATCATTTGCCCTTAACCCAGTGTTGTATATTTTCTCCCCTCTTCCACTCTTGTCACTCTCCCTACTTGTCTCTTCCTATCTCCCTCCCTTCGATTGTATTCTCTTCACATTAAG
Organism: Mus minutoides; assembly: GCA_902729485.2. Taxonomy (NCBI): domain Eukaryota; kingdom Metazoa; phylum Chordata; class Mammalia; order Rodentia; family Muridae; genus Mus; species Mus minutoides. The sequence continues at coordinate 210,762 of LR753360.1, read as the reverse complement.
GAAGAGTGCTCTCACTAGCCAGGAAATGCTCTTAATTTTGATGTTCCTAGCCAAGACTCAGAAAATGGTGAAAAATAAAGTGCTTTTTCAAGCAACCCATATCTTTTCTCAGATTTTCTGTCATAGCAGCCTAGAAGAGATGAGAGTTCTACAAACTGAGATGGTCCATGGGCAGCTTGACTTCTGAAAAGCTACCGTGTAGGTATCAATATGCCTTTCAGGCCTCCATAGGTAAATGCAAGACTAAGTAAAGAATAAAGGATTAAAAGAAGAGATACAAAAGCAACTTCCAGACACTCTGAGAAAGCACTTAAATAAAAATGTTTGTGTTACTGGGATTCATTGGAGAGTACTGAAAACAAAAATTTTCCAAATCGAGGAAAGATCATTAGCATCTAGATACAGAAAAGCAAAGCTCAGTCAGAATTAACTCCATAAATGAAGTTGGACCCTTACATCCAGCATAAACATCAACTCAAAATAACTAAAGGTTTAAATGTAAGGTTTGAAACTGCATGACTTCTTGGAGAACACATAAGGACTTTTTTTTTTTCTCTTGGGCTTACCAATGATTTGTTTGGATATCACACCAAAGTTCTGGGCACAAAAGAAAAGAAAAAGAAAGAAAAAAAAACATTAAAACAAAAAATTCTACTGGACAAGAAAATATCACCAAAATGTAATCACAAGTTATGAATAAGAGAAATTGTTTGCAAACATGGATATGCCAAATGGTCATATTCAAAATATAGAAAGAACTCATAGTAAACAAAATAATAATAATATTTTAAGATGAATATTTTCAGAAGACATACAAGGGATCTGTGGCTAAGAATACTTCTTATCCATCAGTTCTAATCCCACTAGCAATGTCAGATAGCTCACAACCACCTCCATGTCCACCACAGGGGGATCTGGTACTTTCTGTACTCTCTATGCATTCATACACAGAAGGTACACATTAACACAGACACACATACATTCATATAAGTACATTTAAAATATGTTCTTAAAAGAAAATGAGGTTGGGGATGAACCTTAATTGAAAGAGTGCTGTTTAGCATGCACAAAGCTCTGGGTACCCTAAACAGAGAACGGTGATTTCTGTAATCACACCACTTGGAGGTAGAGACAGAAGAATCAGAAATTCATGGTCCACATTAGCCACATAGCCCCCTGAAGACAGACTGATAGAGCAGAAATAATTCAGGTGAGACTCAGACAGCAAATAACATGGGGCATGTGATTTGGATGTAGGTAATAGTAGCATAGAATCTACTCAATCTAGGCATAAAGCTTATAAATAAAACAAGTTTCTGAGTCTTTAATACATGATAACTGGAATATATAATTCATTCACAGAAAACCAATGGATTGACCTGTCGGTACATTTAATCCTGACAAATATTTAATTTTGTTCTTGTACTCCATGCTGGTCAGTATATTTGGTTCTCTAAGATCTGATCTCCAGGGTAACATTACAAACTCTAAACTGGGCCAACATCTAATAATGTCAGATAAGAGCAGTAGAGCCCATGGTGACCACAGGACATTGACTTGCCCCAGCCCCATACAGACTCAGAGTCATAGATCCTTTCTTCCATCAACTATGTGTAGTTTTCAAGTAGAATTTGGTGCCTCAGAAGCAGCACAGAGAACACATGGCCTCAGATTCCACTTGTCTTGGGCTATGTTTGACTTTTTCAAAGCATACTGTATACTGCTTGGAAATTCTTGGGTAAAGGACATCCAGAAATCTGAAAACCAACCATACTCATCTCTCACAGCTTGTCCTTGTACCTGGCTGAGCTTTGTTTGATCTGATAAGTGTCAGAGTGATGTTGGTAGCAGTAGCAGTTTGGACATGTTAGAGCCAGGACTAGATGTTGATAGACAGTCCCATCCTAGATGTTGATAGACAGTCAGATTGTAAGGAGTCCCATGTGGTTCCTGCTAACACAGTTGTCAAGTTTGTGTAGCATTTTGGAAGCACAGACATGTTTTTCATTTATTCCCTCCTCAAGAAACTACAGCAAAAAGAGAGGTATTATAATTTGTGCCTGAAGTCAAGAGTAGGAGGAAACAGTTGTTTAAGTGGACATACTAAGCTGATTTGTGGGAGAAACAGAACAGGTCAGTCTCATTTGGAAAGAGAACATAAGCCTAGGACAAAGGCAAAGAAGGTTAAAGGCTTCTATGTTTTTTTATTCTTTATATTTTCCACACAAATGAACTTTACCCCAATATTTAGTAGAAGGTTTACTTATGTATATGGCCATGTACCTGAAAGTTTACCACAGAATGATGTCCCCTCAGGCATTAAACATCCATCAGTCAAAGTGTCACTTCATCCCTCAGCAGCTTCTAGGTGGCACACTTTTAAGTACAAATATTTCAGAACTAGATGATAGGCTTAATTATGAGTTTTTAAATTAGATTTGGCTTGTGTGACTCTAACTAGATATTCAAAGACAAATAATTCAAGATTTATGTTTGACGTGGAGATGTAGAATTAAATCTCGTCAGGTTTCAAAAGATGTTTTGAAGAAATTAGCAAAGAAATACTATGGGAGAGCTGTGTGATCTCACAATCCTGGAAATCAGATAGACTCGTCTTTGGGAGTCAAGTATCTAATTAGCAGATTCTTTTTTCTCATCTATGTAAAGGCACGAACTTTCTAGATTGACTTCTGTCTCCATTCCCTGTAAATTGCAACAGTTCCTTTACTTTTAAGATGAATGAAATAACTCAATTTGCAAAATCTGATGTATTCACACATAACTTTACAACTCTTCCCCCCACCCAGGCATGTTCAGAAGACAGACATTGTATATACTGTGCAACCCGTTTTCAAGTTTCTTTGCTTTTATCAGAGCTTTGATTAGTATTTCTGGTAACTTTTAAATTTAGTATGAAATCAAGTGGAAAAGTTCTGCGTTCCTAAAACTTTTCTCTGTGGTGATTTGTCAGTGTGTTACAGAATAAAAAGCACAATCTTATCCCATAGCTACAATATTTTCCATACCAAGGACTTTCTATTTTGAAGTATAATCTACAAGGGATAGAGGAAAACGGATACAACATGTGAATGATCCAAACCGACACCACTCTATTCTACTTGAAATAAGCATTCTCTACTCCATTAGGAAAAACGAAAGGTCCACAGATACATACTAGGCTCATGATTAAGCACTAAACATTAAATAATCATCAAAACTCTCCATTCCATATTTCCATAGCATTAGCAGCCAAAATTATTTTTCAAATACTTTCAATAGTTGTGTATATGTAAGAATCATGTTATAAGACAATGGGACTTTTAGGAATTATAACTGAGCAGGTGAGGAGGAAAATGGAGAAAATTTAACAAGTTTCCTTGCTACAAGTACATGCTGAGTTTCTAGTATGATGTGACAATCTGAGTAAATGGAGACAGTCTGATCTAAGAAACTTACCTCTCAGAGTTTGCAAATGAACTTCAAGAAAACATAAAGACTGAGACTCAAATGGGATAAAGCTGTGGTGGCTACAATAGTAATAGCCACCACCCATTTCCCAATCCCACATACCAGGCATGGCCTGAAGACTTTCATTTATAATTATTCATCCAATGGTGCAGTCCTCCATTGCTTTGCTCATTTTATAGAAAAGAGAAATGAATCATTTCAAACTTTGTCATAAGCACACACAGAATGCACTGGATTGGTAGAATTTGCAGTCAGTCTCCAAGAGTTTCCCTTGCAGGTTCTTCATGGAAAAAAAAATGACTTTAGAACAAAGTGACTGGAAAAGTGAAAGGCAAGCTCAGGCTTGAAACCATTGATGTCATCAGGACACCATTTACTGAAGCCTTTGGAGCTGGTGTCTGGTACACTCCCTGCATGTTACCCTTCTATCTCTGACAAAGTCTGAAAAATGTTGTTTCCTATGTTACAAGTAGACTTAAAAAAAAGGATGGAAAAGTGAAGATTATAGTATAACTTCTACTGGATGCTGAGGTTGCATTGACTCACAGATCTAAAATGGTTGTCCTGTTTATCCTTCAACACCAACTGAGCTAAAGCATTCATTCGTGCTCTAGAGTCACCTCACTAGGAAT
>LR753360.1:161662-201662 GCA_902729485.2 Mus minutoides | reverse complement strand
TAAAAAAAGAACAAAATACACCAAGCCACTATTTATCTTCAGATATTGGGATTTTAACGGTTATACATGTGTAGAATTTTCTTATTTATAAAATGTTCTATAAGATATACTATTTCTTGGGACTGGAGAGATGACTCAACAGTTAAGAGCACTGATTTCTCTTCCAGAGGTCCTGAGTTCAAATCCCAGCAACCACATGGTGGCTCACAACCATCTGTAATGAGATCTAATGTCCTCTTCTGGTGTGTCTGAAGACAGCTACAGTGTACTTATATAATAAATAAATAAATCTTAATAGTTTATAAGCAAGCAAATTAAATTCTAACAAAATATAAAACAAGTTAAACAGAGCACAAGGTGATAAAATATGTAAACAAAACTAATTGTGGAATTTAAAACATATGCTGGTAATTCTAAGCATTCTTTCTATTAAAAGTGTAAGGAACATCAAAGGGTTATATAAAGAAACGATGTTATTTAAAGGCAGTGGCTCTCATCTGAGACCAGGAAGAACATGGATGCAGCCTGGATGATAAATATGCACAAACATAATGGAAAACAAAGAGTGGCTTCTCTTTCCTTGCTGACAAGAATTGGATGAGGATTTATCATTATTATTATTATTATTATTATTATTATTATTATTATTATTATTATTAAGTTGAAACCTGGCTATGCATTTAGCTTATTTAGGTTTACCACTGGCAAGAAGCAAAAATAGTAGATCAAAAGAGCATCCAACACTTGTGCTTAGACCTAGACTTTGGTTCCAGCACACTGTAAAAATAATTATCCTCCAGGATACTCAGAGAAGAGTACTGGCTCTTCTTACCACATACTCCATACCCCCAGGATCCAGGGGACAGAGACTGGGCCCAGCACTCAAGTGGGTTTCTCTGCTGCCAATATGATTAATAAACCAAATACAAAAACATTAAGACAGAAAGTAGCAAGCTTCAGAGCCAAGCATTTTACATTTAGAAGCAAAGACTTTCACCAAGTAACATCAGATTCCCTAACCTCATGACACGCTAGACCAAGTGGCACACTATCAAAAAGTGGAGACAGAGACAGAGAAAGATAATTTTTTCTGAAGACTAGAAGATATATACTTTAAAAACACTATAGAAGCCGGGTGTGGTGGTGCATGCCCCAGCACTCAGGAGGCAGAGGCAGGCGGATTTCTGAGTTCGAAGCCAGCCTGGTCTACAAAGTGAGTTCCAGGACAACCAGGGCTATACAGAGAAACCCTGTCTCGAAAAAAAAAAATAGAAAGAAAGAAAGAAAGAAAGAGAGAGAGAGAGAGAGAGAGAGAGAGAGAGAGAGAAAGAAAGAAAGAAAGAAAGAAAGAAAGAAAGAAAGAAAGAAAGAAAGAAAGAAAACACTATAGAACTTATTGTTCATCAATTAATGCTAGTTTTTGGATAGACCCAATTTGTATTCACAACTTTCCTACCCCTGACACCTCTCCACTCAGATACTCCCATTTTAGCACAGAAGCATGTGTGATCCATTGCTCTCTAGCAGAAGAGAAATTGTTCCCTGCCTTGTAAACCACTGAATGATGTCAGAGCAGTGGTTACATCTTTGGAGCTGGAAATCACCCTCAAAGGAAGAGTACTGGATCTCAAACCAACAACTGACAAGGTCTGGTAGTCTGGAAAGCACATCTGAAAATTTAAAGGATCGCTTTAAAATTGAACCTTATACTCAGGTGGACCAACTGTCTGCCTCGGGGAACAGATTTAAGTGTCAGTATTACCTGGTGAGGGTAGAGTTCTTGGACAAGTACCATGCCATTAATCTACACTAGCAGATGTAAAAAGTCTGGATATCTAAAATCTCTTTCCTTTTCTTCTTCCTCTTCCTCTTCCTATTCTGTCTTCCTTCTCTTCTTCCTCCCATCCCTCTACCTTCATTTTTCCTTTGCAAAAGATGATATGCCATTTATACACTGCATCTCAATATTACGTATGTTATCATGGATGGGAATGGGACTCCTGTTTCAGGGAGACCTAATTCTCCAGCTCATCCAAAACTATTTGAGATGTCTCTGTGTTTTGATATTGTTGCTCCCTCCAGATTTTAACTGGGAGTAGCTTGGTTTGGCTTCATTAATTTTTCTTCAGAGCATGAGCTCCTCTGGGGTGTAAACTATGACAATTCTCGACATAAGGATGCCTGCATCGGGGAGCATTTGCAGAGAACATAGTCCATAAAAATACAGTAAAAAATTAATAAATCCATTGTGGCCATTCCAAAGTGCACAGAGCTATTTGGCTGACTTAAGCACTGGCTGCAGTTTCTAAGAACAAATTCCATTTAGCTCTATCTCTGTGGCAAGTGGTCACACAGTTGAGTGTAATTTGTCACAATTGGCTGTTGTGCTTCAGGAGCAATTTAAGCTTGAGCTGGTATAAATATGTAAAAAGCCTTGTTCCTATCCTAGTTGGAAATAGAAAAAAAAGTAACAAGGCAAACTGCCTGCCCCCCAAATAATACTTTATATTGTTATTTATTGAACAATGCCATTGTTAAGATGTCATCCACCATCAGCATAAGGTTTTGATTATTGCCTGTAAGAAACAACTTCTATAGAAGTACAAACCCCTATTTTAAATTATTTCAATAATCAATTAATACTGATGCACAGTTTTTTTTTTCCAGTTATTACATTGAGGACATCCATAGCACCATTATTGCCCATTAGTAACAACTTCCTAGATTCCTTGACTTTATAGTAGATATATAGCAATAATGTCAGCATTCTGGTAAGTAGAGTAAAGATGCATTAGCATTCATTGAGTTCTGCAACCAGATTTGGGATTTCATACCTTCAGAATATTCACTTTACATACATAAGCTTTACTACAATGCCCATAAAAGGGTTGTTCTCACTTTGGGGACTGATTTATTAGACTGATGTTCAGAGGTACCTCTGATCCCAAACCTAAAATATTAAATGTCATTTATTCTTCATAAAACAGCAGAGACTAAATCATTATGTTAACATTTTAAAATTGTTTCAATGTGAAAAGATTCTAGATAGTTAAAGTTTCTTGCATTAGTTAAAATAATTAAAACTAAATAGTTTAAACTTTCTGCAGTGGCCCTCAACTTTAAAAAACTAATATCATTTCTCCAAATGTATGTATATATATCTATCTATATATAGATAGATAGATAGATAGATAGATAGATAGATAGATAGATATAGATATAGATATAGATATAGATATAGATATAGATATAGATATAGATATATAATTTCACTGTATTTTTCTTGTTTCTATTTTAGTAAAAGATTCTCACAAAAGTGGTGAAGGTCCGAGGGTTTTACCATGTGAATATAACCCTTAAGTTTACTTCCTGCAGCATAGTACACACAGTGGTGTATACCAGATACAACTATGTCTCCACATTCTGCAGACGCAGGTCCACCTAAGGCAAATGAAGATACCCAGCATGTAAACAAAGGGAAAGGGACTAATCCTAAAGAACAGTGCCTAATCTCCCAAAATGTTGTCACCTTTAAAACCCTCCATCCTTCCTTCACACTTGTGTGTTAGCAGATGGGAGACCAGTGCAGAAGGAATACTGCAGGCAGAGACAATAGCCATTGTGTCCATGAGACTGCACTTTGTATCCCGGCTGCAATGCCCACCATTTTGTCTAAGAATGTTTGTAAAGATCCTAAACATGGCCTCAAAACAGATAAATCACTTTCCTCTTAAGGGCAACAGGAAAATTACAATTACAAATTTCATTTAAGCTAAAACTTACCATTTGCTTTGTGTGTGGAACTTTTGATAATGGGAAATTTTAGCAAAATTATACACAATTGCATATTCAGCAATGAGGAGTTAGGGCAGTGCTTTAAAACCATTACAAAAATTTAAATTGTAAAATTGTGAGTATAAAAAGCAGAATTTTGGTGGTATTATTTATAAGAATGAATTATTTATTAAAGCTGAATTTTAAAATACAGAAATCTTGTTCTCATAGACAGTGTTCAATAACAAGCACTTGAATTACAAGGCAGTGGAGAAAGAAGACAAAGGTTGAGCTATTTGAATTCTTGCTGTATGAAACCATTTCTTTCTACTTTATTCAACATTAATTATAGTTGCTCCTTTAGAATTTACCATGGTCATAACACAACATCATGAGAGGGACCATACTTGCAGATTGATTATATCAATTTAAGTATAGAAGATAAAGCACATCTCTCAAAAAGACTAGAAGGTAAATTATGTAGTTCCCCAGGTATAACCCACTCAGGTCCAATGATGATAAATTCCTAGAGACTCTAAGTCCCTTTATAATGATTTCCTTTATTTCTTCCAGATGAGGTCTAATTGAGTTCTAGAAATATTTTAATAAAAGGGCCTATTTTATTTTTTCTAATCCATTTTAGATAATGTGAGGTTATTTTTTTTCTTTTTGTAAAGTAAAGACAGAATATTAAAAAAAAAAAATGAAATAACTCCAGAGAAGAGACTGGGCTAAGGTGCACATGGAAAAGCTCTACCTCAAAAGCTCTGGACCACAAGACCAGATCCTCCTAGGTAATTTATATAGCACCTTCCCTGATGTCTTTCATCAGTTGAGTAACTTTCATCATGTGCTACCTTGCAGTCCCTCTTTCTCATGCCACATGTTAAGACAAGAGGATCCAACATGCTGGGATGAGTCAGTGGAAGATGTAGAGAGAGGCTGACAATGTGGAAAATCATCTCTATTCACTAAATATGTTTTGTAGAAGCTAGCATAGCACTCATCTCTCTCAAAAGAGGAGACAGAGGAAAAAAAAGAATGGAGAAGTTACATGTTTCCAGAAGAGATCAGAGGCTGGAATTGGATAATGTTTGAGTGTTTAAGATAGTCTTGGTTATGCTAACCTGTGATTTCCTTTACATGACATTCAACTGCAAGGCCACTTCTTGGTCCAATATGGCTGCTGGATTTCCAGTCATGTGACCACTCACCAGGTATCAGTAAAAGAGAAGAGGTAAAAGAGAAAGCAATGTAACAGGTTCCTGCTTTCCCCTCACACAGGTTAGACACCTTTGGAAATGTCTATAGTGTAACTGACCACCCCAGCTATAAGAAAAAGTGAGAAATGTGGCAATCTGGCTGAGCACATTACCACCTGGGAAAGTCGAGGTTCTGTTACTATATTTAAAAGTGAAAGTTGCCATTGAGAAGGGAATGGAGGTCTCAGACAGACTGGTGAATATGCTATATGTACCACAAAATATAAGTATTGTAATAATTAAAAATTACGTTTATCTTTCTCAGATCTGTAATGCTTCATATTTTGTTTGATTATGAATTTATTACAAATGTGCTTCACACTTTTTTACATTTAAAAATAAAAAAAATAATAATGCCTATTAAAAGACCTAAACAAGCTAGGCATGGAGGCACATACCTTTAATTTCAGTATGTAGAAGACAGATGCAGGTAAATCTCTGTGTGGTCAGAGCCAGTCTGATCTATACAGCAAGCCAGCCAGGGCTATATAGTGAAACCCTGTCTCAATAAAATAGATAGATAGATAGATAGATAGATAGATAGATAGATAGATAGATAGATAGACAGACAGACAGACAGACAGATAGATAGATAGATAGATAGATAGATTCTAAAATATGTCAAGACATAGAAAGCATTTTGGACGATTTGAGTCAATGGCCCTAATTTTTCCTATCATCTAGTTTACAAACTTGATGTTTTACAAATTAAGGGTTCTGTTTAATGAATACAATAGTGTTCTCAGTGGATATCTTTCAGTTTTATCCATCTCGACGTGTATACACTCAGAACTGAACATTTGAGAGCAGACTTGCCCCATGTGTGCACATGTGCTGGCAAACATCACACACTGCCATGAAACCAACCCTGTTCCTGTATATTGCAGCACAAATTGGAAGGAAAGTTTTAGAACTCAAAGACAGCTCCTGGTTATAATGGGCCGTCCTCCAGCTGAAGTTAGAACTGCTACTTTTCACTCGTTATAGTTGGTCCTAGTTTAAAGTTAGATGCTGGAACATTTTTTTATTGGATATTTTCTTTATTTACATTTCATAAGTTATCCTTTTTCCTGTCCTTCCCACCTGAAATCCCCTATACCATCCCCCCTACACGTGCTTCTATGAGGGTGCTCCCCCACCTACCCACCCACTCCCGCCTCCCCACCCTCGCACTCCCCTACATTGGGGCCTTTCTATAAAGTATGTAAACATTTCAGTGAGAAGATAAGGCACACGCGCTTCCCCAAACATCTCTCTCCAGATTTGTTCTTTGCTCTGATCTGGCAGTGTCATTGGCATATATTAGACCTAGGCCATGCTCATGCTTTGTTTTATTCATTGTCCATATTCCTGGGATGAGTAATTTTTAATTTGTTCACTATGAGTTCTTAAATTAAGGCATTACGTTAGATCATTTTCATCCAATATTTCAATACTTCTTAAGTGGACTTGGAATCACAACCTCAGTTGGATTTTCTGATTGACAAAATATTAGATCACATGCTTCCTTATACTACTTGAGAGAATACAGCAACAATACAGCATGAGCATTCATGGGTTCAGAAACCAGGCTCTCTCACAGCTTCTGGGAGGAGTGGCTGCTGATGGCTGATCTCAGCATAGCAAGTGACCTCAGCAGGTCACTCAGGAATGGCTCTCCTGCCTTCCAGGATTCCTACTGTGCATGTGGCTTTCTCCTCTATTCTCAAAAGCTCACAGTAATCATCACATGAGGAAGAGTCCCCCCTAAGGACAGGAGCCTACTATTTGTTCAAAGCCTCTCTTTCAGCCAAACACTAGCATGCGTTGGTATTTCATACATTCTATTTAACTTAAATATATACTATTTTATTGAAAAGATTGAGGAAAACAAGAATTCTAAAGCAGTTTTTTTCTAAGGACAAAGTCTATAATATGCCAGCCCTGAGGCACTATTGGCCATTTAAAAAACACCAGAAGCCAGGCGTTGGTGGCACACACCTTTAATCCCAGCACTCAGGAGGCAGAGGCAGGCAGATTTCTGAGTTCGAGGTCAGCCTGGTCTATAGAGTGAGTTCCAGGACAGCCAGGGTTACAGAGAGAAACCCTGTCTTGAAAACAAATAAAAACAAACAACAACAACAACAACAACAAAACAACAACCAGAACTGGAAAGGATTGTTGTTGTTGTTGTTGTTGTTGTTGTTTTAATCTGTTTTTTTAATTAAGTTATTTACTTCTCCTCCCTCGTCTTTTCCAAGCCCCTCCCTCTCACCTCTCCCCCTCCCCACCTACCCTTCCCCCTACTTCTCTTCAGAATACTTTTAATTATAGTTTAACAGAATTTGCTGTACAGCTGTACTAGTAGTAGTTTGCCAGATTATAGACTTAATGTGACATAAGCATGCCAGTCTTTTGCACATCTAGCTCAGATCTATAAGCATATAACAATCTTCCATCAGGTGAGAAATACCAAAAACTGTCTGAAGCTAATAGATGCTGAGCCCTTTACAACAAAAAGAGATAATCTTCTGTCTAGCCCAGGGCTATGTAAATTCTTATCAGGTGAATGTGCCCAGGGTAATATATATTATAAACTGACAAATCATTTTCCCGGAACTATGCCTTGCAATAATTCTTCCCCTCGTTCCTTGTAACGATACCTTGGAGAGCCAGAAATAGCAGGGTTTAAATAATGTGGAGATGTGGGTAATAGAGGAAAATATGTCATGCACTTCAGTCAAACGCATGAGTTTCATCCTGTCAGAAACGAACCCAACAAACTGTAACTCAATGTGATGGCAGAACAATAAATAGTTGGGTTTTATTTGTATAGAGTGAGTAACGTAAAGTCCCAGCCTGAATAAACACACAAATACTTGCTGCTGCGCACACTTCACTTCTGAATTCCCTTGGTTCTTGTGACTCTCTAGTAATGAAAACGATTTGTATTCACCTGGGACGGAAGAGCAAGGAAGAGTTTGTCAACTACTTGCAGGAAATGAAACTCCAGTGAAGAATGATCCTGTTAGTATCTGTACTCTCAATCAACCAGTTCGCAGGACTTTCAGAGATTGATTACAGGTTCAGAAAGAGACTGAAGATGGAGTCAGTGCTCAACTCGAACAGCCACCAGCATAAGAAAGAGCCAGGGTCTGTCTACAGACTTTTAAATTGATAAAAATATTAGACCAATATGAATCCATACACATACATCATGTTAATGATTAGTGCTTGATATACATGGAGATAAAGCATTATTCTTTATAAAACATTTTTGATATGCTATCTTATTGGCTGCTAACACGGTCTGTGGAAGGCTCCCTGAGGATACCCCTACTCTACTTCCTCCATTATGGGAGAAATAGAACTCAGAGAATCATTTTCCTTTTGGAACTAGTAGAAATGAAACCAGTATTTCCCTGGAGCTCCCAGGCAGTTTGTAGTACTATTTAAACACATATATTTTGACTCTGTAATGTAGGTATGACTGAAGAGGCTTAGATGTTTGCCTGAATGTTTGCAGCCCTAACACATTTGAGAGCTACGCCCTGCCCTGAAACTAGCAGCTGGTCAATTTGACTGGGTTTGGAATGGACAAAATGGCATATGAACATGAGACAAAGGTGAAATAACTTGACAATAAATCCCTTCCGGTGGCTCCTTACTTCCTTCATTACCTCTCCCTTCCCCCATCTCTAGACACTGGTAAGATTATTAAATCCTGATACTTGTGATTTAACATGATCAAGTTTAACCAGAATCTTTATGGCAAGCCTCAAAAATGAAGTCTCCAGATGATTCAAACGTACAGATAATGTTGCTTTGTTGCAACAGGATGACACAAGAAAGAAACATCTGAAACGTGCAAATAGGAATACCTAGAACAAGGTTCCCTGTGGAATTATTCAGATTAAGAAGTAAAATGGTGGTGTTTTAGCAGAACAAGTTCAGATAAATGTTATTCATGCTTTGGGTAGCATATGCAGCAGTCATTAAACACAATTATTCTAGAAGATAATAGAAGTATATAACATTAAAAAGAACAATGGCCACAATTATATGTTCGTGATTATAGTAGTGTGACTTATGTATACAAAGACTTGAAAGCAGACAATATGCAAATTCATCGATTTGTAAACATACCATTCTTTATCTTTATTGTGTCTGTTACATAATATTGCTTTTATAAGATTTGTAACTAAATTGAAGTTATAAATGTTTATGGAACTGCAGAAGGCAATAAAATCTTTACCTAATAAGCAAAATCCTAGATCACAGGTATGCTACAGTGGCCACTCTAATATATGCACATTGCTAGAATTCACTGAACTGAGACTCAGCCTGTCAGTATGAGAGAATGCTTAAGCCTGTACTTTCGCCACAGTAAACCCAGGAAGTGAATCTGAAAGTAAACATAATTGTGATTATATCCAGGCATGGCTTAAGCTGCTTCCTTTTTGGATTGTAGCCAAACCATATAGCTGATGAGGACAAAGTACCTAAGACTCTGGAGTGAGAACCACAAATTATAAAGTCATTGACAGTGATGGCTCAATGAACATCTGGCCATATTGGTATTTGAATACGTTTTTCTAATTTTTCTTTATATTTGTTAAACATAACATTAAATCCATGTCTCTCACAAGCTGAGCTGTATACCTGGCCAATGTTTGCTTTTTATTTTGAAACTGGGTCTCTGTTATGTTCTCTATAGCCTGGAAAGGCCCAGAACTTATATTGCTCCTGCCTTAGTCTCTCAGACAGCTGAAATTACAGACATGCACCACCAGGTCCAGATTGTCTTATACATGTTTGAAAAAAAAATCAAACTCTAGCTTTTCCAAAGCTAATAAATCATAATTGGAATGGATTCTTGAATCTTAGATTTTATTTGTTCTAGACAAAAGCCCACTGTAGAGTTGTGATATCTAAAATGGAGTTGTAGACCTTGGACCATATATACTGTGTATCTAAGACTTGAAATGAAACAAATAGAATAAGAAGAATAAGAAAGATGAGTATTAGATGAGCTGAAATGTCCTCTAGATGCAGCAAGATGAGAGTTTTCCATATGTGTGAAAAACAGTAAGGGCAACAAATACAGTGGGTGAGACAGGCATGCTGAGAGAGAAGAAGATAAGGTTGCATTGAAGGGATGGAGAGCATCCCAGGGTCAAGTATCAGCAACCTATAGTTCTCATGGAGACCAGCACACAATGGTGAGGAGCACTCATAGGGTGATGCAGGTATCATTGTCCAAATGAACTTAGTGGACTATATGATGAGTCCAGTTACTTCAGATTACTTCAGTTACTTCAGAGCAAATTTTTGCTATCCTTTAAATGGATTAATTAATATCTTAGACTGGCAGTCTAAGACATAGTAACTAAAGTACTTCCCAGGAAAAATCTTGTGACATATTTGCTACATGAAGGCAAATATAGGCCTCAAATCTGATCAATAAGTAGTCTCAGTATCAAAGGGCTCCAGATGGAATACTGTGGCCAGGGACTTATAAATAATCCTGTCAGACCTTGTTTTCTAAGAAGGATGCTAAAGGATGTTTATAGATGCTGCAAAGGTAAAAAGCAGTGTGGCCTCTAGCTCATACTAAAAATGATTCACAGTTGTTAAATGGGGTTTTTGTTCACTCAAATACAACAACATTGCATTAGAAAAATTGGTTTTGATTTTTCTACATTCTGTAGATAACTTAAACTTCACTACTGAAAACTAATTAGGTAGCAGCATGCTTTTCTGGGACAAGTACATTACTTACAATAATCCAAGATAGATTAAATGTATACTACTGTGATTTATGTCACAGAGATTACAAATTGTATGTTCTATAGAGAAAAACCATATGGTTATTTATGCACACAGGGTAAGCACCAAATAATGTCTTTTCTCTTATAAATTAGAGGGAAATTGGATAAACATTGCTAAACAAAAAATTTTAGACAATGTTTTCCAAAAAGTTTGATTCCTAATATCCCTCTTACAGTCTTACCACTCAGAACATGGCAAAGAAAAGCAATGATGGACCCTGACTTCGTCCACTTGAAAGCAAAATAATAGAGACTGCTTGGCTCTCTGGGTTACACAGCATGTAAAGGAGAAGTCAGAAAGCCACAGGAAGGACATATACCAAATAGCCTGTTGCCCCTTCAGCTACACCAAGTCTCAGGGAAGAAATGGAAGGCAATATAATATGCCCTACTGTACAAAATTAAAGATAAACAAGTAGGATTTAGAAAGAATTGAGTCAAGGTTACATTCTAGTTCATCATCCTTTGTTTCTGACCCTTGGCGATGGGAGAAAGTATTTTCCCACAATCAAGGGCAGTTGTGTCTGAGTACAAAAAGTATGAGACCCTTCCCTCATTGGTTCAGGCCACTTCAGGGTGGTTGCTCTGAGTGTAACACGGCAGGAAGTGATCTGAGTTATTCGAGGACAATGAGAATAAAGAAAAGAAGGGGGAAACCAGGCGGCATTGTTAAAATAAAAGACAGGATGTTCAATTTATGGAGCATGGAAAAAGAACAAGACCATGAAAGCGCTGCCCTGATCAGGCAGAGTTTAAGAGTCTTCAGAGTACTTGAAATTAATAAGACACCCGAAGTGAGATCAAGTTTTCAAGTATCCATGGAAATCTGCAGACTGGCAAATCTTATGAGGAGAAGTAGGTGGTGGGTATTAACAAGAATCATTGGAATTATTTATGAGAAGGAAAAACTGCCATCCCTAAAGCTTGCTCATTGGAGAGCTATAACATCCTTCCTGTACTCTCTGGTCCTACCGTGAAGAGCAAAATGTGCCAGGCTCTCACGTGGGTACCAAGAGAAATGGCTACTGCTGTGCAAACCATCTGCCTACAGCACTTTAAATTCTGAATTCTTTAATATTCACTATGAACATCACTATTATCGTTACTAGTTTTAGGATTGGGTGATAAAATAGTTTTCTGATGTTTTCTATGGGGGTCAGAAAAGGAAAATTCTACTTCCAACAATTCAGGTTTTATAAGTCCTTTGTGCAAAGGATAAAAGTTGAACCTTGTGTGCCCTGTGCCTGGTAAGTGCAACCAGGGTTTCTTGTTTTAGCCAAGGCATCAGATCAAAAGAAACATTCAGTTTCACAGACAAGTAGGACCCAAACAATGGCCTTACGCTATTGAATACTAGAAAGCTGCTGTGTGTCTAGAGGCCACCAAGGTTCTGCATTCGCATTGTACCCAGAACCTGGTGCTACCACGAAACCCCACCCTGACTCATCTTTGAACATGATTGTTTATAAACATAAAGGATAGAGAAAGAATTAAGTGTCTTCCTTGGGTAAGTTGTTTTTTTTTGTTTTTGTTTTTGTTTTTGTTTTTTGGTAATTTTTTTTTTTTTTTTTGGTCATTCGTTTTCATTCCTATGTATGGACACTAGAAAGACTGCTTTCCAAAGCATCCAAAACTCTGGTCACAGACTCCTTCAGCTTCCAAGTAAAAATAATGGCTGGACAATTTAAAGGCAAACTGTTTACTGGAATCCAACCTGAAACTCACTCTACCAGCTTCACAGTCCCTAAAACAGTGAAAAAGTAGAGGTTACACGTCACCTGACACATAGGAAAGAATAGTGAGCAGACACAAGAGGTAGTACCCACTGAGACCCATGTGACCTCACAGATATCATGGCTCTCCTAGGGCTCTGCCTCAGGTTTTCTTGAGGCATAAGATAATAAAAATTGTAGGCTGTGCTACAGAATATAGAGGACTTCTTGTGTGTTTGGTTTTGTGTGTTTGGTTTTGTGTGTTTGTTCTGAGGAGATAAGACAAATAAACTGGGCCTGTGGAATACACAGAGCACCAAGACCTCTGAGGTAATGCAGACCAGGATGGGATAGAAGTGAATTCCTAACCACAGCTAGCTGTGCCTGAGCTAGTGTGACAGCTTTTGCAATAATGATACAGGCCCTCACCCACTTCTGGAAGACAGGAAGTGTTGTACTGAGTGGTTTCAGCTTAAGCAGATATGGGACTATGGCATCTCTTACATGTTCAGTCATTAATACGTATTATGATGTTATAGACACTCAAACATGTATGTTCTTGCTTACCAGGTGATTCTCAAAATATTTAGTGATATTTGTTAAGTGACATTTTTTTAACTAAAGTTGCTTCTTTTACTTTAAAATTTTCTGATATTTTCAAATGACCATTTCTGCTATTCTTCTACAGTTTATGAGTGCTAAACATGTATGTGATTAGCCAGCAAGATGGCTCAGCAGGTAAAGTGCTTATACCACCATGCCTAAAGACTAGAGATCAATCCTCAATCCTCAGGAATCGTATGGTAGAAGCAACGTAGGAAGAGAAAAACAGCTTCTGCATATTTTGTTCTGACTAAACACATGCATGCACGCGTGTGCGCACACACACACACACAAATAAATAGAATATAGATAGATAGATAGATGATAGATAAATGATAGATAGATAGATAGATAGATAGATAGATAGATAGATAGATAGATAGATAGATAGATAAAATGTACATTTTGAAAATTGAGGATAAGAAGGGCTGGAGAGAAAGCTTATCAGTTTAGAGCATTTACTATTCTTCCAGGGGATCCAAATTTGAATCCCAGCACCTATGTCGGGCAGGCAGCTCAACAAGGAACCCAAGTTCCTCTTCTACTCTCTGTGAGGGCACATATGCTCTCTCTCTCTCTCTCTCTCTCTCTCTCTCTCTCTCTCTCTCTCTTTCTCTCTCTCTCTTTCACACACACACACACACACACACAAACGTGGTATATACTCACAAGCACACACACATATACACAAACAAAATTAAAAATTAATAAGTACATCTCAGTTTTTTAATTAATGTGTCTAATTGAGAGACTGTATCTTTAAAATGGAATTGTCCTATCAGTATCATGTAAACAACCCTTCCAGAGGCCAATTTCCTTCACAAACTGCCCTGACAGATAACCTTGAAGCACATGAAAGCACATGGAAGGCCAAGATGTGAAGTTTGTCATTTTATTTCAGACCTAAGAAAGGATTGTCTGGTCTAAAGCCTGGTTCTATGGGGGCCTTTTGTATTTGCAGAGTGTGGATGACATTTGTCAAGATGGGTAACCCTGTTTCTGAGTCATGGCCTCAATTGCTGAATGAAAAGAAATCTCTCCCATTCAAACGATCACTGCTGAATGCTTAATAGTTGACATCTCTAAGAAGCTACTTGATTGTGCCTATAAATGCTACCAGAGAAAGGAGAGAGCTGGAGCTCTGATTGCACAGCCGACAGAAGAGGATCAGGGGAAGGCTTAGAAAAGAAAACCATGTCCACAGCAGAAAATGCAGAAAAGACCAATGAACAAAATACTCATCCAAGACTCCATTTCACACCTGCCTCTATCTAGAGATTTGCCTTGTGCTGGAAATACAGACCTTTTTACTTTTAGTCCTAGGATGTATCTATCATTACCTATTCTCCAGTTTTCTGCTGTGAAGGTTGTTAACAGTCTACAAAATATCAAAGGCCAGCAATGAATATGGAGCTTAACAACCCAGCTCACTCATCACCTCCTTGCTGTTATTGATTTGTTTTTGATTTCTCGTCATTGAGACAGAGTGATGAGTGAGTTTATTTAAATCTTTGTTATATCTCTGTTTTCTTAGAGTATCATCAAAGACCATAGGTTGAAATTAATCACATCTTAGGGTTTTACTGCTGTGAACATACACCATGACCAAGGCAACTCTTATAAGGACAACACTTAATTGGGGCTGGCTGACAGGTTCTGAGATTCAGTCCAGTATCCTTAAGGCAGGAGCACGGTAGCATCCAGGCAGGCATGGTGCAGAAGGAGCTGAGAGTTCTACATCTTCATCTGCTGGCCTCTAAGAAATGGGATTTAAAGTGCATGCACACAGTGACACACCTACTGCAAGGCCACACCTTCTAATAGTGTCACTCCCTGGGCCAAGCATATACAAATCATCATATTCCACTCCCTGGCCCCCATAGACTTGTTCAAACATAAGAGTCTATGGGGGCCGTACCTAACATAGCATAATGCAAAATACATTTAGTTCAACTTTCAAAGTCCCCACAGTCTATAGCAGTCTCAACAATGTTAAAAGTCCAAAGTTCAAGGTCTCTTCTGAGATTCATCTTATCACTTAACTGAAATCCCAAAGCAAGAAAGGAAACCAGCTGGGCAAACCCAAAACTCTGCATCTCAAATGTCAAAGTAGTCTTCAGATCTCCAACTCCTGTTTCATCCTTATTGACTGCAACACACTTCTTTCTCCTGGACCGCCTCCACTCCCCCATTAGCAGCTATCCCCATCAGCAGATAGCCTACAGCTCTGGCATCTCAAACATCTTGGGGTCTCCAAGGCAATTTTGATGTTGCAGCCTCCTGCTTCAATGTCTGGAATCCATACATGACCTTCTGAACTCCTCCAAAGGGTTGTCATCACTTCTCCAGCTCTGTCCTCTGTAGCACTCTAAGCTCAGGTTGATCTACTCCACTGCTGCTGCTGTTCTCGCTGATCATTCCACGGTACTGGCATCTCCAGTGCACTGGGATCTTCTGCTGCAACTAGGCTTCACCAATAGCCTCTCATAGGCTCTCTTCATGGTGCCAAGTCTCAGATCTTTTGCATGACCCCTTCAGTCCTGGGCCATCAACTGCAACCTTCACCAATGGCCTTCCATGGCCTCTCACAGTGCCAAGCCTCAGCTGCTCCTCATTACCCTTCATGCCTTCAAACCCAGTACCACCTGGGTGACTCTTACACATTACCAAGTCCAGCTGCAGCATGAGGCACAACTTTGGCTATCGCTGGAACACAGTTTCTTTGTGCTCTCAGAAAACACTTCCCCGAAGATTTTTACCTCCATGATGCTTGTCTCTTCTTAATTGCCACTAATTTCTTAGCTCCAACTAACCAGCATCAATTGTCCCAATAGTCTCTCCTTTTCAAACCTTTATCCAAACCATTACAGGTTGGCTATATGTAGTTTGAATGCCCAGACACCTACTAATGAATTACTTTTCAGAAATGATGAGCCGTGTTATATCTGTGCTTTGTCATTTCTTGTCATTCTCAGGAAATATTAAGCCTTTTAATATTAAGCTTCAAAGGAGAGAATACAATGTCTCAGTAGAGGGCTCAGTGCCCTCATAACTAAGTTCAGGGTACATTTTCAATCACTTTTTTTAAAGGCAGTTTCTCATCATTTGTTATTATTTTTTTAACTAAAAATATAATTATATAACTTCTTCCTCATTTTCCTCCCTTTAGTCTTTCCTACCTTGCTCTTTCTTAAATTTGTGTCCTTTTTTTTTTTTACTTTATTGCTTTGTTCACACACATACACACACACACACACAATGCTCAGCTTGTATAACACAAGTTATATGTATATGATTTCAGAACTGGCCCCTGGTATTAGATAAACATTTTATAAATAACCGAGAGGGTAATTTCTGCCTGTCTCTGCAATGTTTCAGTGTAGAACCTGCTGAAAGATCTTCAATAAACACTTGTCAATGTAGTAAATGAGGATCCTATTCTACAGAACAAGAATGTAGATATGTTCAGTGAAGGCAGGCTCTCAAAGACCAAATTATCCAATTTATCTCTCATCTGATTACCAGCCACCCACAAGGAGATATTATGTATACAATTTAATAGTTGAGGAAAGTTCATTGTAGTTCCAAGACTGGCTTATATAAATGTACGAGGCTTATCTATGTCTGACATTGCTCTAAAATAATGAGACGGAGACCTGGTATTTTATGAGCTTCTTGTACTCTGGATAGGCTGATACTGAGATATTCTAACCTTATTATGCTGCTGTGCCCTACTTCCCATCCACGTGGCATTACCTGTCATTATAGTCTTGTTCTTGCTGTTCCTGCTCCATAAATCAATCAGTGTCCTCCTCAATTCTCTTCTGGCCACCTGTTCATGGAAAATACTCATGGTGAACTCCTCTCTCTCTGTGCCCCACTCCTGGGATCAGAAGACTCATCTTATTTTCTCCTGTGTTGGCTGGTCAGCTCTTTATTAACCAACCAGAGGTGATGGAAAACAAATTTCACCCATTAGACGGAAGATACCTGACTATGCCAATACCCAGACTGCAACCAGATCTCTGAGTTTAGTAATCAGCTTCTGAATACACAGTGCACAAAACCATCCCCCAAGAGGCTTAAGTGCATAATCACTTAGTACTGGCAATCAATTGTGAATCCTCAGATGTTTCAAGGAAACGTGGCAGACCAAAGGGAAACAGATACATTATAGGTGTTCAAACCTCCATAAATACTCAGGACCCAGCACCAATAGAGCCAACAGTTAGTGAAAAAGAGCTGTCATGTCTAGAAAAATGTTATGTAATTCACTTTACATGATACTTTCTGCCCCAGAAATATAGCTAAGAAAAAAAAAAAGCATAGGCTTAAATTTGAAAGCAATAGCAAGAGTGTTAAATTTGGATGTGATTTTTATTTCTACATGATACTTATATCAAAGAAAAAGAGTAATGATGTGGCGAAGACCAGTGTGTCAGAGAATGAAAACCTGACAATCACTGCATAAAAAGTGAAAGGCACATAACTAATCCTTTACGATGCATCCACTTCCAAACTGTAAAGTACACTGATATCACTGTTAGGAGTATGGGGAGTGGAAGGTAATCCATAGCTTTCTGCACACAGTATTTTTGATCTAGAAAGTCTGAGATTTGAGCTAAGAACATCTTTAATTCAAAAATTCTCTGGCAATGCTTTACAAGTCTGTGGACCCCACCTTTGATTCATGTATTTCCTTTAGCACATAGTAGCAAGAGGAGGGAAACCCTGATGGTTTTTACTTCCAATGTTATACTCTTTCCATTATCCCAAGGAAATCCCAGTGTAAAGGCTTTGAATTCAAATGATCTTGATATTAACTCAGAATCAATTTCGTGTTTAAGTATGTTAAATTAATAAAGGAAGTGTTATGAATTCATATCGGAATTTTAAGCCACAGAAAGTTATGCTGAATTATCTTCCGAACATAATTAAGAAGTCACCCACTCCTTTTCCCTCTCTTATTAAATGAACTTCAGTCTCCTTTGGTTGTACCTTTTCATTGTACAGATGACCCAGTTGTTACTCAGAGACAGTAGGCTCTTGGGATGCTTCAGTGGTTACCTTGCACACCAGTGGTCCAATGCCCACACTTGAAAAAGATTGGAACTCTCCTCTCCTTCATCCATCCTCTGAGGTGACCACTTGTACTCTGATCACTCCTAAGTTACAGTGAGCACAACAGCAGATGCCTTTGATGATTGCCATGCTCATTCAATTTTAATTATTTGTTTTATACTCACACCCTCTAAACAAAGGCATTGCATGTGTGTATCCTTAGAAACCACTTAGAATGTACTTGTTTGATTGGGTTGGGTTCTGTTCCACTCTTCCTTTTTCCTTTTCCACTGCCCTCATCTCTCCTTACACTTAGATTGCAATCATTGCAAAGTAACTTTCTCTCTTTTTGAATGTGATGTTTAAAGGGCAGTGATCATATTCTGGATAACTGTTCCCCATAGTATGAAAGGAATCAAAGGTATTTTACATAGGTTAATATGTATGTATGTATGTATGTATGTATGTATGTTTATTTATGTATATAGAGATATGCTTATGTATGTCTTTTTTCTTCCTAAAGCTTTATTAGACTCATTTTAGGTGATGGTGCTCATTATGCCCTTTTCATGTGCTTGTCGCTTTAATGATCTCCTCCTACCTTACTCTCTCCCATCCCTCTCCCCACCCTGCACTTCCGTTCTCTCCTTTCTTGCTCCAATAGTCCCCTCTCTACCCACATAGTGCATGATTCTATATTTCATTAAAGTCTTTTATACCCTTTCTCTCTCAGATGTGTCTACCACCCATTTGCTAACAGAATTAAAAACCAGACCATTTCCTTCAGAAAAAAAAAATTACTTTGAAAAAGAATAATAACAGAGTAGACCATAGACATCACCCAAAATTTTTATAATGATAATCTTTTTGCTCCTTTAGTCAAATTCAAAAGAAATGTGACTTTTACATCACATGGCCTAGACAAAGGGACTTTGCTCAGCCACCAGAACTAAGCATCAGTAAGACACCTCCGTGGCTGCTCCTGCTTCAATTAACCTGAAAACTGATATTAAACTCAGAGTGGGAGGAGTGGGAGGATCACAGCCTCTGACACTGCTGACACCTCCTTTTCTATGACACAGGGCCATATAACAATTGAAGACCAATTGCTGAAAATTCTCTAGATGAGAAAAGCCTTAATGACCCAGAGGCTCAGTGTAGCCCTGGCATTTACATTGAACCCAAAACTGTCATCCCATAGAGAAGAAACACACATCAGTATTAATAGCAGAATATGACAATGATGGTAGCAACAATCCTTTATGGCAGCTTCTCAGAGAAATCTCCTTGCAAATGCTTTCTAATCCTCCTATTAAGGGGGGAAAATACTGAAAAGCAGAAGCAAGCTTACCCATATCATGGATTTAAAGGAAGACTGAGGGAGGAGAGCTGACCTGTCAAAGAACAGAGATGTGAGTGTAGACTCATGTTCAAACGTACCATTTAAATGATTACTGTTACGTGTGTGTGTGTGTGTGTGTGTGTGTGTGTGTGTGTGTGTGTGTGAAATAGTGGACAAAATTATAGTATAAGTAATATGTATTTAAGAATTACATTTTAAGAAATGAGTTTTCAGAGACAGGTAACTAGTGTCAAACTTTGCTACTCCCTAGAAAACTAAATAGGAACATTTCTAAGCACTTGATGCAAACTGAAATTAAATTCAGTAAGTAGAAACTTTTTGTAGTATATTTTATATAACAAATATGTCATACTGGAAGGGCTCCCAAACATCCAGAGATATAGATTTTTATTAGTCAAAATTATTTTCAGCTCTCTTGTAAGTCCTCATTTTTTCCAAAGCAAAACACATTTGAATTAAGTATACAACCATGAAACCCTAATTTCAAATGTTTTGACTTTTCTCAGTAAAATATTGACATGTCTTAGTAATAGCAACTCTATCATGATGAAAGTTGGTTTCTCACTTTGCTTTCATTTTCCCCAAATCAAACCATAAGAATTCTTCTTGATTTAGAAATAATAGACTTCTTATTGGTTCTTCAAATTCAGAATGATTAGAGCAGAGAGAAAAGGAAATACCTTAAATGGCAGCTGTAACCAGCTTGATTATTTACAGCTCAGTGGGGAAGCTGAGTTCTACAGTGCACAAACTCCTATGTATCAGTAATTTCGGGTTATAGGCTCGAAAGCTTTTCATAAGAATGGTTATTTCAGTGCCAAATGCAGATAGTTCTGGCCACTCTGTATTTTGGGATCTGTAAGAAAACCCAGAAAGTGGTGCTTTTATCCCAAAGTCCTGGTTCTTTGTTTCCAGGAATAAGTAACATAAGATCAAACCTACCTGTCGGACTTTGGAGTCATGGGAAATGGGCTGAGCTTCTGTTTCTGCCATTGTGCAGCTGTTTGTCCTTGAGACAGTGGACTAACCTGATCTGCAGAGTAGGAATAGCACATTGTTAGTATATTTCAAGGTCTTTTTAAAGAACAAAGATAAGTTATTTAAAACACTTAATCTACAAGGATAGTTCAAGAGCCAAGGACCTTTGATTCCGGGGATCTGTGTCTTAGACAATGTTACATAAGAGTGATTATCAATGTAGCACAAGCCAGAGCCCAGGTCTTCCACTCACAGGGGTGCTCATTCATGGATAGTATTGCTTTCTTTCCTTTGATACTTATTATCCGTTGAATCTTGTTCATATTGTTATTTGTTGTCTTCCTATTTCTGGGTTGAAGTTTAAATAAAATGAAAAGATAGAAGAAGAAGATTGCCATAAAGTTATTATACATACTTGTATTATACATACAAGATACCTAACTATTCCAAGACAGCACATGGATAGGTAGCTCTGAGGAACAAGAGACTCTCCGATGCCTAGACAATGTGAGAAGGTAATCACTCAAAATCAACACAAGGTGCTCTGCACCAAGGTACATATCTGAGCATTCTGAAAATCAAGATCTGTACAACTATCTATGCTTCTCCAGTTTCAATTTGTCTTCATTGTTTCTACTAAGTGTTGCCTACATACAGGAGCTATTTACTGAATGCTTGTGAGTTGTGAAGAGCAGCAGTTCAAGTACTTGTCTGAGAGGACTCACTACTGTTCACAAAAATCAGTGCCTGGCTTTTCTTTAAAGTGTTAACATGCTTATTTTTAAGTTGATATGTATGAAGGTATTCTGATAAAATCATGTGCATGTTCCATCACATATATCTTCCTGAGAATCACCAATTTTATGACTTAATAGATATACCTCCTCTTTATTCCATTATGTGAATGAGTTATCACTTGCATATCTCTCTTGATTGCTGAGATTTAGAACTACCAGAGTTTTTTTACCTAGAACACTCTTGGTCCTGCCTCCTGAAGCATGTTCAAGTAGATGGCTCCCTCCACTCTCTGCAGTGGAGTGTCTCTTCGCAAAGTGAAGGCCAAGGTATGGTGCCTCCTCTCAGTTAGATTTGCATTCCCATAGTCATTGAGACTGAGCACATTTTCACACAATCATTTGCCATTCAGGTTTGTTCTTTTGTGAAATGTTCATGTATATATTTTATTCACTTTTCTATTAGGCTATCTTTTTGTGGTTGAGTTGAATTATAATTCTTTGTTAGTTTCATGCTTGCAAATATTTTCCTTCCTTCTGTGGATTCCATTTATCTTTGTTTTAACATAGTCTGTTAATGAACAGAAGCTTTTTAATTTCAATGTAGTGAAATTCATCTGACATTCCCTTTCTGATTTGTACATTTCATGCACTGTATAGGCAACTTTTTGCTACCCTTAGGATATAAACATGTTTTCCCATTTCGTCTTATAAAACTTTTATAGTCTTACTTCTCACATTAGGTCCTTAAACTTTCATAGTCTTCCCAACTACCTCAGCATCATTTTGAAAATGTCCTGGTCTGAGGTAGCAACATTTCAGTCAGTAAAGTGTTCACCACACAAGCACTACAAAGCAAGGTCAATATCCACAGTCTACATAAAAAAAAAAAAAAAACCCAGACATAATGGCATGCATGGGAAATGCCAGTACTAGGGGGAGGGGCATGCAGACTTCTTGGGCTCACTAGACAGCACAACTTTACTTGGCAAACATCAGAACAATAAAAGGTCTATAAGAATAAACAAGGTAAAAGGTTCCTGACAACACCTGAGATTGTCTGGCCTCCGGCCTCTGGCCTCTGGCCTCCACATGAACATGTAGGCATCATCACACACACACACACACACACACACACACACACACACACACACACACACACCTTTATTTTCAGTCTAGTTGCTATGCTATTTTGATGGAATCAAGCTTATGTGTTTATGTGTCTCTACGATCTGGCAGTACAGCCACGGGTATTGATTTTGTTTTGTTTTTGCTGTTTTTTTGTTTGTTTTTTGTTTGTTTTTTTGTTTGTTTGTTTTTTCTCTCCTTCTATGCTGACATTATTCTCCATCGTTTATGGTAACTTTCTTTCATCAGAGGCAAGCTTTTCCATGGTGCACTTCTTCAGGGGTGTTTTGGTACCCTGTGGACCCTCTCACTTTTAAATACCTGAATCAGTCCACTGAATTCCATCAAGAATACTATTGAGAATTGTATTGGGATTGCATCAACTCTATACATTAGTTGGCAATTATACTATAGAAAAAAAAATCGACATCATGTAGTCTATCCATAGTGAGCCTTGCCTTGTCATCACTGATATCTGGCATAAGACATAGTAGTTTTGTGTTAATGCAGAGGGAGGGGTGATTGTAACCCTCACCCTCACATCCTCATACACTCATTCTCTGAGTACTTTACCAACTGAACCACCTACCCAGTTTCCTGCTTTCGTTATCTTCACCCTAGATGGAATGGTTTCAATCATTAACAACACTATGTTTGTTGTAGCTTTTCTGTGAGGATCTTCTCAAAATTGAAGTCTACATTCTTGCTAGTGACCTAGGGTGCATTTATAAACGCATGTTGAATTTGAATACAATTATCTTGCCTCCATTGGATCATGCAATGTTTCTTTTCCTATAACCTGCTAATGTGGTGTTTTAATTATGTAATAGCATGAAGCCAACTCTTCAACACTAGTTGATAGTTTTACAATCCTAGGTTTTTTGTTATTCCAGATGAATTTGCAAATTGCCCTTTCTAACTCAGTGAAGAATTGAGTTGGCATTTTGATGGGGATTGCATTAAATCTGTAGATTGCTTTAGGCAAGATAGCCATTTTGACTATATTAATCCTGCCAATCCATGACCATGACCATCTTCTGACATCTTCTTCAATTTCTTTCTTCAGAGACTTGAAGTTCTTGTCATACAGATCTTTTACTTCCTTAGTTAGAGTCACACCAACATATTTTATATTATTTGTAACTATTGTAAAGGGTATTGTTTCCCTAATTTCTTTCTCAACCTGTTTATCCTTTGTATAGAGAAAGGCCACTGATTTGTTTGAGTTAATTTTATGTTCAGCTACTACGCTGAAGCTGTTTATCAGGTTTAAGAGTTCTCTAGTGGAATTTTTAGGGTCATTTATATATACTATTATATCCTCTGCAAATAGTGATATTTTGACTTCTTCCTTTCCAGTTTGTATCCCCTTGATCTCCTTTTGTTGTCGAATTGCTCTGGCTAGGATTTCAATTACCATATTGAATAGGTAGGGAGAAAGTGGGCAGCCTTGTCTAGTCCCTGATTTTAGTGGGATTGCTTCCAGCTTTTCTCCATTTACTTTGATGTTGGCTATTGGTTTGCTGTAGATTGCTTTTACTATGTTTAAGTATGGGCCTTGAATTCCTGATCTTTCCATGACTTTTATCATGAAGGGATGTTGGATTTTGTCCAATGCTTTTTCAGCATCTAATGAGATGATCATGTGGGGTTTTTCTTTGTCTTTGAGTGTGTTTATATAGTGAATTACATGGATGGATCCATATATTAAACTATCCCTGCATCCCTGGGATGAAGTCTACTTGGTCATGATGGATGATTGTTTTGATATGTTCTTGGATTTGGTTTGCAAGGATTTTATTGACTATTTTTGAATCAATATTCATAAGGGAAATGGGTCTGAAGTTCTCCATATTTGTTGGATCATTGTGTGGTTTAGGTTTAGGTATTAGAGTAATTGTGGCTTTATAGAATGAATTGGGTAGAGTACCTTCTGTTTCTATTTTGTGAAATAGTTTGAGGAGAGTTGGAATTAGGTCTTCTTTGAAGGTCTGATAGAACTCTATACTAAAGCCATCTCGTCCTGGACTTTTTTTGGTTGGGACACTATTGATGACTGTTTCTATTTCTTTAGGGGAAATGGGACTGTTTAGATTGTTAAACTAATCCTGATTTAACTTTGGTACCTGCAATCTGTCTAGGAAGTTGTCCATTTCATCCAGGTTTTCCAGTTTTGTTAAATATAGCCTTTTGTAGTAGGATCTGATGATGTTTTGGATTTCCTCAGGATCTGTTGTTATGTCTCCTTTTTCATTTCTGATATTGTTAATTAGGATACTGTCCCTGTGGCCTCTAGGTAATCTGGCTAAGTGTTTATCTATCTTGCTGATTTTCTCAAAGAACCAGCTCCTGGTTTTGTTGATTATTTGAATAGTTCTTTTTGTTTCTACTTGGTTGAAGTCTCCCACTATTATTCTGTGAGGTGCAATGTGTGCTTTGAGCTTTACTAAAGTTTTTTTTAATGAATGTGGCTGCCCTTGCATTTGGAGCATAGATAGTTAGAATTGAGAGTTCATCTTGGTAGATTTTATCTTTGATGAGTATGAAGTGCCTCTCCTTGTCTTTTTTGATAACTTTGGGTTGGAAGTCACTTTTAATCGATATTAGAATGGCTACTCCAGCTTATTTCTTCAGACCATTTGCTTGGAAAATTGTTTTCCAGCCTTTTTCTCTGAGGTAGTGTCTGCCTTTATCCCTGACATGGGTTTCCTGTAAGCAGCAAAATGGTGGGTCCTATTTGTATAGCCAGTCTATAAGTCTATGTATTTTGATTGGGGAATTGAGTCCATTGATGTTAAGAGAAATCTAAGAAAAGTAATTGTTGCTTCCTGTCATTTTTGTTGTTAAAGTTAGGAATCTGTTCTTGTGGCTGTCTTCTTTTTGTTTTCTTAAAGGATTACTTTCTTGCTTTTTCTAGGGTGTAGTTTCCATCCCTGTGTTGGTGTTTTCCCTTTATTATCCTTTGAAGGTTGGATTCATGGAAAGAGATGTGTGAATTTGATTTTGTCATGGAATACTTTGGTTTCTCCATCTATGGTAATTGAGAGCTGCTGGGTGTAGTAGCCTGGGCTGGCATTTGTCTGTATAACATCTGTCCAGGATCTTCTGGCTTTCATAGTCTCTGGTGAGAAGTCTGGAGTAATTCTAATAGGCCTGCCTTTATATGTTACTTGACCTTTTTCCCTTACTGCTTTTAATATTCTGTCTTTATTTAATACATTTGTTGTTCTGATTATTATGTGTTGGGAAGAATTTCTTCTCTGGTTCATTCTATTTGGAGTTCTGGAGGCTTCTTGTATGTTCGTGGGCATCTCTTTCTTTAGGTATGGGATGTTTTCTTCTATAATTTTGTTGATGATATTTGCTGGCCCTTTAAGTTAAAAATCTTCATTCTCAACTACTCCTATTATCTGTAGGTTTGATCTTCTCATTGTGTCCTGGATTTCTTGGATGTTTTGAGTTAGGATCTTTTTGCATTTTGCATTTTCTTTGATTGTTGTGTCCATGTTCCCTATGTAATCTTCTGCACCTGAGATTCTCTCTTCCACCTCTTGTATTCTGTTGCTGATGCTCACATCTATGGTTCCTGATTTCTTTCCTAGGGTTTCTATCTCTAGAGTTGTCTCTCTTTGGGTTTTCTTCATTGTTTCTACTTCCATTTTTAGATCTTGGTTGATTTTGTTCAATTCGATTGCCTGTTTGGCTGTGTTTTTCTGTAATTCTTTAAGGGATTTTTGTGTTTCTTCTACCTGTTTAGCAGTGTTTGCCTGTAGTTCTTTAAGGACTTCTACCTGTTTAGCAGTGTGCTCCTGTGATTCCTTGAGGGATTTTTGTGTTTCCTCTTTAAGGGCTTCTCCTCCTTTAGCAGTATTCTCCTATTATTCCTTGAGGGATTTTTGTACTTACTCTTTAAGGGTTTCTACCTGTTTAGCAGTGTTCTCCTGTATTTCTTTAAATGAGTTATTAATGCCATTCTTAAAATCTTCTACCACCATCATGAGATATGATTTTAAATCTGCTTCTTGGGTTTCTTGTGTGTTGGGGTATTCAGGACTCGTTGTGGTGGGTGTACTGGGTTCTGATGATGCCCAGTGTTCTTGGTTCTGTTAGTAAGATTCTTATATTTGCCTTTTGCCATCTGGAAATCTCTGATGTTAATGTTCAAGCTGTCTCTGGTTAGAGTTTGATACTCCTGTGATTTTGTTAGCCTCTGTCAGCACTCCTGGGAATCTAACTCTCACCTGAGTTCCAGTGGTCAGAGCACTCTCTGCATACAAGCTCTTTTCTTGCAGGGCAGGTGTCCAGCAGACTGGAGCTTTGATCTATCTGGAGCTTTGATCCTGAGTTCTGGGGTCAGAACCCTCCCTGAAGTCCAACTCTCCTCTGACAAGGAATGTGCCCAAGGGTCTGGGTCTCAGCTCTGCCTCCTTGCTGATGATGAAGGCCCACGGGGACCCTGACCAAAAAGCTCTCAGGTGATCAGGAGGTCCTGGGTGTGCTAAGGGTCCTGTGATCCCGAGGTGATCCCGAGTACTCTAGAGCCCTCAGCAGCCTCCACTGGGCTCAGAAGGAAAATCTCAGGGGTGGCCCCTACTGGAACCTATCCTAGCCTCTGGTCAGGCAGGGTTCCTTTGTCCCTGTTCCTGCTGGTACAAGACCCTCTGCCATTTCTTGAAGCTGATGTTTCGTTCCACTCACCCGTGATCCCAAGGTCCTGTGGCGTGGCTTTGTGGCCCTTAGCAACCTCTGCTGGGTTCAGAAGCATAATATTAGCTTTAAGAGGAGTTGAGCACCACACAATTTTCCTCAATTATATTGTACAGTAGTTTTACAATATAGTCATTTCTTGAATTCTGGTAGAATTCACAGGTAAGAATTCAGGCCCTTATATTTGCACTGTGAACCTATTTTACTGAAGTGGAAACTTAAGGGTTGGTTTTTTTTTTTTTTTTTTTTAAAGTCAGTTGTGTTGGATGGTGTTTTACTGGGGCAAATATGTGAAGGGGTCCTTTTCTGAAGTGGACACACTTAGGTGAAAGACTAAAGCAGACTCATGAAGGAACATTTGGCTGAAGCAGACATAGGAGAGAGAATGTTCTGCTAAAGCAAGCACGTAGAAAGATATGTGGTGAGGGATTCTTTGCTCATGACTCATATATTGGTACACCTTACATGGCATAGTTGAGCTGCGTTTTTCGGGACTCTGTAGAGAGAAACTTGGAGTGGTATGCTGCAGTTTCATGCCACTTTCTTGGACTCAGGGCAGATTGGCAAAGTGACATCAGCTGGGACAGAAGCACTTGCTGATACAAGATGCTTGCTGAGGCAGAACATGTGCTGAGACAAGACACATGGTGGACACATGATGATTGGAAGGTATAAATAGCACTAGACAGTGAGAGAGGCTGAGCTTGGCTTGCTTAAAGAGCTAGATGTTCAAAGCTTGTTGGTCTCGAGTCTTCACTGATCTTTGCTTCAATGAGAAAGGCCAGCCAAGGACTTCTCCTGGCATTTCTGCTGGTCCCTCCTGCTGACTGGTGCTGAAGCTAAGGTGGGGCTGTTTCCACTAGGTCATGACACTGCTGCTGATTCATGTTTGCTATCCAGACTCTCCAGAACTGGACTGCTGGTGTATCCCTGAAGTGTTTGCAAGTAGATCAAGCTGCAATCTTGCTAACCTGTGAACTTAACAGAGGAGTTGCTCCAAAGATCCTCTCTAAACAGGTCCACTTCCCCCATAGCTTTTCTTTCCCACTACCCCTGGTAGGTGGTAGGCTAAAAGAGAGGCTAAAGTGTTTTTAAGAACCATCATTAAAAAATAGGCAATTGAAAAATGAAAGTTTTGGAAAGACCAAGGGCCTCTCCTCCCATGGATAGCTGACTATGTCATCTTCTGCTACATATGCAGTTAGAGACACGAGTCCCACCATGTGTTTTCTTTGATTGCTGGTTTAGTCCCAGGGAGCTCTGGAGGTACTGGTTAGTTCGTATTGTCATTCCTCCTATATGGCTGCAGACCCCTTCAGCTTCTTAGGTAGTTTCTCTAGCTCTGTCAGGACCAGGAAGCAGAAGTGAGTAAGTTAGGAAGCAGGGAGAGGGGGACGGGGTGGGGGGTATTTTCATAGAGGAAACTAGGAAAGGGGATAGCATTTGAAATGCAAATAAAGAAAATTTCTAATAAAATTTTAAAAAGAAATTCATTACTTAATTACAAAAAATAAAAATTAAAGTTTTATTTTTCAGGTTCTTTTAAATTCTCTTGTTACATAGATACTGTGTGGGTCTCTAAGTCATTTTTGTTGAGTACAACATTCTGAATGGACTTTTGTCTGATTTTCTCAAGATTTTTAGAGTGGATTAAAATGAAGTTACTCACTGGTGCTTTTGTAATCCTTCATGATCCCTATAGCTAGAGAATCCCATGGCTACAGGAGGGACTGTGTACCCAACTCCTCTCTCATCACTGGAATTTGATTTGGCAGAGACTTGCACAGCCTGGTACATGCTGTCACAACCACTATGAGTTCATAAATATAGCTGCCTTGCTGTTTCTAAAAGAAAACATTTCCTTGGCATAATCTACCCCCTCTTTCTACATTCGCTTCCACTGTAGTTCCCGAGCCTTGGCCTAAGGGTTGACAGATATATGTTCTCTTTACAGTTAAGTATTCTTCAGTCTTTTGTTCTCTGTGTATTGACCAATTTTATGTCACTGTTAGTCTTCATTTGCTACATGTAGAAGCTTTTAAAGACATGAGAGACTGCACTCCCTGTGATATCAATTGTCTTGGTCATTTCCTTCCTTCTATTTCTTTTATGTTTAATCCCCTTGCTCTTCATCTTAATTTAGTTATCTGGCCTATTAATTTTAATACATTTCTCTTACAGGACAAGTATTTAGAAATTATTTAATTTAGATATCAAAATTTTTCTTTGTAGCTGTGTATTTTGTGCATTTCAAGACATTTGCTATTATGATCATTTAAGCTATTTAGTAAAGAACTGTTACATTTATTAAAATATAAGATATTCTTAGAAATAGAAATGGAGGTAATTTTTAAGAAAGGGAAAGCCCTTCAGAAAATAGGAATAAGGCAATGAGATAAAGAGAAAACACACATTCAAAGGTCCAAAATCTAACAATTTTATATATGAGCCTGAGCCTTTAACAACTATCTCCCCAGCCCCAGCCCTAGCCCCAGACACAGACACAGACACAGACACAGACACAGACACAGACACAGACACAGACACAGACACAGACACAGACACAGACACAGTAATTTTAAAACTATATTTGCAGGGAAGTCAGTGGACCTGCAGGAACAGGATGATATTCCCCTGATGACTTCACACCATCATGCACTGAGAATTACATTCTTGATCTTTATTTACATAATATTTCTATTGGGTATCTGAAAATTTGACATAAAGAACACCAATCACATCACTTCTCAGTCTTCTCTGGTTACCCCACAGACCCTTGTGACTCCTCCCCATGAAGAAAAGGAAGAAGAAAATCAAGTCCTATTTGTGTTGCCCATATACTCACTGGAGCGTAGTCAGTCTCTCAAAGGCCAGTTCCTTCCCCACCCCTACTCCTGACAGAAGCCGTTAACTGTGAAATGTTGCACTTAAGATTCCCTATCATACTTTTTAAAAGAAGTTCTCTTCAATGGCTTTCTGTCTAGACTGTTTCTTTTTCAGGGGTTGGAGAAGGAGGCTGTCACGGAAGACTTCTATGTCCCTCTTTCTCAGCTCTGAACCTGCAGTCATCAATATTACTTCAAAAGAAGCTCCTTGCCTCTTACAGTCAGAGGGACCATGGATCACAGAGTTCCCCATGGTTTCTGGTGACAGCATGGACCATGAAAAGCTCCACAATCATTGGCTTTCCAATGATAACTGAGACACGTAATTTTTAAAGTATCATTGAACCTCCTTATGTTATCACATCTTCCCACAAGGAAGTGGCTGCCAGGAATATATTCTAATATCCTCTACAGCAATGGCTTTAAAAGAGAAATATCATTTCACCTCTAACAGACTGAGTATTTTGGCTTTTCAGTGAACATTATTGTCTTGTTTCACATACCACTTACTATAAAACTTCCCTGGAAACAAGACCACCTAGATGTTGCCTAGTTTCTCCAACGAGAGTTAAATCTGAACCATATGGAGCAGCCCTGTGGGTTGACCTATTTTCTGGTTCCCAATTACTGCTTCATTCACAGTTTCTATGGTTCCGTTAGCTCTTTATTTGAGCTCCAAACTTTTGAAAGTACCACGTGTTCAGAGACTGGGATGGGCTTTCTATCTCCCATTAACTAGAAATAAAGAAAACATACACACAGAATTACAGCTCTGTCAGGTGAGCATCCAACACATAATTGTAGAATCACATGATTTGATGGTGAGATCTGCCCAGTGAATTGTGGAGGTCCTAACTATGATGAGCACTAAATAATTAGTTCAGACTTCACAAAGCTGTGAAGAACTTTCTGCTGTCTTTTAAAAACTAAAAAAGAATTAAGTTGGACATGCTTTGATATATACATGTAATTATTGAAGATATGGCTACAGCTATGCAAATCAACAAGCCTGTCAGGACTCATACCTTCCTGGTTGTGTTTTATGTTAGTTTGTTTTGTGGTAGAAACACCTAAAATGTATTATTGTAACAAATTTCCAGCAGATAATAACATGCTATGACTTCAGTCCCCATGTTGAATCTTATATCATTAAAGGCATCCTCAAAGTTCAGCTAGATATCTTTTGGCCATCTTCCAATTCTCCCACTGCTATGCCACTTATACCAACCATTCTGCGCTTTACTTCTATGAATCAATATTTTTAGATCTTATAACAAACAAAAATATACAGTATTTATCTTTTGACATTTGATTTATTTCCCCTAGTGTGATCTGCTCAGTCCATTTGTCTATGTTGTTAAAACACTGAAATTTCATTCCATTCTAAGACAGAATAATATTCCATTAGATATATTTTCCATGTTTTCTTTACCCTTTTTGTTGTTGTTTTGTTTTGAATTGATTTGTTGAGGTAGGCTCTTGTTATACAGCACAAGCTAAGCTCAAGCTTGCCACAACCTGCCCTATCTTTCTGAGTCGTTGGATTATACAAGTTTAACCACCATTCATTTTCTTAGCTCTTAATTGTTTCTATCTCTTGGTTTTTATGAATAATGCTATATTGTATGTAGGAGTGAAGATTCCAATTCTATTTATTTTGGCATTAACCCAGATGAGAGATTGTTGAATTATATGATGGTTGACATTTCATTTTTGAGGAACTCAATCCTGTTTTTGAAAATGGCTCTAAAATGTATAGAATCACCAAGGGTTGTGAAATTGTCTTTATTTTTTGTTATATCTTTTCTTTCTAATAACAGCCTCTGTTGCACATGTCTGGTTATGTCCCATTGTGACTTGAGTTGAGCTTCCAAAGATCAAGTATAGTCAATATTTTCTCATACATGTCTTTTGTACACTTGCTTGTATTTCAAAATAATGTATTAAGTACTTTATACATTTAAAAACTAGTGTATTTGGACTCTTTGATATTGAGTTGTATAGATTCGTTAGATAGTTTAGAGATTACTTCTTAGCAGGTATAAGATTTTCAAAAATTATAAGCATTAAACAGATTTTCTATTCTGTATATAATTTCTATTGTTTTACACATTTCTTTATAGTTGATGCAGTGCCATCTGTCCATTTTGTGTTGGTTACTTTCCTTTTAGGTTGATATAAAACACAACACTGCCTACCTCAATATTATGGAAGTTTTTCCCTATGCTCTTGTTAAACAGTTTCATGATTTAAAATCTGGCACTTCAATTTTTAGTTTACTTTGAGTTTTTTTTTTTTTTGAGTATAAGATAAAAAAAATTCTAGCTTAATTCTCTTGCATATGTTTCTACATTTTTCTAAAACAACTACATTTATTGAACATTTTCCCTACTGCATTTTTTGGTGGCTCTTTCAAAAACGTTCTTGGCTATATTTGAAGAGTTTATTTTGAGCCCATCTATTCTGTTTCACTGATCTGTGTATGTGTTTCACTCTAGACATGCTTTCATTACATATATTTGTAATGTAATTTAAAATGAAGAAGTACTATTCCAACATTGCCTTTGATATTGTATTTGGTCAGTTCTAGATTTATGTATTTTCATGCTATGAACTAAGTTTAGAGATAGGAAGATTATTATGTACTCTTGTTTGATTGGGGGAGATGGAGGGAAAGAGTACTGGGAGAGATGACTGGAATAGGGACCATTTCAGTAGTAAGGTAGAAACCTAGTGGAATAGAAACTCCCCTGGAATCAACAAGGGTGAGGCTAGCTAAGACTCCTAGTAATGTGAGGATATAGAACCTGAACCGGCCATTTTCTGTAACTAGGCAAGGCCTCCAATGGAAGGGCTGGGACATGAACAAAACCACAGAACCTTCAACTTGCAATTTGTCCTGACTGCAAGATACACTGGGATAAAGGTCAGAACAACTAAATATATGAAACAGTACGATGCTTGAAGGAAGACAGACTACATCACAATCATAA
This sequence comes from Mus minutoides, assembly GCA_902729485.2. Classification (NCBI taxonomy): domain Eukaryota; kingdom Metazoa; phylum Chordata; class Mammalia; order Rodentia; family Muridae; genus Mus; species Mus minutoides. The sequence continues at coordinate 168,652 of LR753360.1, read as the reverse complement.
CGGATTTCAGTACCCCACTTTCAACACTGGACAATGAATCAAAATCAGTGAAGAAACACTGAATTTATCAATGCATCAAATGTATCTCAGAGACACAACAGCAATGGATCATATATCCCTCCCAACAGCGTATGGAGCATTCCCTGAACAGCTCACTCATTAGGAACACAAAATAAGACTTAGGAAATAAAATTAAGAAGTTTTTTTTCTTCCTAAAATTCTGACAAGTACTTTCTCCAACTATAATTTTATAAAACTACAGACAAGAAGACTCGTGGAGAATTAACAAGGGTGAGAGAACTGATAATATGCTCCTGAGTAACTGTGGAGTCAAAGAAGGAACTACTATACCTGAAATTGAAAAAATATAGTAAGGAAAACAAAACAAAACCCAGAAACCTGTCTGGTTCAGCAGACACAATTCTAAGAGAAAGTATAAACACCATCTGCTATGAGCAAGAAGATAGATACATATATTTAGTATAAAAAAATCTGTATTTTATTATGCTGAGAGTCATCATACAAGATTCACACTTTAAATTCCTAACTATGATCATAAGCCTATCTCCCCAAAGCTCCTCACCTATGCAATGTATCTTAGTTGAAGCCCAGGTTCAGTTTCTAATAGAACTCTCTATATGAGGGTCAGGTCCCTGAGGAGACTCTTCAGGCACAGGGCAGATCAAGGTGGCGTCTCTCCAGATGTGCAGAATAGAGCATTGCTCACAGTCTGTTTAACTACTATTCAGTGGGCATCATAGGGTTCTGGGACTGTGTCTGGTTATCTTGAGTGAGTGATGTCATTGAGTTCTGGTTCTCAGGTGCATCCTTGGATGTAGTAAGGATCCTAAGCTATGTGTGCATATCAAAAAAAAGCATTTTTTAAACTGTGTTCATTACATCCTCTATATCTAAAAGTGAAAAAATTAAATAAACAAGTGACATCATAAAATATGCAGATGAGAAGAGAAAAGTCAGCAATTAAACTTGCTTTGGCAGTGTTCACAGACAAAACCTGACATTCTTTCCTATTCTAGTCATTCTGCTCCTCAGGGTTCCAGGTGTATCATCCTTAAATTCTCTGTGGAAGAAGGTCTTTGACTGTTTACATTAGCTTTAATAACCTAATGTTATTGTGATTCCTAGCACATTTTAATAGCACTCTTAATGCTTATTCTTGCCATTTCTTTTCAATATTGTCTTTGCCTTTCTTTCTACTTTCAGCTAATTCTCCGTTCTTACCTATTTATTCTTCCTAGTAATTGGAGTTTGATTTATGCAAATAATCACATGAATGGTTTCTATTATGTATAGTTGTTCATAGTTACAAATATAGATATTTTATCTATCTGTTTATCAAATGACAAAACATATTAAACTCTGTGTTTACTCAAACAATTCAAGTACTTTAAAGCACTTTGACCCCAATGGCTCTATACAGAAGGTATTGCCCCCCAAAGCTACTATTAATGTTTTTATTTGATAAAGTCAACATTTCTTTTCAATTTAATATCCTTACAATTCATTCTCACAGCATAGTTCTTCAAATTAAAATGATCTTTTTTTTCAAAGTCATTGTCTGTTAGCTGTGTGTGCTCTATTTTGTTTTTTGTCTGATTGTTTGTTGCAGCCTGTTTTATTTTTGCCTGGTGCTTGGCATATACTTTCATTGTGAGTAAAATTCAAGACTGACATTTGCATTTGTATCTCAACCCATTGACATATTCTATTCCCACTTCCTATATTGTGATGGATCTCACAGTCACTCAGCTAAAGATCTTTCTAACTCTGTAGCTACATTTTTTTTGATGTTTTATGATTTTACTACAATGTGTTTACATATGGATTTATCTTGCTTTGTATCCGAGAGTCTCACTGAGTTAATGGTCTTCATCCATTTAAGAAAACTTTCCAGATGTTTCTATACTCTATTTTCCTTCCTCTCCTTTTTACACATGATAACATATACTTATTTCCTTTCTGTGTGAACAATCTTAATTCCTATTTTCAAATTTTGCATTTTATATATATACATATACATATATACATATATAATCAAATTATCTACTAGATACTGATTTGAGATTTTTATTTCTAGAAATTCTATTTAGATCTCTTAGAGACTTGTTGATCACTTTCAAAATTCTTTTTTTGCACTTGATTTTTTTCCTTCATTTCAATTTGTCTTTAAATATTTTAACCATTCTAACTTATATAATGTACTTCTTATAATGCCAACATGCAAACTCCATCAATTTCTGTTGCTTTTGATTTTCTCTCATTCTATCCTATCAGCTCTTTTTTAACTTGCTACTGAGAGTGTGTATTTTGTGTAACTTCATCTATGGAGAACTATTAATTAACATAATGACTTATGACAGTTTCACTGTGTAACCTAAGGTGGGCTGGAACTTACAGTCTCCTACCTCCTCATCCTTAGTTCTATGATAACAGATGTGTGGCATCGTGCCAGGCTATTGAGATGACTTAAAGCCTGTGCTGAAGATTGTATTTGCCTTTGCCAGTTTCTGAGAAAACCAGATCATACTCCTCTTAAATGAATGAATGATTTGTTCTTCAAACCATAGAACTAACATCAATCGTGGCTATAAATTTCCCTCAAGATTTCTTTCAGCTATGAATTCTCAGAGATATATTTTATTTTCACCAAAACCATACATTGACAATTTCCTATAAATGCACAAGTATGTAAAGTTTACCCTTTCATGAAAGGTGTATGTTTTGGGTGTTCCAGCTTGGTATGTGCTTCATGTTGTGTGCCCTGTTTACATCTATCAATGATCACTAAATGTCTCTTGTCACTCACTGCCTGTACCCTATTCATAAGGTCTGGTAAGTGTCCATACGGGGCAGATATTTACATACTGACTAAAATGTATGAATTTTCCATCAGTTCATTTGAAAAGTTGTTTCCGCAGGGCATGGTGGCACATGCCTTCAATGCCAGCCAGCACTTGGGAGGCAGAGGCAGGCAGATTTCTGAGTTCGAGGCCAGCCTGGTCTACAGAGTGAGTTCCAGGACAGCCAGGACTACACAGAGAAACCCTGTCTAGAAAAACAAAAAAATAAAAGAAAAGAAAAAGAAAAATTGTTTCCATATTTTGAAATGAATCCTTAAGTGGGTACCATCAAGCAGCCTTCCCTGCCATTATATACGTCCATGTTCATTCCTGCATAAATACGCCTAAGTACAACAGACCTGCTAAACTCACTGCACGCAAAAGTTAAATTAATAACCACAAACTGTTTGTAGCCTGGAAGAGTGACAGGTAAAGGAGGGTGGCTGAGAACAAGAATGTGAATAGTGAGCAGGATGATTGACTGGAGGTTTGGGCTTAGTTCAGATGCAGGAGTCTAAATTTCAGCCGTAATGAAGCAGGTGTGAATGCTCTCAGCAATGCTTCTAAATCAGTCATCTCTCACTCCTAAGGACCTAGGCATGGGTTCGAATAATGAGCTGATGGCACAAACACACTTGAATTTCAAATTTGTAAAGAACATAATCTATAACTCTAATGAATTCCTTAAATTTTTAATATTTATTACCAATAATTAGCAATGGTTATGCCCCAGACAGATTTTATTAGCTACGATACTGCCACTGAGCAAAGTTAAAGTTTTAATATTCTCTGTCATTTAATGGGTATTGATACAACTTATATTTTCTGTATTGTTATCGTAATAAGGACCCTTTAGCTAACATGTAGCTAGCTAGCGCTGGGAGAAATTTGAGAATCTAAACGAATCTCAACCCTTTGCCAGTAAAAAAAACTTTCTGTAAAAGCACAGCATGCTATTTAAACTTTTTGTTCATTTGTTTGTTTGTTTCTAGTAAATCAGAGGGCTGTCCACAATTCTTTAGAATACTAATAATGATCTTTAAATCAAACTCGGAAAACATAAAAAGACACATTTCAGTTTCATCCTGATTAATTCAGAGCAGACTGGTTAAAATTCAAAATGGAATTCATAAAACTCTCAGAACTCTTCTAAACAACTAGAATTCCAAAAAGTGAAAAATATTTCCCTGTGCTTCTATCAAGGGGGAAACAGACAAAGCGAGGTGGGGTGGGGCATAAAGTGGGAGTTCAATTTAGCTCGTGTGAGACCTGAATTCTGATTTGAATTCTTCTGTTTAGTTTGGTGTTACTTCTAGCTACAGAAATTGACAACGTAGATTCCTTTTCTGAAAGAGCATTTTGAATGCCTGAAAGTTCTCCCACTTTCAAAGACTACTTCCCCGGTCTCCGGGCTGAAAAGGCATCGTCATCCAGGAAGGTTGCAGGCTATGGAGAACCTGAAAGGGTAACTATGTCCTTTTCACTGTCCGCCACTTTAACTGAAGGCCTAGTGCTAGCACTCCTGATTCCTAGAACTCAAGAAGAAACTGAGGCTTCACATGCTTAAATAAGAATCTATAAGAACTGGGACCTTAACGCTTATTTCTCTTCATGAGGACAAATAATTTGTAAAATTAATTTTACATGTAGTTCTTTAATGTGTAGGCAGAGAAACAATCAATGTGTATGCTTGCTGATTTACTCTGTCTGGCCTGTTATCCAGGACAAGGAAAATATAAGCACATTTAGGTAACTCTGACACTAAGAGACAATAACGCTCTCCCACGTGGAACATCCTGAAAAACTGAAAGATTAGATTTTCGTGATTCACGGTGAAAATCAGCTGAAGACTTTCCACTCCTTTAATCACATGCTGTGGAGTCTTCCCACCGCTGATGCCTCCCTTGGGTTCACAGATGCTGTGAATACTCAGGGACACACAGAACAATAGACTGGGGACTGGTGAAGCTCTCCACAGCCGCACTTAGGAGAGTCAACTGCCTCCTTATCACTTGCAGAGAGTGCGTCAGCAAGAAACTTTTGAAGATATTAGAAGCCAAGCCAGCAGCATGATTAAAGAAATGGATTTGCTGGAAGCGTCTAGAGATTTTTATTCAGATTACTTGCTTCATTTTTGATGATGGATGAGACTTGACAATATCATCTAGGTGTTTTCTTGTATCACTAATCAAAATGAGAAATCGGAGTCATAAGAAAAACATTTATTAAAGCAGTAAAGTCCTATCTAAAATGCTTATTTCAAAGGCTCTTATCATATTAGCATCTAGGGGCCCATAGTGATGTCAGTATTAAAAAACAAGATGAACGTTTCCCTTGCTGCGAGTCATGCAGCTTAGGCGATCGTTTTAGAAGGGCAGAAATTGCCTGTATTTCAGGAGCTACCATTCAGAGTTCTTACCAATAAATAAAAACAATAAGAAAAATTTTCAAAGCTCAGTCTACATACTTATGTTCTATCATTTCATTCAGATAAGAAAAATCAAAAGCACTGACCAAATGCCAGGCAGTAAAAATGGAGAAGACCTGTATACTTTCATCGAGTCCTCATGGTGATTTTCTGTGGGAGGTACTAGGATAAATATCCCTGTAGATTTTAAAACATGCAACATAAAAAAAAAAAAATCAAGGAATTGTTCAACATCATAGCTGACAAGGGGAAAAAAAAAAAAAAAACTCCTTCAGCTTTGAGTGCACACTCTATATGTACAAAGCTTTCTAAGAGCAAAGTTCAGGGGTCTGGGCGAGTCTCCCTGTGGCTTACCAGTTGATGTTTTCAGCTTGGCTTACCAGTTGATGTTTTCAGCTTGGCCCACCAGTTGATGTTTTCAGCTCAGGAGAGTTCAGTTTTCAGCTGAAGGAAGGGGTAGCAGTGAGGCCAAATTCATTTTAGAGAGACCAGCATTTTGCAGTTGAGTTAGGACAATTATTTTAAACCTTATCAGCCATCCTTTCCTCATCTACTTTTTGCTTTTAAAAATGGCATAATTATCTCCTTTTTTTTTTTAGATGGATATAAAGTGTGGCATAAAATAAGTCAACCTGACAAGGGGTGACAGTTAATTTGACTGTCAACTTTATTGGATCTGGAATCAATTAAGGGGCAGGATGTAGAAACTGTCTCTTTGGGAAATCAGTTGTGTGGGATGGTGTTTTGCTAGGGCAACATGTGTAGGAGTGTTTTCCTGAAGCAGACACAGGTCAGAGGATGTTGGCAAAAGCAAGCATGTGAAAGGACACATGATAAAATATTCTTTGCTAACAACACACACATATTTGTCCACATTACATTGTGTAGTTGAGCTCCATTGGCTGGGACTCCATAGAAAGAAACACACACACACACACACACACACACACACACACACACACACACACACAAAGGATCTGGTGGTGTGCTGCAGTTCTTGCCACTTCAGTGGACTCAAGGTGATTGGCAGAGTGATGTCTGCTGACACAGATGCACACGCTGAGGTAAGTCATGTTCAGAGGCAAGACCCGTGGAAGACACGTGATGCTTGGAGGGAGTGTAAAAAGCACTCAGTAGATAGTAGTAAAGGCTGAGCTAGCCTTGCTTATCGAGCTAGCTGTACAATGCTTGTTGGTCTCTCAACTTTGCTGATCTTCGCTTCACTGAGAGACGCACAGCAGAGAACTCCTCCTAGCACTCCTCCTGGCCCCCCCTGATGACTAGTGCTGAGGCTGAGGCCCGGCTGTCTCTGCTACGTGGTACCACAAGTGTCTGATTCATGTTTGCTCTCCTGGCTTAAACTGCCATTGCTGACTTCTGTGCACTGGACTGCTAATTTCCTGACAACCCACGATTTGCTCCAAAGAGCCATTTCTAAACAGGTCCACTTCCCCCATATCCTTTCTTTTCCACTACCTCTGGTGGGTGGTGGGCTAGAGGAGAGGTTAAAGCATTTAAGAACCATCATTAAAACTAGGTTTTGAATGGAGGCGGAAGCTCACGGTCAGCTTTTAGATGGAACACAGGGTTCCCAAGGAAGAAGGAGCTAGAGAAAGTACCCAAGGAGCTAAAGGGGTCTTCAATCCTATAGGTGGAAGAATAACCATGAACTAACTAGTACCCCCTGGGCTCGTGTCTCTA
>LR753360.1:149406-161562 GCA_902729485.2 Mus minutoides | reverse complement strand
AATTGCTCTTGAAGTAGCTACACCTGCAGCGGCAATCTCTCAATGACATTAGACTCTATCTTCTTCAGACTTCCAAACCAGCAACTCCCCAAGCATCTTCTAAGTCTCCAACACCAGGATGGAATCCAGCTCTCTGAATCAAGCAGTTACTGGATTCTCAGCCTCTCCAACATGCAAAATGCCCATTGCCATTCAGCCCCTATAATGTAAGCCAATCTAATAAACCCCCTTTATAATTAAAAAGCACATATTTTGTATATTGTTGTGAATGTTAAGCCTATACACAATTATGGTTAAATTAACAGGTACCATAGGGGAAAAGACATTTTCTAATGTTTTCAGTTTTTATTGTGCCTTCAAAAAAATCAACAGCAAGATTCTCATTTTTCTGACTATATTTTCTTTTAATTACTTAATTAATCAAAATTATTCATTTAATATATTTTGATTATATCCTTTCCCTTTTTCCAGCTTCTCCTAGGTCTTCTCCACCTCCCTTCCCACTCAACCTAATATGCTTGTTCTCAAAATTTAAAAAGAAAAAATCAAAATAAACAAAAACCAATAAGATGAAAAAGTGCCAAAAGAAAACTAGAAAACACAAAACACACAAAAACACAGGGGGTCAGTTTTATGTTGACTCCTTGGAATTTTTGCCTACCCTGGTATGTGGCTGATGCAGCCAGTAACAGTATTGGAGAAAACCAGTTTTTCCTTCACCAGAATATATCAATTCCAAACAGTTTCTTTGCTAGGGGTAGTACTCTATGTTCACTTCCTCTTCTCAGTCCTGGTGTTTTATCTAGTTTAAACCTGTGCAGGTCTAATGCTGTCCTGGTCTCTATGAATTCATACACATATCATTCCTGCTGTGTCCATAAGAAATTGTTTCCTTGGAAATATCTACTGTCTCTAACTCTTATAATCTCTCCTTCTTTTCTACATCATTTCCTGAGCCTTGAAGAGGGAGGTCTGATAAAGTCATTCTACTTATGAGTGAGTGCTCCAAAGTCTCTCATTCTCTATATATTGCCCAGTTGTGGTTCTCAGTGTTAGTTCCCATCTACTGAAAGAAGAAGTCTTTCTGATTAAGTTGAGAGATGTATGATCTATGGGTATAGCAATATGTGATTAGAAGTCATTTTCTAAGACCTACCTAGTCTCAGGTTCTTAGTCACTTCAGTAGTGTCAAGAATGGGTTTCATCTCATAAAGTGGCCTCTAAACCCAATAATAATAATTGTAAAAGTGGTTGTGTACTTCTATAACATTTGTGTCATTACTGCACCAATATATCTTGCAGTTAAACCTCTGTCGTAGGTCATAAGGTTTGTAGCTAAGTAATATTGATTACCTTTCTCCTTCAGTAGCACGTACAGTACCTTCCAGCCCTGTGCACATCAATGGATGACGCTTCTCGTTGGGCATCAGCTGGGTTTCTCCATGTTCGATGACATAAGTAAATGATATCTTCAAAAATAAGGTCTTCTCATCAGCTGTAAGGAACAATCAAAAGCCTTAGAAATAGCTTTTGATGTTTGTGGGGTTTTACAAGACTGCTTTGTCCAATGACTCAAGAAGATGTAACCCATACATACCTAGCATACTAGGTATGGTGGCATTGCCTCCACCATTATACAGTAACTCCATTTAAATGTGTGTGTATATATATATATATATATATATATATATATATATATATATATATGGAAGTTTCTATGGTAGTAGGTTCCCATATGGCTACAAAATATTCCCATAATTGAGGCTTCAGGAAGATTGAAAAGAAGGGGGAAAGAAAGACTGTATGACCTAGAGGATCAGGGAGTTTACTGTAAGATTGTATCTCCTAGGAATGCCAGAAGCTACACCCAAAATATACTTAAAAATAATAAAAGAGGCTATGAACTTGAAAAAGAACAAGGAGTATGTGGGAAAAATTAAATTGAGAAAAGGTAAGGGAGAAATCATAGGTTTAATTACTTTCATAGTTACTAAACTCTTTGCCTTTATGTTTCTTCTTAGAAATAGTTTTGTTAAAATGTCTTTTCTACATTTTCTAATTTATCATAAATGTTAAAATTAATTAAATTGATTTAAATTAATTGATTAAACACTTCTCAATATTATCACATTATTTAAAGATCTGTAGATTCTGCATAAATGTGTTTTTAATGTTCTTACATTGGACTTTTGAGCACTTGGATCTTATTTTGGGTGATCCCTAGGGTGATTAGTCTCAACAAGAGTTTATTGGTTGTTTCCTTCCCCCACCCCCCACCCCCGAGACAAGGTTTCTCTGCATAGTCCCGACTGTCCTGGAACTCACTTTGTAGACCAGGCTGGCCTCGAACTCAGAAATCCGCCTGCCTCTGCCTCCTAAGTGCTGGGATTAAAGGCATGCACCACAACTGCCCAGCTGGTTGTTATTTTCTAATTTATATAGTGGATGATTTTTGTCCCATGGGTCTCTTAAATATCCTTTTTTTTTTTTTAAATTTGTTTTGTTTTAGTTTTTCAAGACAGGGTTTCTCTGTGTAGCCCTGGCTGTCCTGGAACTCACTCTGTAGACCAGGCTGGCCTCCAACTCAGAAATCCTCCTGCCTCTGCCTCCCAGGTGCTGGGATCAAAGGCATGTGCCAGCAAATAACCATTTTTTTAATTTCAAGTATATTAGTAATGTTCTAGTTATATTTATACTATTGATTTCTGACACAAATTCATTATAACAAAGCATCACACTATGTGTATGCTTTCAATCTTTTCAAAGACATGGGGAGTTTTTGGACCAATATATGCAAGTGTTCAGCATGTAGTGGGAAAGGGTATGTATTCTAAACCCAAAGTAATTACATTGTTGTAAATGTGTGCTATCAAGGTTAGCCTTGGGCTTATTTGACAATTTTTTATCTACCAACTGTACCCCTAGGCTGTGAAACAATCAAATCTCCACTCTCCGTTGCCTGTTTAGAATCAGTAAACATCCCCTCACAAGGAGAGTGAGGGGAAACAAGTGGCCTTAAATACAAGGCCACTGCCAAGAAATCTACACTTTAACTTAACCCTGTAATTTTCACTTACGTATTAGTATCTCAATACCTTCTAGTAGGTGTGTGTGTGTGTGTGTGCTTGTGTGTGTAAATATGTCTAAACTGTCATCTAACTGCAGGGGAACACATTTTTTTCAATACTAGCCTGTCTATTCAAGAGTATTGCTGCTTTGTTCTCTCTCCTCCTCCAGCAGAAATCTATGTGTTCAACAACTCTTTCACTTTTATGTCTCCAGTGCTTAGAAAAAGGAAAAAGAATAAGTGCAGAATTAAGATTTGTTAAATGAATGATTACATATGAGTCCTGTTCCAACATTATAAGTGATTCCTCTTGGATCAGCAACTTTATAACCACATTTCCAGGAAGACAAGCTTTTTATGAGGCCCAACTTTCATGCTGTCTATTGCATATCTTTGGGGTCTAGAGATAGACTAATTGGATAATTATCCTTTCTACTCGTGTCTGTAAAAGTCCTAGGAGTGCTTAATTCAATGACCATTATAAAATGCTTTATCATCTTCAAATTTGAGGTTATAAAGCGCCAGCCTATATGCTTAATTAAAATATCTTTAATCCCATATGGACTTAAGATTAATGTTGCTTCATAAAACAGTAGAGGCCTTACAAACTCTCCACAAAGAAAAAAAAATCACTATTGTGTTTGAGGTTGAGAAGTCTTTTGCTTAATAAATCCTAAGAAAGTAAAGACATTTCAGATGGCTATTTATTCCCAGCCCTTTCCTAAAGGAATTTAAAAAGTTTATGGCAACCAAGATAAATCAAATATTTTCTCTAAAACACATTGATGGCATCAGCATATCCAAAGTCAAAATTACTAAAGACCAATGTCCAGATACATGGGACCTTCTCTAACAGAATTCTGAGCCAGCATATAAGTGCTAGAATTTTTAATTACAATAGGCATTTTTAAAGACTTTTTAAAAATGAAGTAAGACACTGCCTTCTGTGAAAAAATAAAATCCAATAGGTAAATAGGCAGTTGACTACCTCTAGGAAGTCTCTTAGAAATTATATATCTTGACATTTTTATTACATATTCACTACTTATTCTCCAAGTTTTTTCTTTATATCTTCATAAGAAGTCTGAAGTATAGGCTGACAAATAAGGAACATGTATTCCTCCCATAAGGGAATCTTCAAGTCTAGCATATTGGCATTTACGTCATGTATCCCTCCCTCTCTCTTAGTGACTAATGGCTTCAAAATACTTCTAAAGCTGGACACAATAGCTAATGCCTATAATCCAAGCAGTTGAGAGACTGAGGAAGGAGGGCAACATGAGTTAAAGGACAGCCTGTACTAGATCATAAGATCCTAGCACAAGAAGGCAAAAAAAAAAAAAAAATCTAAACTAGAATGCCTGTGGTTGTATAGTTAAGATGATGAAGTTTACATGCCCCTAGAAGACACATTTCTCTGGCTTTAATTTGACCAGAAATAGTTGACTGTAGCAATCCAAAAAAAAAAATGGAGAGGGAACAACCAGGATGGAAGGATGGAAGTGAGGGGGAATGCTGTATCTCAAAATGCCAGATCCTGGAGCTAAATGTCATGCAGGTTACCCAATTCAAAATACCCACCTCATTGTTCACACTCTTCTGAGGATGAAGGGAGGCTTGAATATCTAGCCCAAAGCCCAATTCCTGAAAAGCAAGAATGCTAAAACCAGCAAAGGATCAATATATTCCCTCATTATTACTATCTCTGTAAACTCAAGACTATGCCATATTTCATATTTTTCCATCAGTTGCACTGATGCCTTTTTGATTTAAAATATCATATTCTGAGATCACAGATGTTAATATTTTATTGTTTCAATGTTTTGACCAAAATAATGTAGAGAAGTGTACAGCAAAGTGAACAATTTAGGAGACAACTTCATGAACAGAACATCAATAATTCAGGCACTAAGATCAACAATCAATAAACTGGACTTCATGAAACTGAAACTTCTTGAGGTAAAGAGCACTGACAATATGACAAAGTACCAGCCTACAGTTTGAGAAAGGATCTTCACCAACCTTCCATCAGACCGAGGGATAATATCCAAATTTTATATAGATAGATAGATGAGAGAGAGAGAGAGAGAGAGAGAGAGAGAGAGAGAGAGAGAGAGAGAGAGAGATTCTCTAGAAGTTAGACACCAAGAAACTAAATAACCCAATTTTTAAAATGGGGTGCAGAGCTAAACATAGAATTCAAAACAGAGGAATCTCTAATGGCCAAGAAGTACTTAATGAAATGTTCAATATCCTTAGTCATCAGGGAAAAGCAAATCAAAACGTCTCTGAGATTCCACTTGACAACCAGTCAGAATGGCTAAGATCAAAAACTCAAGAGACAGCACATGCTGGTGATGATCTTGAGTAAAGAGAACACTCCTCCATCCCTAGTTGAGAGAACAAACTTGTACAACCATTCTGGAAATCAATTTTGGCAGTTTCTCAGAAAACTGGGAATAGTTCTACCTCAAGACCCAGCTATACCACTCCTTGGCATATACCCAAAAACATTCCACCATAAGAACACTTGTTCACCTATGTTCAGAGCAGCTTTATTCATACTAATTCCTAATTCCTAAACCTACTTTCACATGTTCATAGGCACTTCCACTTGACAGTACTGAATTCAATACCATTCTTAAGGCCACAGAAGAGTATCATATATTGAGTCACCTACTTTGCCTGTTAACCTTAGATGCCAAAGCCATACACTTAGATGAGAGCTCCTAAGGATGTTTGCAGCCTGAAGACTTGACAGTGAAATATTTATGGCAATCATTTTTCCACTTCAGACATGTGATACTCCAGGCATGGGAAATCATGATCACCTGGGTATGATCTAGTTAGGAAAACGGTTTGAACTTCGAGATCGAAATTTCTCAGTAAGCAGCACCTGGCTTGTGTAGAACATTTCTTTTTTTTTTTTTTTCTTTAGGAGACCTAAGATCATCAAAAACCCTTCCTTGACTCGTCACAGAAGCAAAGGAAGTTAACATTTCTACGATTCAATTATAATTCATGAAAAAGGTCAGTGGAGTGCTAAAATGTGTGAAAGCATACACACAAACTAGGCAGTACTGGCTGACATTGAATGGCTTGCTAAGGGCACTATCACAGAGCCTGGCTGTGTTCTGCTGTGATGCATTTTTATCTACCAGGAACAATCTTTGCATTGGATCAGAGATCGGTGAGAGAAGAAAGGAGACAGGTAAGCCACTTGGTTCAGAAACAGACAGCTTGATATTTGGCCTCCTTCTGTACCTGGGCTCAGAAAGAAAACTGGGCAAATAGCCAGCCTTCCTTCTGCTGCCCCAGAGGCATGACACATGCTGAGCCGGCACGTCCACCTCTGGGCAGGAGACACAGTTTGCCTTTGTGGACGCCCTCTGGAACTATGTAGCTAGAAGCCCGCAGGCTTTCTGCACCGCTTGCCTTACTCAGCAAACCAAGGAAGAGAGAGCACCAGAGAAGCATTTTTCTATTCATTTTTCACATCCTGTCATTTGCCATGACCCGGGGGAACAGAATATGCAGTATTTGTCAAAACGACCGAGACAACCTGTCTGGGGACCTTTTACTTAGGTTGCTTTCTAATTTGAGATGGCAGCAATCTGGAGGAAGGAAACCGGCCGCAGCGGTGCCCGACATAGCCCTTCTGATGGTGCTGAAGATACTGAGAATGAAATTTTGAAAGTTAAAACACACCCATCTGATTGCCTGAGAGGTGCACATCTTTGAATCATAGTAAAGGAGACCGAGCATTTCACTTAGACACCTCTGCTTTTATAAATCCAGCAGTTTATCGCACAGAGATTGTATACTTGATAATAATTTTCACACATAAAACACAAAAGAAAATTGTCTTATCACTTCTCATCCTGCAAACTCTTCAATCATTTTTATCCCACACACTGTGGCCTTTCACTGTACACAAGGATTTACATCCTAACCATAGTATAAGCCAAAGTGATTTTTTTTCGAGTAACGTTTACTGCCTCCCCTTATTTCAAAGAATATTACTTTTAACTTGATCTCTATTTGTTAGGTATGCTTAATAGGCATCGCTTATTTTAAATTGCTTCCCTGCATTGATGAGCTGTGTTTCACTGAACAATTCATCTATTTCTTGACATTCAAACTATTCCCAATTATATTAGAAATAATGTTACAATTAACATTTCAAGCATGGGACTGGGGGGAGAGAAACTTTATTTTTCTACTATGAAATATTAAATGTTCTCTGCACAAAAGTCAAGAAACAAAGTAAAACATTAATTATAAATATAAACCATCTCTAGGTGGGTTTTTTGGGGGGGTATTTTTCCTCACACATATAAAGATGTCTAGCGTGATAATACTATGCCTAGAACCTCCTGAGATTTCTCTTAACAAATCCTATGCATTTTCCTATGCAATTAAATATGTGTAAACTCAGATAGGCTGGAACCAGTAGACAGTCACACCTGGGTCAGACTGAATCTGACTCCAGCCATCAACTTAACATGTGGCTTTCAGGTGTGGTGTGGAAGGTATTGGGCTATTCTGGGTGTTAAAATTAAACATATTTTCAGTGCATTAAGTGGGATATAGTAACTATTCAATAAATATACATGTAACTACTATTTTAATATAATTCGATGGCTGCATGTAATTGTATTGTATGGAGAATATCATCAACTGGCTCCCTCTATTGAATTCCTTATTTCAACTTTTCACTGTATAAAGAAAAACATTACCATGCATGCCAATGCATATACTCCTACAGGACTATAGTGGCTGTGTCTAGTCTGTAACTGCTTTCTTATTTTCAATATGTATGTATAAAGGAGGAAGAGAAAACAGAAGAGGCGGCGCTGTGGTTTCTGCTCATTTATACATATGCAGCAGCAACTCACTTCACTTCCTTTTTTTTTTTTTTTTTTTTTTTTTTAAGAACCAACCTTGTGGCACGCGCCTTTAATCCCAGCACTCGGGAGGCAGAGGCAGGCGGACTTCTGAGTTCGAGGCCAGCCTGGTCTACAACGTGAGTTCAGGACAGCCAGGGCTACATAGAGAAACCCTGTCTCAAAAAAACCAAAAAAAAAAAAAAAAAAAAAAAAGGATTTCATTTTGCTAGTGAGTTTTTTTTTATTTTATTTTACTTTTAATTTATTTTTTACACTCCATATCCCAATCCCCAATGCCCTCCATCCTCCCTCTGACTGCTCCACATCTCAAACTTCCTCCCAAACCCACCCCGTCTCCATGTGGATGCCCCCTAACCCCACCTGCCCTCTAAACTCCCTGGAGCCTCCAGTCTCTTGAGGGTTAGGTGCATCATCTCTAAATAAACTCAGACGCAGAAGTCCTCTACTGTATGTGTGTTGGGGGTCTCATATCAGCTGGTGTATGCTGTCTGTTTGATGGTCCAGTGTTTGAGAGATCTCAGGGGTCCAGATTAATTGAGACTGCTTGTCCTCCTACAGAATCGCCCTTCTCCTCAGTTTCTTTCAACCTTCCCTAATTCAACAGCAGGGGTCAGATGCTTCTGTCCATTGGTTGGGTACAAATATCTGCATCTGACTTTTCAGCTGCTTGTTGGGTCTTTCAGAGGGCAGTCATGATAGATCCCTTTTTGTGAGCTCTCCATAGCCTCAGTAATATTGTCAGGCCTTGGGACCTCCCCTTGAGATGGATCCCATTTTGAGCCTGTCACTGGACCTTCTTTTCCTCGGGCTCCTCTCCATTTCCATACCTGTAATTCTTTAATACAGGAACTGTTATGGCTAGTGAGGTTTTTAACAAAGCTTCTACAGAGCTGGGGCGGAACTAATACTCCTGGTGAATACAGTCAAGGATAGGCTCCTTTCATTTGAAACTCTGCATGCTGGTAGTGCTGCCAAGCCAAGTTTGAAAATAGTATTAAAGAAAAGCCTTCGAACCACAACACGTCAATGGAGTGTCTTCAAAAGGAGTGAAGCCTATTCCAAACACATTAGTTTCAAAAATTATTGGCTATTCTTATGTGAGTATATTCTTAAGCATATTATAAACCTGGGCTCAAGAAGGTAATAAACAGACACTCAAATAATGCTAGTTGATACTGGTACACATCTTAAGCATTACTTGTCCTGATTTAATAATTTAAGACAGTACATTGTTCATAAAATATTTACATAGGGTAGTTATTTACCACTTATTTCAATATGTAAACCAAGGTTTTGTGAAAATTACAACTGTTTCATTATACAAAATCTCTACCATACAACTTAATAGTTATATTCAATGTTTTAATGTGTGAATAGCAATTACTGAGTCTCTGTAATATCGAAAGTAGATGGGAATTGATTTGGACTGGATCCTTACCCAAATTCCTGTGCTAAAGTCTAAATCTCTTATGAGAAGATGATTAGACATGGGACCTTTGCACACTTATGCTGTTGAAAACCTCATAAGTGAAACAAATACATTTGTAATAGGATGAAGAATCCACAGTGTTCTGTCTTCACCACAGAAGAACAAGGGAAAGTGACTGTCTGCAGATCAGGAGACTGCCTTCACCAAACAGAAGATATGCCCATGTGTCTGGATGACATACATCTCCCAAAATTTTAAGAAATAAGAGTTCAATCTTTATGTCATCTATGCTGTAGTATTTTCATTAATGCAAGCCAGCTAAGGTAGATATATGTTGTCATTTATCAAATCTTTTTCTTTTCAGAAAGTTTTTTATAGTGGAATGTTGAAAGTGGTTAATATGCTGAAATCATTCCAAATTAGAATTATTTGCTGATTTTGTAAACAATGGGTCAGAAAGTCTTAGAATCTTTGAGTCCTGTGACCTCCAGTCACTTGGTCTGAGTCCACAAACTGGCAAAGAAAAATATCTTCTATACTCATAGGGGAAAAGCATCAAAGGACTGGTGGCTCTAATCATGTAAAACACTTAGCATTTGCCTCAGTAACATATGCAGTAATTCTTCCTAAATTACAAAAAGGAAAGCCTAGAGACACTTTAACATCAGTTACTAAAAGGATGGCCTTTCAATGGCAGAAGCAGAGAAGTGATGAAACCACTCTGAAACCTTTTATAATGTTATCCTTATGAAGATGCTCAGGGTGTCTATGAATGGGCTATGTAGCTCAAAACTGGGAAATCTACATTGCGAGTCTGCATAGCCATGGCCCAAGCCTATGGTCTCTTTCTCACTGTTCAGGTACTGCTCTGAAATGAAGCCCCTTACATCCGCTTTGTACAGTCCACTCTCTGAATATCAACAGATTTACCCAGAATCATAGAACTTTGTAAACCAAGAGTTCATTGTATCCACCATAGATGGATTTGATAGGAAGAAAGCTAACTCAGAGAAAATTTCATATTTATTGTTGTTTTGTTTTGTTTTGTTTTGTTTTGTTTTTTGTTTTGTTTTGTTTTTTGAGACAGGGTTTCTCTGTATAGCCCTGGCTGTCCTGGAACTCAGTTTGTAGACCAGGCTGGCCTCGAACTCAGAAATCCTCCTGCCTCTGCCTCCCAAATGCTGGGATTAAAGGTGTGTGCCAACACGCCCGGCTTTATTGTTGTTTTATAAGACTTAAGACAAAGTAAGAAAAAAAATGACCTTGAACAAATTGTTAATGTTTTGTCTGATCCTCTGACAACGTTTAAATATAAAGGACTCTATTCTTGAAACTGGTATCAAAACCTCTCACTACCACCCTTACTCAAAAGAGAGAAAAAAAATGCTATATTTCAGCCATCTACCAGTGGTTTAGAATCTCACCTTTAAACAGAACACAAGGTGTATTCTTTAGAGGGATGAAATTTGGCTCTGTTCTGTATGCTGAGGTGGATTACATTACTCTAAATTTTAGCTATTATGACCTAACAGGTAGGACAGCATGGAACAGGGGATCTGGGTCACTCTGGGAAGTGTTGCTGTGAAAGGGGACTTTGATCTTGAAGCATCTGCAGGGTATTTTCACCTTGTTGACACAGAGTGTCCCTGGGGCTCATGCTCAAGGAGGTTTTGATCAGTGGCTTCACATAAATCTGCTATTCCTATTTAAGGAACAGGCCAGTTTTTGTAATCTTCAGAAAAGGGGACTGCCTCCTATGTTGTGCCTTTCAAGTAGTCTGAGGCTTCCAGATCTTTTAACAGCTGGAAGCTGAAGACCTCTTGAAGGGAAATCTCTAGCCTGGCACTTTCCCATGCTAATTCAAGCCACAGGTCTGTGTAATTTGCTGAGGAGTACCTCCAGTTAGTGGCATTGAGAAGCTGCCCTGTGACTCACCAAAAGCTATACATGGAGTGTGGCTTGTTTTCTGCATTTTTCTAACACTCTCCATCTCACTTTTAGCATTTCCTGTTTTTTTGTTGGTGGTGGTGGGGGGGGGGGGTTTGGGTTTTTTTTTTGTTTTGTTTTGTTTTGTTTTTTTCAAGACAGGGTTTCTCTGTATAGCCCTGGCTGTCCTGGAACTCACTTTGTAGACCAGGCTGGCCTTGAACTCAGAAATCCGCCTGCCTCTGCCTCCTGAGTGCTGGGAGTGCATGCGCCACCATGCCTGGCTATTAGCATTTCCTGTTAACACTTGGATTTCTTAGAATAAAACTTTTTTTTTTTTTTTTGGTTTTTCGAGACAGGGTTTCTCTGGGTATCTCTGGCTGTCCTGGAACTCACTTTGTAGACCAGGCTGGCCTCGAACTCAGATAGAATAAAACTTTATGTTTGAATTCCAAGGCAGCCGTAACAGCCAGTGCAAAGCCCCAGTGTCAGTTTCCACATCAATATCTGTGTGGTGGCTTAATTAAATACTTTAATTATAAATTTTAACTGAAATAACAAAATCTATAGTAGTAGAAGAAGAAGAAGCAGAAGAAGAAGCAGAAGCAGAAGAAGCAGAAGAAGCAGAAGCAGAAGCAGAAGCAGAAGCAGCAGAAGCAGAAGCAGAAGCAGAAGAAGCAGAAGCAGAAGAAGCAGAAGAAGCAGAAGAAGCAGAAGGAAGCAGAAGGAAGCAGAAGAAGCAGAAGAAGCAGAAGAAGCAGAAGAAGCAGAAGAAGCAGAAGCAGAAGCAGAAGCAGAAGCAGAAGCAGAAGCAGAAGCAGAAG